>CM060888.1:37996698-38596698 GCA_030762935.1 Hymenopus coronatus
TCTACCAATGTTTTCTCGATTAGTATGAAGTATATAGAAGCATTAGCTTTTTAACAATAATTTGTTACAGAGATGTAGAGAAAGTCATTTGAATGGAACAAATCAGATTTTTTCGTTAAATCATGACACTAAAAAAACCTTATGTGATCCATTCACATGACTTTCTCTGCATCTCTGTATCAGATTATTGATAAAATGCGTATTTTTCTATCTACCTTATGCTAAGAGAAACATTAGCAGAAATGCTTTCTTTTAAGTAGAGGAGAAATAATGGAATGCACTAGGCTAAAGTGATAGGCAAATACTTCAAATGGTTGACTGTGGGTGAAATCCGTTTCTCTGCATTGCCAGGAGTTAACAAATTCCCGTATGAGAAAAGTTGTAAGTATTTTAACATGAAACCAGTAACAAGAAATATCTCCAAAAATGGTCATTTCTTCGAACAAAATTTATAAGACATAAATTGTGTGTTTAAATGAGATCTACATATTTTGTATAGTAAATATTTGTCCATTTCTTATGGTTCATCAGTTAACCAAAATTCATTCGGAATAAAGAGATATTAGAGGCTATTCCAGAAGATTCAAAATATACATATATTTGTCACGTAAATATCTTTAATATAGGTATTTTAATAAAAATTGTTAGAGCCTATTTTGAGAAAATAAAAGCTTTCGAAATATTTCCCATGTAAAGGGTAGTTTAAGTTGGGGGAGGGGGTTTCTGAAATTCTTCCTGTAGCATCTTTGGAAGATACAAAAGTTAAATACCAAGTTTGGCATTTTGCTATCTTTTCTTCATTCTCTACAGGTGTTATGCACCTAGTGTATAGAGAAGGTATTGTATTCCACCCAAAAATTCATTACCGAGATTTCACCGGAAATATACGTTTTAGGGTCCCCTGTATATAAAAAAAAAGGATTTTTGGAAAAAGGTCCGTGTGTGTCTCTGTGCCTATGAACAGGATAACTCAAAAACGAAATGTTGGTAAAATACCAAACTTGGCATTTAAGTTTGTTATCTTCCATGTATACGACACGAAGCTTTAGAGAAAAATCCCCCACCTCAAACTACCCTTTACATAGAAAAAATTTCGAAAATTTTGATTTTCTCAAAAATTACTAAAGATTTTGATTAAAATATCGTGTATTGAAGATAATTTACATTACAAATAAAATGTATATCTTGAATTTTCTGGAAATAGCCTCTAAAGACTTCTTTATTCTGCTTGAATTTTGCTGAATTTTGCATAATTGGTAAACCGTAACATATAAAAAAATTACTACATATGTAATATAGATCTCGTTAAAACACACAATTTATGTCATATACGTTATTTTCGTGGAATTGACTATTTCTGAGATATTTCAAGTTATTTGTTTCAGATTTAAAATACTTAAACGTTTCTCACACTTTTATCCAGTCCACGCATAGAAACGGATTTCAACCACATGGCAACCAGCTGTTAAAAGGTTGAACTCACTTTAGCCTAGTACATTCCCTTATTTTCCTTCTACTTACAAAGAAGCAATTAATTAAGACAATTTCTGCTAGTGTTAATCTCTCAAGGTACGTCCAGAAAGTAAGTTCCGTTTCAATTTACCTCCGCTGCAGCGCATCGCAGTTCCGCACATGCACGGTAGACGCTCTGTATCAAGGAGAAGTTACGTGCGCCATTTTGAGATCGCTGTCAGCCACGTACGCTTTGTTGTGCTTGTTTACAATGTCGGTGTTGATTAAAAATCCCGCCGCTTGTGAAATCAGATCTGTGATTCGGTTTCTGAATGCTAGGAAAGTGAAACCAATTGAAATTTATCGGCAAATTTGCGAAGTTTACGGACAAAATGCGATGAGTGATTCAATGGTGAGAAGATGGGTCCGACACTTCAATGAAAGACGTAGTGAAGTGCACGATGAAGAACGAAGTGGGCGTCCATGGTTACAGAAGAACTGGTTCACGCGATTGATGACAAGATCCAGGAAAACCGCAAGTTTACAATTAGTGCTCTCGCTATGGAATTTTCCCATAGCTCACGATCACTAATTCATGAAATTATTACCGAAAAACTGAAATTTCGTAAACTTTGCTCAAGTTGGGTACCAAAGATTCTTACTGAGCAACACAAAACAAAACGGATGGGTAGTGCACTTCAGTTTTTAACCCGTTATGATGAAGACGGCGAAGAATTTCTGACACAGATAGTCACAGGAGATGAGACTTGGGTTTCTTACGACACCCCTGAAAGTAAGCGGCAATCAATGGAATGGAGGCACACTTCATCCCCAGCAAAGGTTAAGCCGAAACAAATCTTGGCACCTCGAAAAACTATGTGCACAGTATTCTGGGACTGGAAAGGCGTCTTACTCATTGATTTCTTACTGCGTGGTCAAACAATCAAAGCAGATGTTTATTGTGAGACACTTAGGAAATTGCGCCGCACAATACAGAATAAGCGCCGAGAATTGCTGTCAAAAGGTGTTGTTTTTCTTCACAACAACGCACGACCACACACTGCAAATGTGACGAAAAACCTCCTACAGGGATTTGGCTGGGACGTGTTTCACCATCCTCCATACAGCCCTGACCTCGCACCTAGCGACTTTCATCTGTTCTTACATCTCAAGTCTTTTCTTGGCGGTCAACACTTCAGCAATGACGAAGAGCTGAAAGAAAATGTTTCCAACTTTTTGAAGACACAGGCGGCAAACTTCTATGAAAAAGGTATACAAAAACTTGTATCACGCTATAACAAATGCCTGCAAAATTTCGGCAGCTATGTGGAAAAGTAGTTTAAGAGTTGTAGAATTTTGTGCAATAAATAATTATTCCGCATATGTACACAATTTAAATTTATTACCAAAAGGAACTTACTTTGTGGACGTACCTCGTAGAAGAATATGCTTTGTAACAATAATGTGTTACAGTGATGAAGTCATGTGAATGGAGTACATCAGATTTTTTGAGTTATTGCGTTCAAGGATAGACGAACTTTTTTCTAAAATACTTATGTGTTCCATTCACATGAGTTTCTCTAGTTGTTCCGAATGCAAACTAATATAACAAAAGATTATTTTATCTACATGATGCTAATCGAGATAAACATTAGCAAAATTGGTCTTACCACTTGCTTCATTGAATATAGGAGGGAAATGAGGGAATACATTATGCTAAAACGATAGTCAAATCTTTTAAAAGTTAGTGATCTGATAAAGTGGTGAGAAAATGTAGGTAATTTAAAACTGAAACAATTACAAGAATATCTCAAAAACGACCAACTCTACAATAAAAACGTATATGACATAAAAATTGTGTTTTTACGAGATCTACACGTATATGTATTAAGTTTTTGTCTATCTCTTGATTTAATCCTCATGCAAAATTCTACAAAGCTCATCCAGAAGTTCTTCCCCTAAAACTAAAAGTATACATCATATTTGTGATGTAAAATGTTTATTGTACGATATTTTAATCCTGGCTTCACGGGTGATTAGCCGTGTCAGGTTCATAAAATCCTCCGACCTTTCGGCCATTCTCCTGAACGGACTGAGAAGGCCATGGAAATAGAATGGTCGAAAGAGTTTGGAGGATTTTATAAACCTGACATGGCTGATCACTCATGAAATCATGATTAATTACGCTCGACGTGAAAGCTTCAAGTCTTACAATACAGTATTTTAATTATAATCGTTAGAGCTTTTTTTTTTTTAGAGAAACAGCATTTTCAAAAATGTTTCCATGTAAGAGGTAGTTTATGGTGAGGTAATTTTTTTTTAAAATCTTTGTGTCACATCTTTGAAAGATACCAATAAAAAGACTAAGTTTTTGTTTTAACGGTATTTTCGTTTATGAGCTAACTGTCCACAGACACACAAACACACACGGAACTTTTTCTAAAAATGCGTTTTTAGGACTTAAAACATATTTTCGGTGAAATCTTGACTTCGAATTTTTGGGAGAAATACAACACCTTCTCTAGCTACTATATAGGTACATTATATTATATATACAGGTTGTTTCAAAAATACGGGGCATAATTTCAGCTGTGTATTTCCCACATGAAGACAATCAAAATAGTTCATTTATAATATGTGTCCGGAAATGCCTCATTTCCGAGTTATGGCCTTCACAACATTGGAATTCACTGGAACGTTTTTTCTTTCCGCAGGTCTTTGCCGTCAAAGGAGACATTAGGAGGGCGCTCTGATAGTTCATTCTGAGGAAGGTTACATTCAGTGTTCTTTAGGCGTTAAGACTGTGCGACATGTATTCAAATCTAGAGCTGGCAGAGATACACTTCATGTACGGTAAGGCGGACGGCAATGCTGCGCTGCCTCGTCGTTTGTACCAGGAGAGGTACCCACAGTGACAATGTCCAGATCGGAAGACATTTGTACGTCTCCATTCACGTCTGTGCGGGTATGGAACATTCACCTCTCCTGGTTTGGGAAGGGGACGACGAAGATCTACAACTCCAGAAGTGCAGGAGGAGATTCTGGAGGCTGTGGACAGGACTCCTTCTATCAGCACACGACGGTTAGCGTTGCAAGTCAATGTTGCTCATACGACTGTCTGGAGACTGTTGAACGAGTATCAATTGTACCCTTATCATTTACAACGTGTACTGGCCCTGTCACCAGCAGATTACCCTGCACGAGTTAGGTTCTGTCAGTGGTTCTTGCAGCAGTGTGGTGTAAATCCGAACTTATCTGCCGTCGTATTATTTACAGATGAAGCATAGTTCACAAGAGATGGCATAACAAATTTCCACAATCAGCATGTATGGTCGCATGAAAACCCACGTGCAACTGTTGTATCTCATGACCAGGTGCGGTTCTCCCTCAACATGTGGGTGATCGATTAGTGACATGTGGTGATCGATTAGTTGGACCCCATGTACTTGTAAACAGACTTACGGGGCAGGCGTACACAAACTTCCTGGAAAACACCATACCTGACGTTTTCGAAGACACTCCTCTGATCAATCATCAACACATTCACTTCTTACATGATGGCGCTCCTGCACACTTCAGTCTTACGGCTCGCCGGTACTTGGATCGAAGGCCTCCTGATCGATGAATAGGTAGAGGTGGCCCAATTGCTTGGCCTCCACGCTCACCTGATCTGAACCCTCTCGATTTCTACTTGTGGGGCCATTTAAAAGCATTGGTTTATTCGTCTCCGGTGCCGGATTTGGAATTCCTTCGGAATCGAATTGTGGCAAGTTGTGAGGACATACGCAATACGTGCTCGCAGGTCAATGAGACATCGATGTGAGGTCTGTATTCAAGCAGAAGGTGGACATTTTGAACATCTTCTGTAATGACAACAACCTGCGGAAAGAAAAACGTTCCAGTGAATTTCAATGTTGTGAAGGCCATAACTCGGAAATGAAGCATTTCCGGACACATGTTATGATGAACTAATTTTATTGTCTACATGTGGGAAACACATACCTGAAATTATGCCCCGTATTTTTGAAACACCTGTACATATATATATGTGTGTGTGTATGTGTGTGTGTGCATGCGTGCTAAAGAAAGTAAAAATACATTTTAGGGGACCCTAAAACGTGTATTTCCTGAGAAATCCGGTTGTCGGATTTTTGGGTGGAATGCCATAATGTAACTATATACTATGTACATAGATTTAAAATGCTATAGAAATTAAAATGCTTCTATTGTACAGCATATCAAATTGTGTTATGCAGGAATACCCACTCGTAGATTACAAATTATCCCTAATGCTCTCAGTTCCATATCCAGTGCGAGGAATTGCTAAAATATACATTAATATTTGTTGAAATTTTGGGTTTAGAAACTTTGTTACTTGCTCCGCAGTTTTTAAACGTTTCAAACTCATTATTCAAAGTGACAACCTATTGCACGATTTCTAACTCTTGAAACATACTTTTTTTCAATCACAAAAAACTTGTTAAAAAAGACTGCTTATCAAGACAGGGGGAAGACGCTCGAGCTAATCTTAATTCCTCATTTTCAGCTTGTCGTTGCTGGAAATCAATTCATAAAATGAATAGTAAGAGGTAACCATTTTTATTTAAAACGTAAGCCAATGTCACAGAATTATTTCTATGCAGTTTCTCTTAAACACACCAATTACATTTAATTGTCTTTTTGTGTAGGTTACCTGTGAAACAGTACTGAAGTACTTGTCTGTCTCACCCAGAGGTCCCAGGTTCGATTCCCGGCTGGGGCGGGGAATTTTTCTTTAACCAGAATTATTCGCCATCCCCCACAGTGTCTGGAAAATAAAACCATTTAAACCTAAAATAAAAAAGAAAACCTACTGAGTTGTTTCTAGTGCAACGCCCCAGATATGACCTTAGATGTTAAATGGAGCTATATAAATGAAACAATAAAAAATATATATATTGAAACACCAGTTTATTAAGCTTTCTTACATCCATAAACTATACAATATTTCACCATTTTTGCTGTGCATGTATTTAAATGCACAAAAAATCACAATTTCTTCGGACAAAGTATTGCGGATTCTCTTCTCTACTCAGCGCCACATGGATCGATGACATCAGAGACAGGAGAGTAGTCTATACACTCACTATCCGCTCTGACTAGTTTTGTCTTCTCTCTGTTTCGTCTGCATGTTTGTTTTCTCTGTCAAAAATCGGTTCCAAGATCAAAAGCTGCTTGTATTTACAGGTAACTTCAGTTTTTATGTACCCGAAATGCACTTCCTATTAATGACGTCATGTGTTTACATCAGTTTTGATTTTAAGAATGGAACAATAACAGCGAGTCTTGGGTATTTCAATACGACGGGAAACATTTAAAGCGTCAGGAAGGAGATCTTTAATGAATTGAGTAAAGGCGAGGTAAAGTTGAACTAAATCAAACTAGTGAAGTGACAACGAATGAATATAGTAACTCTAAGTACAAGAGAATTGTGTGAGTGTGTATGTGTGCTATACTGGAGGGAGTTCCACAATGCAGCCGCCATGGGTTTATTGTGGCGCCAGGAGATGAAACCTGATTGTGGAGAAAGAGCGGAGGGACATAGTCCAAACACTTCTTCATCTCGACTTGGGGAGTGCTAGGAGTCCGCGCTCCAGGTCTGACCGAACCCTCTGGGTCCTACAGACGACTCCAATACCACCGCGCTGCTGAAAGCTGAATTTATAAATATCATTCACCATCACGGAAGGGCGCCACCACCCTAGTCCTTGCAGACACTTACTTGTAACTCTGAAAGAGACCAGCTGGATGATGTGGAGATGAAGTTAAGGTATAGGAAGTTCGAGTAAACCTACCCAGAATTCGCTTGTGGCCCGGGAAACCCCCCCCCCGAAAACCTCCATGGGGCCCAAGAGGTGTGTCGCTGGAATCGAATCCACACCTCCCGAATGTCAGCCCCAGATGAAATTCCTGAGCCACCTGGAGAGACGTAAAAACCAAAAACCCTACTTTTTATTTTGTGAATTTTTAAAACAAAAGTCAGTCTCCCCTGACTTCCCTGGACGTATTAACGCCTTACTGTTTAGTTTTGAGTAGCCCGGTACAGAATCCAGTTATCTGTGTACGGACATTTCGTTTATAAGTGAAGGAAGCAAGGGGACGAACTACTCCCACCCTCTCCGCAGGGCACTACCTGCCGCATTTCCCAAACATTACCTTCCCCATTCCAGGCAGGTGACGGCGATTTCTGCGCCGGAAGTGGAAATATGTTGCAGTAATGTCCGCTTGATGAGAAACCTCAAATCCCATTTTCAGCCGAGTTTAAAAATGTAGAAGACGAGCGGCGTTCTTAAATAAAGTCCAAGTGACGCATTGCGGAGGTGGTTGGAGATTGACCCTTCAGACAGGAGTCCCTTATCTCTGTACTGAGTCATTTCTGAGATCGTCCAGAAACCAAATTTGACGAGTGTAAATTATAGAGTAAAAATCAGGTACCTATGTTCTATTCATATGATTTGTGTGTATGTATGTATGTATGTATGTAAGTATGTATGTGTGTATGTGTGTATGTGTGTATGTGTGTATGTGTGTATGTGTGTATGTGTGTATGTGTGTATGTGTGTATGTGTGTATGTGTGTATGTATGTATGTATGTATGTATGTATGTATGTATGTATGTATGTATGTATGTATGTATGTATGTATGTATGTATGTATGTATGTATGTATGCATTCTCTGCAATTGGTGCTGCCCAGTGGCAGAGTTAAATGTAAAAAATTCATTTACAATAATAATCTTAAGTTAAATTAAGAATAATAATACAACTAACATATTGCATATACATGTTTTTTTTTAAACCTAAACATTATTATTCAGTATAGCAATACTTATGTATATTACCAGCATGTTCATAAACAGTTATTATGAAGCCTCAACATTAATACTATACGTTACTAATATATACTTCAATAATAATATACACTAATACAGTTTTTGAAATCCTTAATTACTTCACAATATTTACTGAAACTAATTAACATTTATTCTCTTTAAATTATTCCTAAACTTCTTTAAGGTCATATGGCAGCCCTGAAAACCTGCTACAGGCAATTCATTTTATTGTTCAATGGTCCTATTAACAAAAGAAAATTTTCCTACGCGGTTCTGTACCTTCTACCGTTAATTTCGTTTCGTCCGTAGTATGTTGGGTTTTTTAACCTCTTTCTAACGTCCACCCATCCATTCAAACTAGTATAAGTTTTAAATAGTGCGACTAACCTATGTGTTTTACGCCTAACTTTTAGTGGCTCCCATTTATTCTCTTCGCCTTTCTTAAGTCCAAAATATTTACCTCTAACTTTAATTTAACCGCCTGTCCCTGTATCTTTTCCAGCGACTCAGTTTGATTAACCCTGTATGGGTCTCAGCTTGCTACTCCATATTCCATAACTGGCCGCACTGAGGACTTGGCACTTTCCCCCTGGACTTTGCGCTCCCCTTCTTCAGGGGAGCTTTCCCATTCTAGAAAAGCATATTCTTTTCTCAATTTCATTCTAATCGAGACAAACATTTGCAGAAGTGGATTTATTAGTTATTTCCTTTTAAGTAGATGGGAAAAATCGGGTGTGTTTCATTCACATGACCTTTCTACCTGATTTGAAAGTAAATTTTAGTAATTATTATTTGTATTGAAATTAAACTTTTCTTGTTGTAATTCTGTATATTCACATTAGCGTGAGAAACAGGAACTTAGATTTCTATTGGCAGCTGGCTTGGTGCTTTCTCTGACGGCTCCACAAATATCGCATTTCGCGTGATTTAGCGGTTACCATGGTAAAGTTGATTCTTTCTGTATAGCTCAGTTTTGAAAGTCACATAAAAACTCGTTTGTATGATTGTTTTTATATTTTTATTTCGTTTTTGTTTTTTAGTGTAAATGTATTTTTGGCTACTACTGCTACCAGAATCCAGACATTCAGATCTCCGAAGTGAATATAGTTTCTTTCATTAGTGAAATACTTCAAGAACTCCGCGATGCGGGGAACCTACATCACACGAAGGTAAGGTGACCGCATTAAAATTATTTATGTAAAAACATAATGTAAATCTAACTTAGTTATCACCTAAAGTTACCTCTCTCGTAGTGTCTGATTTCAAGCAGTGTTGATCCCAAGCGACCGCATGTAAGATTTGTGGTGGACAAAGCGGCGCAGGGGCGGGTTTTCTCCGGGTTCTCCGATTTCCCCCGCCATAGCATTCCACCGGTGCTGCATCTTCATTTAATGTATCACCAGTGTCATCGCCTGCGGTGGTAAACAGCAGGAATAGCTTTATTGCTTATTTTCTTGTAATTGAAGGGAAATACGGAAATACACTAGTCTAAAGCAATAATAAAAATTTTAAAAGCTGTTGCATTGAGGTTCTCTTTGCATGACCAGGAGTAAACCAAAATAGATATGAAATTCCTTCCCGTTTGAAAAACGTATAAGTATTTTAAAATTGAAACTAATAGCCATCAATATCTCTGAAATGATTAACTCGACAAAAAATTGCATGTTTTCTGTAATAAGATGGTGTCTATCTTGTATGATGTACCAGTTATACAACATTCCTTCAGAACGAAGAGGGCTTCAGATGCTGTTCCCAGAAAATCCAAAATATATATTTTATTTCTCATATAAATATCTTTAAAGTACGGCATTTAAATCAAAATCCTTAGAAGCATCTTTGAGAAAATCAAAATTTTCGAAAATTTTCCATATAAAGGGTAGTTTAGAATGGAGGAATTTTCTTGAAAATCTTCGTGGTTTGGTATTAAACAAATTTTCGGTTTTGACTTATTTTGTTCATAAATACATACACAAACGGGTACATTAAAATGTATATTTCCACTGAAATCTTGGAAAATTATTTTATGGATGAAATTAATACGTTCTCTATGTACTATGTACTAAGTAAATAGTAAAAATTATATAACTTAAATAGCCACAACGTGTTACATTCACACTTTATGTTCAGTTAGATGAATATTTGTAGACAGACCAACAACATTTGAAGGGACCAGAGCAAAAACGATCGCAGTCCAATTTAAAAAATAGTGGGGCCATGTGGTTCTCAAGGTTGAGTATTCTGTATGGTAGTTTTTATGAAAAAGTGATCAGAGTCCAAATTACGAGCGATTGAAAATTTAAGTCAAAGTCCATGAATTTTATGGAAGAGTGATCAAAGTCCTGGATGTTTGTTAGAAATGTAGTCGAAATATTATTAAATTCCTTTGTTTAAAATGGTATTACTGTAAAGTTTGGTAACCTGTATTTTGTATAAATAGGTAGTGTTGAATTACACTATTAGGTTTGTTAACCTATATTTTATATAAATAAAATAGGAAGATTTATTGTTGTAACAGTCTCTTTCAAAAAAAACCTGATGTGTCCCATTCACATGACTATATTTACATCTCTAAAACAAATTATTGTTAAAAAGCCGTTCTTCTATTTCATGATAATTGAGATAAACATTAGCAGAAATTGTGCGCATTACTTGGTCCCTTGTAAGTAGAAGGGAGAAATCTAATGTGTTCCATTCACATGATGTCCTCTAGCTGTTCAGTAAACAAACATTTTATTCAAAACATTAATCTGCTACCTACATCATGCTAATAAAGATAGGCATAATCGGAATTAGTCTTATTACTAGCTTCCTTGTAAGTAGAAGGGAAATAAGAAAATGCATGGGCTAAAGTGATAGCCTCGTTCACCATATGAAACAATAATTGAAATACCAATCTCTTAGCTTTCCAGGAATAAACAAACGTGAAACGAGAAGAAAGATGTTTTCCCATTTTAGAAAAGTTTAAGTGGCTAAAATTCAAACCAATAATCCGAAATATCTCGAGAACAGTTGACTCTACAATAAAAAATGTATATAACATAAATTGTGTGTTTTAATGATACCTACATTTTTGTGTAATAAGTTTTTGTACCTCTTTTACGGTTTGCCAGTTGTATAAAAGTCATCCAGAATGAATAGGTCTTCAGAGGTTATTTCCAGAAAATTCAAATAAAATGGCGTGTTATTTATGGACGCTCTTTAACTGCTGTGGTTCTCAGCGTCCCATTCTAAATTGGGCGTGAAAGACCGCTTAATTTTGCTCAGAGGCCTCTCTATCAGCTAGAGGTTTTTTTACGTGCCGTAAATCTACGACACGGGACTAACGGTTTTACTTCCCTTCCGAAGAAAGCCATGCTCAGAATTTTTACGCCCGAAAAAATCCATCGTCCTCCGCCGGGTTTGAACCCGCGACCTTGGGTATATGAAGTTAGCATGGTAACCATACACCACGGAGAAAATTCAAGATATACATTTTATTTGTCATATAAATATCTTTAATATACGATATTTTAATCAAAAAGTGAGAGCCATTTTGAGAAAATCAAAAATTTCAGAAATGTTTCCATATAAAGTGTAGTTGGCGATGGGGGGGGGATTTTCTTGAAAATCTTCGTGTTGCATCCTTGGAGGATTTCGTGTCATCATCGGCTTACCCTCCCCGTATTTGTAGGACTGACACTCCCTCCCTAGGGGTCAGAAGTCTCTGGGGGAGCCAACACCACGAAACCACAGAATGGAGAACCTGTTTCGAAGGTCGGCCCGTAGCCCGTCATGAACATCACGAAGTGGATGATATGAAATGTAAGCGAAATTGATTATTGGGAAAGTGATAATGGAGCAGTCGGTGGAATGAATGGCGGGGGAATCCGGACGACCCGGAGAAAACCTGCCCAGGCGCCGCTTCGTCCAACACAAATCCCACATGCACACGCTTGGGATCTAATCTGGGCTGCCTAGGTGAGAGACGAGGCTTCTAAACATTCAACCGCTGCGCCGCCCATCCTTGGAAGATACTGACCATAAGTTTGGTATTTAACGGTCTTTTCATGTTCGAGCTATGCTGTCCACAGACACACAAACACACACGGACCTTTTTCTAAATTTTAATTTTCGGTTCAGGTGGACCTAAATAAATATTTTCGGTGGAATCTTGGTATCGGATTTTTGGGTGCATCACAAAACCTTCTCTATACACTATGTACATAGTACATGTAGAGAAAGTAAAAAAGCGTCTATTTCAGGCTCGCTCCGTGACTGAACTAAGTTATTTCAAGAGCACCAAGAACAGTGACTTTGAGAACTGCATATAAGGAAACATGGGAAATTTATGGGGTTATTGACAAAACCTTTGAGTAAAACTGGACCAAACATTTTCCAGAAACGAGGCACATCTCAATTATTGCACTACAGTTGAGGCGACACGTCCGTGGTGTATGATTAATGGTGAACACCTCTTTTTGGTCCTCGAAACTTTGTCGAGTTGGAGATTCAGGATTGGGCGGTCTCGGGGTCAAATCTCGTCGCGGGTATCTTCTCCTCCGGCTAGTTAACTATATATTCGGAACTTGAATGTTGTAGGTGAAAATTAAAAATCTGATGTGTTACATTCACATGGCTTTCTCTACATCTCTGCAACAAATTAGTTTTAAAAAGCTTATACTTCTATTTACTTCATGCTATTCGACAAAAAATTAGCAGAAATAGTCTTATTACTTGCTTCCTTGTAAGTGGAAGGGAAATAAGGGAGTAGCATAGGTTAAAGCGATAGTCAAAAGCTGGTTGCTATGTGACTGAAGTTGCTTTGTTTGTATGGACAGCAGTTGACAAATTCCTGTATGAGAAAAGTTAAGTTTTTCGAACCTGAAGACAAAAACAAGGAATATCACAAAAACGGTCAACTCCAACATAAATTGTGTGTTTTAATGTGATCTGCATTTATTGTGTTGTAAGTTTTTGTCCATCTCTTACGGTTTAGCAGTTATGCAAAATTCCGTAAAATTCACTTAGAATAAAGTAGTCTTCAGAGGCTATTCCCAGAAAATTCAAAATATACATTTTATTTGTCAGGTAAACATCTGAAATATACGATATTTTAATCAAAATTGTTAGAGCCATTTTTTAGGAAATCAAAATTTTCGAAAAAAGTTCCATGTAAAGGGTAGTTTGGGGTGGGGGGATTTTTCTCAAAATGTTCGTGTCGCATTCCCGGAAGATACTAACTTAAATACCAAGTTTTTGAGTTATCGTGTTCACAAACTCACGGACACACTGACACACAGACACACACACACACACACACACACACACACCTTTTTCGGAAAATCCTTTTTTTTTTTGGATATAGGGGACCCTAAAACATATATTTCCGGTGAAATCTCGGTATCGAATTTTTGGGTGGAGTGCAATACCTTCTCTATACACTATGTACAT
This sequence comes from Hymenopus coronatus, assembly GCA_030762935.1. Classification (NCBI taxonomy): domain Eukaryota; kingdom Metazoa; phylum Arthropoda; class Insecta; order Mantodea; family Hymenopodidae; genus Hymenopus; species Hymenopus coronatus. The sequence continues at coordinate 38,010,452 of CM060888.1, forward strand.
ATGTAGAGAAATTACCGTTACTTGGCACGAATCTTGCACTTCTTTAATCTTTTACTTATTTATGGTTACATTTATTTGCACCTGACTTGACTATAATAGAGGGGATGTTACATTAAATCGTTTTATTTTTTTTGGTTTTAATATTTGTATTATCAATAATTTTTTTAATTATTTATAGACTTTTTGTTTGGAAATCAAAAGTACTTGATTATACTAAATAAATATTTCCTTCATCCCTTTGCTATCTTCCAACAAAAATATATATTCCACTGAAGCTTCATTAAAATATTTTCTAATTCAAGCTATTGCGGGTCAGCGCATATTACGACTTACTAGTCTCGTGTTTTTGTCTTGCTGCCTTTGTTTGACTGTTCTGTTCTGTTTATAACTGCCCGAACTTTGACGGAAATTCTATTTATATGGGCAGCAACCCACGTTAATCTCGCCAGTCAGAAAAACTGATGCTGGGCGACGAATGGCGGACACTTTTGTTTAAATTTAAATATTATTTTCTCATTGGCCCTAAAGTAGCGTCATGAAGCCTTCTCCAACGGACCCTTGCGCTTGGAAGGTGAAATGGTGGCTTACTGTCGCTACACCAGATGTCCGAGAGTTACACTCTCCGAGAAAATTATATTTTGTCTGTCTATATAGCTTTACAGATCTTAAATTAAAATAGATGTTCTGTAGTGCACTGGCTTTCCAATGGTATATTTACATTGTTTCTATTCCAAAATTATCAATTTGTATTAATTTGACTTTTGGTTTTTCATTAATTGTTGCTCAATTGTCACATTTCACCGTTGCTCCATCTTCATTCCATGTATCATCAGTGTTTGTGCCGTTTTTAAAAAAACGGGTATTAAACACTATAAAAAAATCTAATGTGTTCCATTCACATGACTTTCTCTACATCATTGTAACAAATTATTGTTAATAAGCCTATTCCTCTGTATATTTAATGCTAAAATATCAGCAGAAAAGGTCTTATTATTTAGTTCCTTGTAAGTAGCAGGGAAATAAGGGAACACACTAGGCTAAACGACAGTCAAATGTTTTGGAAGGTGATTGCTATGGGATTGAGAAATTATTTGTGCGGCCAACCGCTGACAAGTTCCTGTATGAGAAAAGTTAAAGTATTTTAAAACTGAAATCAATAACAAGGAGTATCTCGAAAAAGGCCAATCCACGGAAAAAATGTATTAAACGTAAATAGTGTGTTTTATCGTGGTATACATTTTTGTCTATCTCTTCTGTTTACCAGTTATGCAAAATTAAAATCATCCAGAATAAAGAAGTCTTTAGAGGTTATTCCCAGGAAATTCAAGATATATTTTATTTGTCATGTAAATCCTTGAAAGATACTAAACCTAAATACCAATTTTAACGGTCTTTTCGTTTTTTGCTCAGAAAACATATAAAAAAGGAAATTGTATATACTATTATAAGCTTATAGAAGGCAATATATAATAGTTGTGAATATTTTGGGTAGAAATATGCATAAATGCAAGTGGTTGTAACAGATAATTAAGGCTAGGCGAGGTAGCTTAATTCCAGGTAACATTTCACCAACTACCTGCTAATGAGCACAGGGTTTAGGCTAAAGAATGTAAGATAGAAAAGAATAGACATATAAAGAAGATATAGTGACTTCTCTTTCAAGTAGCACAGGGAATTGGAGAAACAGACAAAGCAATCAGAAGTTAAAGTGAGAGAAAAGTGTTAGGGTTTTCCAAACGCGTCATGTGGACGCTATGACGTCAAAACTTGGCACAATTTATTTTCATAATTTGTGAGGTGATGCTAACAAAGAATCAATAAGAGATACTGTTATATTTTATGGCGCGAAAGTTGGTGTCACCCAGGATCAGTATATAAGACACAGCAGATCTCTTATATGGTTACTCTCTCTCTAACTCTGTCTTCATCTTGTGTTCACGTCACATTGTGTTGCGCACACATCCATGTGCTTAAGTGGTGGGGGAGCGATGTGCAGATGGTTAGATTAGGCTCCTGATTAATAATTTAAGTGGTGGGAAGATATTTATTTGTAACTTATTTTGTAAGGAAACACTAGCCACCAGTTCAACCAGTGATACAATAAATTCAAGTCGTAATGGAAAATGCAGTGTATTTAATATTAGCCTCGCCCACAAACCCCTGAGATAGTATTAATTAGGAGATTAGGAGTAGAATCTTCTTCAACGACGGAGCAGAGGACACTGCGGAAGGGACACCGACTTCCCGCGACAGAGTTCTGCTGTCAACAGACACACACATGGACCTTTTTCTAAAAATGATTTTTTTCGGAATCAGGTGATGACCTCAAAACATGTGTTACCGGTGAAACCTCGACATCACATATTTGGTTAGAATACAATATCCTCTCTAACTACCATGTACATTGTACATACGGTGCTAGAGAAAGTAAAAAGAATCCACCTCGCTGTAAGATACACTGTAATACAACACAACTCGATATCGCGATTCGCCTCTTTTCTCCCCACAGTGGCGCCACTTTCTTGGGAGTTTTATTGCGCAGCAGCAAACATTAAATTACCACGTTAAACTCCAAGCATCCATTAACCATTAGCACCGATGTTCATGAATAATGTTAAGACTGTGCGCATCTGGCGGTGATATTAATCGTTGCTCTTCAATGCTGATGAGGTGGCATGCTGTTGCATATCTTAAAGATTCCCGAAGCACTCGTAAACTTGGGTTGGTTCGCTCGCGAAATCAATTCGCTGTTAACGACATTGGGGGAGTGAAACTTGGCGGAGTCTGCACTTCCTCGCTTTAAACACCAACAAATGAGGCGTAAATCATATTTACCAACTGAAATCTGGTATCTGCAGTATACTGTAGCAGACTTCATATCCCCAGTTTAACAAGCAGTCTATCTGAAGCAAGCTGGCACCCCGGTAACAAGCGCTCCCGGGTTCGATACTCGGCGACCCTCCACTCTGACCCGTGGGGCTTTTGGTGGTTTCCGTTAGTGATTCAATTTTTACTTTCTCTACATTTACTATGTACATAGTGTATGCAGAAGGTATTGTATTGCACCCAAAAATTCGATACCGAGATTTCGCCGGAAATATACCTATGTTTTGAGACCCCCTGAATCCAAAAACGTATTTTTAGTAAAATGTCCCTGTGTGCCTGTCTTCTGTGAGTGTATGTCTGGACAGCTTGGTATTCCGTTAAATACCAAACTTGGTAGGTATTTAAGTTCAGAGATTTTCAATAAAATACCCCACCCCAAACTACCCTTGACATGGAAAAATGTTTGATCATTTTGATTTTCTCAAAAGTGGCTCTAACGATTTTGATTAAAATATTGTATATTAAAGATATCTACCTGACAAATAAAATGTATATCTTGAGTCTTCTGGGAATAGCTTCTAACGACCTCTTTACTCGGGATGATTTTTATTGAATTTTACTAAACTGCTAAACCGTAAGAGATAGACAAAAGCTTACGACACAAAAATGCAGAGCACATTAAAAAACACAATTTAGGTTGCATATATATTTTTTTCGTGGAGCTGATCGTTTATGAGATATTCCTTGTTTTTGGTTTCACCTTAAAAAGCTTACTTTTCCCACACAGGAATTTGCCAACTCTAGTCCATACAAACAAAGGAACTTGAGTCACATAGCAACCAGCTTTTGACTATCACTTTAACCTATGATACTCCCTTTTTCACTTCTACTTACAAGCAAGCAAGTAATAAGACTATTTCTGTTAATGTTTTCTCGATTATCATGAAGTAAATGCACATATGTAGATAAAGGCATATGAATGAAACACGTCAGATTTTTTTCCTTTATAAAAATGGAATCTGTGAGTATAAAAATATGCTAAAATTATTGTTTATAGACTAATGTTTTTACTTGAATTGTTTCATTTGTATAGCCCTTTTAACATCAATGGCCATATAGGGGCTTTGACGTGTGAAAAAACTCGTATTACGGTAGATTTAGAACGGTAGGTTAATCAATTTTATATTACTAAACCTACATACATTCAATCTCGCATTCATACTTCTAGACTCTGTAGAGAATAACGAATAATTCTGGCTAAAGAAAAATTCACCGCCCCAGCCGAAGTCGAACTTTGGACCTCCGGGTGAGAAATTAGCTCGCTGACCGCTCGATCACGAGGCAGTCTAAACCAATACTTCGTTTTGTTTTTTTAAATCGAAATATGGGCATTTTTTTTTTTTTTTTTTTTTGTGAAGAAAGCTCTTTGTTTGATTTTACTCAATTCACCCCTTACAGTCGAGTTAGGGAGTGGTTTCTTTTCCATCATTTTCTCTTCCTTCGGTTTCCCCCTCATCTTGTAGATGTGAAATTGAGTTCTGTTTATGGACGCTCTTTAATGCCGGAATTATGGTGAGTTTAAAGTAACGTGTCTTGACTTAATGCGATGTAACTGAAAGTTTAACACATTGTATTAAATGAAGCTATTATATGTTTGAATTAAAATGGCTTAAGGTGGCATCAGTGTATTTTCGAAACTCAGTATGTAAGCTATCTTATTGAAAAGTATACAAGTTATTATTGTGACAATGCCTTCCGTGTACGTGATCATTCTTAGGTTCGTTCTGGTATGCGGCAGTGGAATCGGAATGTTGGAGACCCAATGAAAGAAAACCTTACGTAAACAAGACCAAGAAGTGCGCCGCGACTGTGTAACTGGAACCTTCTGAACGTGATGCTCGGTCCTTTTTGAATGGTCGGCATCTGGAAGCTTCCAGAAAGCTTTGAAACGCCATTTCCTTCTACGAAAGAAGGAAGAGTTGCATTGTAGTGAATTGCACTGAGTCATGAGTGACTGAGTTGTTAGCGTGCAATGGAGCGCGAGCCATGGTTGGCGTGCAGCCATAAACTAACGTCAAGTGAACTATTTGCTGCAGTGATTTAAGACTTTATTTGTTACTACACGTGATAAATAAAGTATATATCCTGAATTTTTGGAAAGCGCCCCAAGTCTTCATTCTAATGGCTTTTGTATATCTATTAAACAGTTAAAGATGGACAAAAACTTACTTCATCGAAAATGTAGATCTCGCCAAAACACACAATTTATGCCACACACTTTTTGGTAGAATCAACAATTTCTGAGGTTTTCCTGTCATTGGTTTCAGTTTTGAAATACTTAAACATTTCTCAACTGGGAAGTCATCATCCTTTACATATTTCTTTTGTTTGATTTCTGGCCATGGAAGGGGGCTCGAATTTCAATGACGATTATATAGCAACAAGTATTAAAAGATGTGACTATCGCTTTAGCCTATTGTATTCCCTTCTACTTATAAAGAACTAAGAAATAAGACCATTTTGGATAATGTTCATTTTTATTATCTCGATATAGATAAGAGAATAGGTAATATTTGTTTGCAGAACAGATAGAAAAGTCATGTGAATGGAGCACTTTTAATCTCTCTACACCTTTCCAATAAAACGATTAAGGGCAAGTAACGGTGGAAAACATCTTGAGCACTGTGAGCTATGCAGACCTATTGTGGTTAATCTTCTCAGGAATATGGGATGAGGTGAAGGAATCAGAGGAGGCCACAGGCCACAGGTAGACAGACGCGCGGAAGTCTCTAATGTTTCCTAGCGCAATGAGACGTCTCTTTGCCAGATGACCAATGAAAAATAAATAAATAAATCTGTGGTGTTAATATCCTGATACACTGTTTCTTATATCAAACGTACTCTCCGCAAATTAAAATTTACTTTCCGACATCTTTCATTCTTATTTTCTATAGCATGTATGTACATTGTATATGGTAGCACACAAAAAATGTAGAGCACTTTAAACACACACAAGTTATGTTATATGCATTTTTTCATGGAGTTGATCGTTTTTTGAGATACTCCTTGTTTTTGGTTTCGGCTTTAAAAAAACTTTACTTTTCTCATACAGGAATGTGTCAACTCCTGTCCATACAAACAAAGGAACTTCAGTCACATAGCAACCAGCTTTTGACTATCACTTTAACCTATAGTACTCCCTTATTTCGCTTCTACTTACAAAGAAGCGTGTAATAAAACTATTTCTGCTAATTTTTTTCGATTAGCATTAAATAAATAGAGCAATAAGATTTTTAACAATAATTTGTTGCAGAGATGTAGAGAAAGTCATGTGAATGGAACACATTAGATTTTTTATTTTTATTTCGGTTTTTTTTTTTTTTTCCTGAGATTGAAAGTAAAGATAAATGCGCTGCTAACATCTTAACTGCAAACCGAAACTCTCGAACCTTCCCCACAAGTTGACACTAAGTTTGGCAACACCGTATACTTGAACAAAGTATATATTTTGTTCTCCATCCTCTTGGCAGACGGTTCCAACTATCGAGAATCGTGCTACCAACTTAAAGCTTTCAATAATTCGGAACGCAAGGCAAGACCTGAGTAGTTGGACGTCTCTTTCTGTGTCCCCATTCCAAACTGTTTCAGGCCGTCACCTCCAATTTCTGGAGCCCCCTTCCGCTGCTTTTGCTAAACTACTCTGGCGTGAAATCCATCAGAAACGCTTAAGAAAACCTCGCCACTCAGATGTCTGTTCAGCCCTCCATTTTAGCTTATCATTCTGCTAGAGAAAGGTTTCAGACAGGAATAACGGCACATATATCTCATTAGGGTGGCTAAGCTCTACTTTGTATTGTCCGACAAAAACAAGGAAAACTCATGTGAATTAGTAAGCTTCCGTGGTTCTGGGCATTTTTGGGTAAAGTCACAGGCATAAAGACATTTCTACCATAGAAAAAGGAATTCGAATGTAGCCCCCAGAACCCATGTAAACCTTTATTTGTTAAGTTGGGTGTTTTAACTTTGACTTCATTGTTTGTGTTCCACTGCCTCTTATTTGCTAAGAAAAATAGTCATAAATACAATCTATGCTTCGAAATACATCATCACACCAGAGCTAATTCCAATATTTACATAAATACATGTAAATATAGTAAGATACAAAATTCCTTTGAGACAATATCATTAAATAGATTTAACACACTTAGTAACTGAAGATCTCTTCTTGAATCTTTTAAGAGGTCAGTGAAGCGCACTTTGATTTTAAATCCATTTTCTTGTGTGGATGAATTTTATGATACTGTCAATTGTTTTATCTTATTTGTATTTGACGTTGCTACACAATGTACTTTGTTCTGGCAAATAAACTTATCTATTGTCTATCTACCTAAAATATAGCCCATAACGAAACACAGCTGTTAATGATGGCACTGTCAAAGCTTTGTCCAATCCTACCAGCGCGAATACCTCTGTTTTCCTTGTATAATTCTGCCACTGAATTGGCAAAATACTCTACCCCCTCAAAAAAAAAAATACAGTCGAAATTCCAAAGAGTAAACTTATAGAGCAAATGGGTGTCAATATGTTGTTTTGGGTCAACATATCACATGTGTGTTTTGCTTTGTTTGTTACTTTCTCTACACGTACTATGTACACAATGAATAGCAGGTATTGCTTTCCACCCAAAAAATCAATGCCCTGATTTCACCAGAAATAGACGTTTTAGGGTCCCCTGTAACAAAAAAGAATTTTTAGAAAGGTCCGTGTGTCTGCGAGCATGATAACTCAAAGACGAAAAGTCCGTAAAATATCAAACTTGGTATATAAGTTTAGTACATTCCGAGGATGCGACACGAAGATTATCAAGAAAACCCCCCCTCCCCCAACTGCCCTTTACAAGGAAAAAGTGTTGAAAATTTAAACTTTTTCAAAAAAGATTTTGATTAAAATATCGTATTTTAAAGATATTTACATGGCAAATAAAACTATATCTTGAGTTTCCTGGGAAGAGCCTCTGAAGACACCTTTATTCTGGATGAATTTTGCGGAATTTTTTATAACTGGTAAACCGAAAGGGATAAACAAAAACTTACTCAACAAAAAATATAGAGCTTGTTAAAACACAATTTATGTTATGTGTATTTTTTCTTGGAGTTGGCCATTTTTGAGATATTTATTATTATTGGTTTCAGTCTGAAAATACTTTTACTTTTCCAATACGGGAATCTGTCAGCTCCTGGCCATACAAACAAAGGGTCTTCAATCACATAGCAACCAGCGTTTAAAAGATTTTACTATCACTTTAGATTATGGTACTCTCTTATTTAGCTTTTATTTACAAGGCAGCAAGCCATAAGGCCATTTCTGATAATGTTTTTCTCGATTAGCATGGAGTGAATAGAAGATTAAGCTTTGTAATAATTTTTCAGTCTGTCTCTACCTATCCAACTCCTGTCCTTCACGCGGCTATGTGTAAAAAAAAAACTGTTATTCCACACAAATTGACTATAATATCCTGGGTCAAACGTACTTACAGCATTGTAAGTCGCCATTTGAGATCACCTTGTGGTTTACCGGGAAACATGCGAGTCAGTTGAGAAATTCAATGCTATGCCGGCATGTTGCCTTGGTAAATCGGTGACAGAGCAACCGGCTAGAGATCGGGAGATCCGTGGTTCAAATCCCGGCTATGGCATTGAATTTTTCAGTTTGACTCTACCTATCCAACTCCTGTCCTTCACACGGCTATGTGTAAAAAAATCTGATGTGCACCATTCACATGACTTTCTCCATATCCCTGCAACAAATAATTCTTAAAAAGCCTATACTTCTATTTACTTTATGCTAATCAGAAAAAATTAGCAGAAATAGTCTTATTACGCGCTTCCTTGTAAGTAGAAGCGAAATAAGGGACAACCGTAGGTTAAAGTGATAGTCAAAAGCTGGTTGCTATGTCAATGAAGTTCCTTTGTTTATATGGATAGGAGTTGACAAGTTCATGTATGAGAAAAGTATACATTTTCCATAGCATAAACCAAAAATAAGGAATGTCACAAAAACGACGAACTCCACGAAAAAAATATATATAACATAAATTGTGTGTTTTAATGTGCTCTACATTTTTTGTGGAGTAAGTTTTTGTCTATCTCTTACGGTTTAGCAGTTATTCAAAATTTAGTAAAATTCATCCAGAATAAACTACTCTTCAGAGGCTATTCCCAGAAAATTCAAGATATACATTTCATTTTTCAGGTAAATGTGTTTAATATCCGAACTTTTAATCAAAATCGTTAGAGCCATTTTTGAGAAAATCAAAATTTTCGAAAAAAGTTCCATGTAAAGGGTAGTTGGGGGTGGGAGTATTTTTCTCAAAATCTTCGTGTCGCATCCCTGGAAGATACTAAACTTAAATACCAAGTTTGGTATTTTACCGACTTTTCGTTTTTGAGTTATCGTGTTCACAGACACACGGACACCGGACACATGGACACACACACACACACGGACCTTTTTGTGAAAATGCTTTTTTTGGATATTGGGGACCCTAAAACATATTTCCGGTGAAATCACGGTATCGAATTTTTGGTGGAGTGCAACACTTTCTCTATACACTATGTACATAGTGCGTATGGAGAAAGTAAAAAGTGTTGTTCCATACTTTGTAAAAATATTTTGTTGCAGAGATGTAGGAAAAGTCATGTGAATGGAACACATCATTTGTTTTTTTTGCTTTGTTTTGTTTTAATTCTCTTCTTCACTTGCTGGTTTAGGCATTAATTGCCTGTTCCGTCTTCACAAATAAATCTAAGACCATCTCTTCCGAGCACGTTCGACTTTTCGTCTTCCTCTCGGAAAATAATGTAAGATTTTCTTTGATAATCTACTACTCTTTCCGTTCTTTCTATATGTTCTTTCCACTGTTTCTTGTTGTTAGCTGCAGTTCTTCACGGACATCATCGTTTCTTATCTGGTACATTCTAGTACACCACTGTTCTTAAAAATTTCATCTCAGCATCTTTGGATATTACTTTCTTGTTTGGTAGGAATAATTCATGATTCGCTTCCACATAGAAGTATAGAGACTGCCATTGTTTCATAAAATTTTAATATTGTATGTTTATGGACTTTGTTATGCAATGTTCTATTTATGTGCCACATATAGCTCGGAACTGGTTAAGTTATGTTAACATCTCTATCGTATCCATAGCTGACATTACATAAATATTTAAAGTGGGATATTTATTCAAATTTTATCTCTAATAGTTATTTTTGCACGCAGTGTTTCTTTCACAAAATACCACTACTTTTTTTTTTTTTTACTTTCTCTAGCCCCGTATGTACAATATACATAGGGATAGAGAAATATTGCATTCCATCCAAAAATTCGATGTCGAGATTTCACCAGAAATACATGTTTTAGGACCTCCTGAATCCAAAAGAAGCATTTCCAGAAAAAGGTGTGTGTGTGTCCGTGTGTCTGTGAACACGATAACTCAAAAACGAAAAGTAGCTAAAATACCAAACTTGGTATTTAAGTTCAATGTCTTCCAGGGATGTGACACGAAGATTTTGAGAAAAATCCCCCCACCACAAACTACACTTTACATGGAACGTTTTTCGAAAATGTTGATTTTCTTAAAAATGGCTCTAACAATTTTGATTAGAATATCGTATATTAAAGATATTTACCTGATAAATAAAATGTATATCTTGAATTTTCTGGGAATAGCTCCTAAAGACCTGTTTATTCTGGATGAATTTTGCTTTATTTGGCATAACTAATAAACCGTAAGAGATAGACAAAAACTTACTATACAAAAATGTAGGCCTTGTTAAAATACACAATTTACGTCATATACATTTTTTTCGTGGAGCTTACCGTTTTCGAGGTATTCATTGTATTAGCTTCAGTTGTGAAGTACTTATACTTTTCTCAGACGGGAGTGTCCGTTTTTCTTTTGTTCTACTCCTGGCCAAGAAAAGAAGCGATTTATAATGACAATCGCATAACGACAGCTTTCAAAACATTTGACTATCGATTTAGCCTAGTGTATTCCCTTATTTTCTTCCTACCTATAAGGAACTAAGTAATAAGAACATTGTGCTGAGTACCTCGATTAACAAAGTGCAGAAAGAAGAATAATCTTATGTAAGAAGTTTGTAGAACGGCTAGAGAAAGTCATGTGAGTGTAACACATCAGATTTTTTATTTTACTTTCTCGACTAAGTATGTAAACTGTACGTAGCAGATAGAGAAGATAGTGTAACCCACAGAAAAATTCGGTATCAACATTCACCGGAAATAAATGTTTTGAGATCCCCTGAATCCAAAGCTTTCAATAGTACTAGGAGCCCGTGCCTCAAGTATGAATAAACGCCCTGACTATACCGACGACCCCCAGCGCCATCAGGATGCCGAGAGCTGAGTTTCCTAATCGCAATCAACTCCAAGATTGGGCACCACCCCAGTGTTCACCGTTACAGCCCTGAACGACCAGACGATGAAATGGAGGGAAGGAAATTCGGAGAATGAAGAATCCTCCCCAGCATTCGCATAGGCACCCAGGAAAAACCCCTGAAAAACCCTAAGGGTCAGAGAGGTCGGCAGCGGAGAACTGATCCTAGACCTCCCGAATGCCAGTCCCGGACGAAACATCAATGGCACCTGGCTCGGTTATCTTTTATCTACATCATGCTCATATAGATAAATATTAGCAGAATTGGTTTTATTACTAGCTTCCTTGTAAGCAGAAGGGAAATATACTAGGCTAAGGCCGGAGTCAACCACACCATGCTCTATGCACTACCGAAATAGTTTTCCATTTTCTCCTGTGAAGCTTTTGCAGTTAAGGAAGCATTGCAGCACATAATTCAAAATGTCAATCAGACAGAATATGTCATTTACACTGATTCACTAAGCACAATTCTTGCCACTCAGAATCTAAGTCCTATGCATCCTTTCGAAATGACATACTTCACCTATATTTATCACTCAGCGCTCTGGAAAACAAGTAATCCTCACTTGGGTACCGTCACATGCAAATATCGATGGAAATGAAAACGCCGATAAAGCTGCAAAGGAAGCCACCCGACATCCTGTCAGTGTCTACACATCAAGACGTCATTAGATACACCAAACAGCTGTTTATAGAAAACTGGAAAACGACATGGTCAACATCCCACAGCAAACTGCATGATGCCCGAGCCGGATCTACCAATTTCTTCGAGCCCCTCTGAAAATTAGAACGTCGTGAGCAAACAATAATTACCCGCCTCAGAATTGGACACTGCAAACTGATACATTCCTTCATCATTAATAAAGACCCAGAATCAAAATGTGAGACCTGCAACACACCACTTACTGTCCTGCTGCAGTGTCCGAGATCCGCCAAACAGAGACTTCAGGCCGGCTTCAATGACTTACCAAGAGCTCTACATAACTACCAGACAATCAAAAAGACAATAATATTTATAAGACAGTGCAAACTTTTTGAATTATTGTAAAGTATAAATGTAATCATTTGGTATTTTACCAATGTGTAAAGCGACCCAAAATAAATGATATTGCAAAAAAAAAAAAAAAAAAAAAATCCTTTAAAAGCCGGTGGCTATATAATACAATTGAAATTCCGTTCTCTTTGCATGCAAGGAGAAGCAAAAGAGAGACGAAAAGAATATTTCGATAGTTTCTCCAACGTCATGGGCCTATTTTCTTAAAAGAAACTTTGGGCCGCATCCTTGGACAGAAATACTAGTTGAGATACTATTCTCCCTCTCTGTCTGTCTGTCTGTCTCTCTCTCTCTCACACACACACATAGAATTTTTTTTTCCAGAAAGTGCTGTTATTTTCTCTATTACGTAAAGTGAGTGGCGGAAGTATTATATGCCTAGATTTCACTGGAAATGTATGTTTTGAGGTCTCCTTAACCTCTCAAAAAGAAATCGCTTTTAAAACAGTATCCTTTATGTGTCTGTGCGTCTGAATAGTATTGCTCAAATTGGTATGAAGTTTAGATTCCAAACGAAAATATTCAAGAAAATTTCGCAACTCAAATTACTCTTTACATGATTTTCTCAAAATTGGCTGTAACAGTTTAAGTTAATATACCTTATATTTAAGATATTTTCATGAAAAATGAAAAGTGTGTATTAAAGTTTCTATGAATGGCCTCTGATGCCCTTTTCTTTTTGAATAACTTTGCATTTACTAATAAACGTAAGCGCTAGGGAGATAGACTACACAAAACTTGTACAATAAATCAAAAAAGGTTTTATCCCATATGTTTTCATTTCTGAAGCCGATATTTTTTTAGATATTCTTTATCATTTTTATGAATGTTATAAACTTATACTTTTCTCTATCAGTATTTTTTACTGTAAGTAGTTTCTCTCTCACACATTTTAATGATAATCACTAAAGTCTTAAAGATACTCCGAATCCTGTCGTACCAATAACGAAGTACGCAATAGGACAATTTTTACAACTTATTACCTTGTTTAATATGAATAAAATATAAGAATGGAAGTTTTAAAAAATACTTTGTACTTGTGAGTAGAGTAAGTCATGTTAATGAAGCATACAAGATTTAAGGGAGGTTCAGAGAGCCTAAAAGCACTTATTTCTCGTGACATGTTCAGATAAAATATCAAAAATATTTATTTTTGGATTTTAGTGCACAAAAGTTTAAAGTGCATATTTTAAATATTTGAATCTTCTAGGGCGGATATAACACATGTTTTGGATGCCATTTTAAACCGTTAAATAACTATGCCAAACTTTAAGCAATTTTTCTCCGGTTTAATGTTTTCATTATTTTCCCACACTCAAAATGTATCGTCTCCCACAAAGCTCCTTTTTTCTTCAATTTTTCTATAAACACTTCAGAATTTGGGTAATCAAATATCTGGAGGGATTATTTATATTGTTCATAGATAAGTTTTTTAAAGATTAGTATAATCATTCAGTGTTTTTTCCAGTTTTTACTTTCTCTACACTTACTATGTACATACTGTAGAGAGGAGGTATTGTGTTGCACCCAACAATTCAATACCGAGATTTCACCGGAAATATATGATTTAGGGTCCCCTATAACCAAAAAAAAAGGTCCATGTGTGTGTCTGTGAACACGATAACTCAAAAACGAAAAGTCGGTAAAATACCAAACTTGGTATTTAACTTTAGTATCTTCCAGGGATGCGACACGAAGATTATGAGAAATATCCCACACCCCAAACGACCTTTTACATGGAATTTTTTCGATTTTTTTTATTTTCCTAAAACAATGTCTCTTAACGATTTTGATTAAAATATCGTATATTAAAGATATTTACCTGACAAATAAACTGTATATCTTGAATTTTCTGGGAATACCCTCTGAAAACTACTTTATTCTGGATGAATTTTACGGAATTTTGCATAACTGCTAAACCGTAAAAGATGGACAAAAACTTACAATAGAACAAATTTAGAGCACGTTAAACATACAATTTATGTTACATAACTTTTTTTCGTGGAGTTGATAGTTTTTGAGGTATTCCTTGTTTTTGGTTTCACCTTTAAAGAACTTACTTTTCTTATACGGGAATTTTTCAACTCCTATCCATAGGAACTTCAGTCGCATAGCAACCAGCTTTTTACTACCTCTTAAACCTATGGTACTCCCTTATTTCCCTTCTACTTACAAGGAAGCAAGTAATAAGACTATTTCTGCTAATTGTTTCTCGATTAGCATGAAGTAAATAGAAGCATAAGCTTTTTAACAATACTTTGTTGCAGAGATATAGAGAAAGTCGTGTGAATGGAACACATCAGATTTTTTACTTTTTGTACTACAAAAGAATGTTTTTAAAGGAACATTTCAACCGGACAATTATTTAAGAAATGTAATTTATGTAATGTAATGCATACATTTCAAAATCTCCAGAAGATGATAAAAATTTTATTTAAGCTAATTATATAGAATAAATAAATTAATATATTCACAGCAAAAGATACGTTTGAATGAAACTTGGTATGAATACTTCTTTTGTTTTCAACAATGATTATACAAAAAGTATTTCTCTAGTTTTAATGAGTTAAAAATAATTTTATTGCTTCAGCCTCCCCGTAATCTCCTGATCCAGTTCCATCACCTATCATTTCGAAAAGATCACGGATTCTGGGAGTATAGCCCAAATTTCTTGCCATTGTATGTACTTATGGGTATAAGTTTTTGATGAACTAACAGTTCGCAACCACAAGCAAATCAACACCAACACAGTTTAAAAGCGTTTTGGGCACCAACAGTCCCCAGAGAGCATATGGCATATTACAGCAATATGCTCAACGGAATATTTAGCAAGGTACCCTAATAGCAGCCCTATTTTATTCATGGTGGTTTAATTCTTTCATAGGATATACACATGGGCTTTATTTTGCAATTTTCCCACCCCTTCCTTCAACGCGGGGTTTCAATCACAGCGATAAATTTTCCGGCAGTTGCCACCTGTGTCCCAGCTGCATTGATTGTAATGTAATACAACAGACCTGTTAGTTGAACACAAAAAATAAATTAACACCTAAAAGGACTGCCTGGATAGAATTTTAGATGGCTTACATCAGAGTGTAGATACAGGATGTTTCAAATAATCGTTTCAATACATTTAGAAAGTTTTGAGTTCAGAATGTCAGTCAAAGCACAAATATGTACATCAACTTCTGTTGTGGCAGCTATGACTATTGAACACTTCTAGCATTCAGTAGAAAATGTTGAACTTTAATAACAAGTTTCTTATTTGTGTGACTTTTTTTTAATACATGAGTTTAAAAATAATTCAGCAAAATACTCCTGAATCCAAACAAAGTATTTAGAATTCAGTAAAGATATAATTTTGATTGGAACTACAGTTGTCCATTACCTATGGTGAATATTCAGATTAGCGTAGGAAATTAGAAGATTTTTACCTTTATCTTAAATGTTTTATTGTTTTATTTAGGTTTAAAAATTGTCTTTTAAATGTTGATAATAAATTGGTAATTGCTCTATCTCCTCAAAAAGATATCTGGCCTCAAGATAGTGCATAGCGTGTAAATGCTGTTGCTATAACTAAAAATCTGATGTGTACCATTCACATGACTTTCTCCATATTCCTGCAACAAATTATTCTTAAAAAGCTTATACTTTTATTTACTTTATGCTAATCAGAAAAAAATAGTAGAAATAGTCTAATTACTCGCCTCCTTGTAAGTAGGAGCGAAATAAGGGACAACCGTAGGTTAAAGTGATAGTCAAAAGCTGGTTGCTATGTCAATGAAGTTCCTTTGTCTATATGGATAGGAGTTGACAAGTTCCTGTATGAGAAAAGCATACGTTTTTCATAGCAGAAACCAAAAATAAGAAATGTCTCAAAAACGACGAACTCCACGAAAAAAATGTATATAACGTAAATTGTGTGTTTTAATGTGCTCTACATTTTTTGTGTAGTAAGTTTTTGTCCCTCTCTTACGGTTTAGCAGTTATTCAAAATTTAGTAAAATTCATCCAGAATAATCTACTCTTCAGAGGCTATTCCCAGAAATTCAAGATATACATTTTATTTGTCAGGTAAATATGTTTAATATACGAAATTTTAATCAAAATCGTTAGAGCCATTTTTGAGAAAATCAAAATTTTCGAAAAAAGTTCCATGTAAAGGGTAGTTGGGGGTGGGAGTATTTTTCTCAAAATCTTTGTGTCGCATCCCTGGAAGATACTAAACTTAAATACCAAGTTTGTTATTTTACCGACTTTTCGTTTTTGAGTTATCGTGTTCACAGACACACGGACACACACACACACACACACACACACACACACACACACACACTTACACACACACGGACCTTTTTTGTGAAAATGCCTTTTTTGGATATTGGGGACCCTAAAACATATATTTCCGGTGAAATCTCGGTATCGAATTTTTTGGTGGAGTGCAATACTTTCTCTATACACTATGTACATAGTGCGTATGGAGAAAGTAAAAATAACTGTTTGGTGCTTTCGCTGCCAGCTTCACGAATATCGTATTACCCAAGATTTGAGGGTTCCCGAGGTAATGTGGATCTTTCTGTTTAGCTCAGCTCCAGGTTTCTCGGCATAATGCTAACGTAATGCTGAGGTCAATTTTGTAAATTAGATAAAAATCCTCGGATTTTTGTATTGCGATGTATTTTGGCCACTACTGCTAGCAGAATCCACGTCACTCAGATCTCCGAAGGAAACTTAATTTATTTATTTAGCGAAATACTTCAAGACCTCCCGCGATGCCTCGGAAGCATGGTCAAACTCCCCGGCTCAGAAGATAAGTACCACATAATTAATTTATTTATCATCAACATGTAAAAAGCCCATCATCATTATCTCTTTGGAACATACTGTAAATACAACTTAGTTATCAGCTATTGTTACCTCTCTCATAGTGACTAATTTCAAGCAGCGTATTACCTTTCATCACAAAAGGTATTGTTTCTTACTTTTGGGTTAACTGTAGATAATTATAGCCCCCGATACCTCTGACTACGCCCTCCCCTAAGTATCTGTTCCCCAATTCGTGTCGTAAAACCTTTGATGTTACACTTGGTATCCATACCGCGTTTGGGGTGGCAACCTCTAGCCAGATAAAAGTAAAGTCACAGCGTTCTGTTTTTTCTGTGACCTTACACCGCTAAAAGATTCGCGTGTGGATTTGTATGCGTGTGTTTTGTATCTGTCTGTGTCTGGATATACCAGATAGCTCAGGCTTTTAGCCTAGGACTGGCATTCGGAAGGTCGTGGGTTTGATTCCCACGGGTGACCTCTCTGACTCATGGGGGTTTTAGAGGATTTTAGGATCACCAAGTGGAGGTTTCTTCATTTCCCCATCTTCCTATCCCTTCATTTCATTCCAACCGGTCCCTTTCACAGTTGTAAGTGTCGACGATATTGCGGTGGTGGCACCTCGCCGTGGTGCAGAATGCGTTCTGGAAGCACAGCTCTCGGCGGCGGGGTGGCGCTGAAGTCGTCAGCAGGACTTGGGGAGTTCAGTAAGACGTAGGGCGCGGACTTCTGGTGTTCACCGCGTTGAGTTCAACTGCTTGGAATACGTTAGGGGCCAATTGGGTGATTCCTTCCCCGCGGTTGGCTTCGGGTGTCTGTTGGACACACTACATTCATCCTATCATCCTGGATTCTAACGCACATTAAGCCTAACCGATCCGGAATATACCAATCAACCAACCAACGTACCGATCGACCGACCAACCAACCAACCAACCAGCTAACCAACCTATCTCCCTGGGAGCAGCATTACTCAAAAACGAAATGTGTGTTAATACCAAACTTGGTATTTAACTGCAGCATCTTCCAAGCATGCAACATGAAGATTTTCAACAAAAATCTCTCTATCCATACTAGTCTTTATTTGGAACACTTTTTATGATAATTTATTTTATAAACAGTGGACATTAATATATGCTATATATCCCATATGCTTGAATTAGTTTTAATGGCTGACAAAACGTAACAATCAGGTTCTATTTATTGATCTAACACTTTATTTAACTATAAAATATCCGGAGAACAGTATATTAGTACTATTTATATTTTATTAGTTTAATTAATAATCTACACAGGCTGAATATAAGAAATACGAGGACTGGGCAGATAGCAGAACACAAAACCTTAGGGTGTGAAGTTGCCATTGTATATGCCAAGGTTACTTTCTTGTTAACACTGCAGCATAAAGACTTTTGCAAGAACAAGATTTTAGCGCATTAGATACATAAGTGATAGGGTACTTTTTAGAGAAAGGTCTCTTCCCTAAAAGTTAGCAGCTCGAGACTTTTCCATTATAAAGAGCGGTCACGAGAGTCTAACACAAAGAAATTACAAAATTAATCACGTGACAACGTTATTTTCGTGCTTCTTTTCAACCAATCAGGAATGAGCTTCAAGATTGGATATTTTAGGTATATCAGTGATGCGCTTACAAGAAATTAGGCTTCTTGGCTTGGCTTGTTAGTTTGTTACGGTAGTATATTTGTTATGCTGTACGCTGTAGGCCGTACGTTGTATGTACATGAATGTGGCAGTATTAGTGCTCGAGGATGTGATATTATTACGCGAAACATTGTAGTTATCGCACGAGTTGAGTTATCGCGTAATAGGGAAGTACGCAATAATTACCGATGACCGACGAAACAAAAACTTAGTAAGCAGAAGAACACAGCACTAGTTATTAACATATTTCTATGTCTTCAAGAACTATTATGTCGGGAATCGCTCGTAGGATTAGTGCCTTAACAAATGTGAATAAAAGCACTAATTCAGTGGAATCTGAAGTACAGTCCTTCTATTTTTAAGTCTACCCCGTGTCACATACCGCAGTCATTCTTTCTCCCCCTCAGTGAGAGTCAAACTTGTGTTCTATGGATGAGCATAGCCGGCGCACCAGAGAGCTACAAAGAGGTATGTACACACTTGTTTATATAGTATTTCACTGGCGCTAATCCAGACCAACTCCAAGGTAGACCAATGAGACAGCGATAGTACTTACATATTGTAAGCAGCCGTTAGAATATGTGATCTCAAAAAGAAATTGAGGTATCCTTATGATTTATCGGGAAGAATATAATTTAATGTCGTGCAGACATGTTGCTATGGTAGTTCACTTGGTTAGAGTTACCGGAGGAAAAAACGGGAGATCCGGTATTCAAATCTTGGCTAGGTCTTTAAAAGTTTCAGTCTGAATCTACCTTTTCAAATCTGGTAAGTCGCTGTTCAGTTTCTTCTCGTGGTCAGACAAAGAACATTTGGTCAGGGATTTAAGTCGGTTCCTTTCAAAGGTGCGACACGAAGATTTTAAAGAAAATCCCCCCACCCTCAACTACCCTTTTCGTGGAAAAATTATTGAAAATTTTGTTTTTCTTGAAAATGGCTCTAATGATTTTGATTAAAATACCACATATTAAAGCCATTTCTGTCACAAATAAAATGTATATGTTGATTTTCTAGGAATAGCTTCTAAAGACATGTTTATTCTGGTTAAATTTTGCTTAATTTAGCATAACTAGTAAACCGTAATAGATAAACAAAACTTACTATACAAAAAATGTAGATCCTGTTAAAATACACAAGTTATATCATATGTGTACTTTTTTTCGTGTACCTCACCGTTTCCGAGGTATTCCTTGTTAATAGTTTCAATTTATGAAGTACTTATACTTTTCTCAAATAGAAGTGTCCGTTTTTCTTTTGTTCTACTCCTGGCCAGGCAAAGAAGTGATTTGCACTGACAATCGCATAACGACAGCTTTTAAAACATTTGACTATTGGTTTAGTCTAGTGTATTCCCTTGTTTTCTTCCTACTTGTAAGGAACTAAGTAATAAGAGCATTGTGTCAATGAGTACCTCGAAGAAAGAAGAAGGATCTTATCTATGAAGTTTGTAGAACAGCTAGAGAAAGTCATGTGAGTGTAACACATCAGATTTTTTATCTAAGATTCGACAAAGGAGTTTAATTGCCATGGAGAACGGTAGATGGGACAAGATACATAAGATCGAGGGTGCGCTTATTCTTAACGTCAGAACACTATACCATATACTAGTTTTGTTTGTTGAACCTCATTATATTTATCTCATGTTTACTTTCTCTAGCCTATGTACATGTACATAGTAGTTACAGAAGGTATTGTATTCCACACAAACAGATTTCACCGTAAATATATATTTTGAGGTTCCCTGAGTCCAGAAAAGCATTTTTAAAAAAAATATCCCTGTTGTTTGTGTGTGTGTGTGTGTGTCTGTGGGCTGCATAGCTCAAAAACGAAAATATGTTTAGTATCTACTAAGGATGCGACACGAAGATTTTCAAGAAATCCCCCCCCCCCAACGCTACTTTTTACATGGAAAGATTTTTGAATTTTTTTTCTGAAAAATGTCTAAACATTTTTATGAAAATACCGCATATTAAAGATATTTACATCACAAATAAAATATACATTGTGAATTTTCTGCGAATAGCCTCTGAAGACCACTTTATTATGGAGGAATTTTGTTAAATTTTAAAACAGTTAAACCGTAAGCTGTAGACAATATCTTACTACACAAAACTGTAGTTCTGTTTAAAATACATAATATATATCATGAATTTTTTTCTTGTTGAGTTGACCCTTTTCGAGAAATTCCTTGTTATTGGTTTCAGTTTTAAACTATCTAAATTTCTAAAACGGGAAGACGGCTTTTCTTTCATCTCTCGTGTTTTACTGGAGTCAAAGTGAACCGAATCTCAATTGTTTCACATAACGACCAGTTGTTAAGATTCGACTATCGCTTTGGCCTAATGTATTCTGTTATAATGTTTATCATGATTAGCATATGTACGTAAAATAATAACCTTTAATACGAATAGTTTGTGTATGGCACTGCTAGAGAAGGTTATGTTAATCACATTTTTAATTGTCTATTGTCATTCTGCAGCAACTATATATATACTATCTCCCAAGCGACCACGTGTGGGATTTGTGGTGAACAAAGCGGCGCAGGGGCGGGTTTGCTCCGAGTTCTCCGGTTTCTCCGTCATCGCATTCCACCGATGTTCCATCTTTATTCCATGTAACACAAGTGCCTTCGCCTGCGTTGTCACAAGTAATAAAAGCGGGCGTTAAACACTACCCAAAAAAAGATACTATCTTAGAAAACCGTACTGTGAGTGTTCAAGGGCAGATAAACCATGTACGAGCTCGAGGCCCATTTGATTGCTGTATATTTCCAACCGTTTAATGAGAAAGTTTTGGCAATAAAATTCCTACTGCCAATCACCGCCACCGCCAGCATTGCTACAACTAATAACCACCACTGCTACCCTTATCATCACCACCACCATCACCGCCAGCTTTACTACCACTAATATCACCACTACTACCTCTAACACGACCACTACCACTAACACCACCACTACTACCACTACTACTAATACTACCGCTACTAACACTACCACTAATATCACCACTACTATGACTAACACCACCACAATTACCACTAACACTACCACTACTACTAATACTACCACTACTAACACGACCTACCACTAAAACGACCACTACTTCCACTAATACCATCACTACTACCACTAACACTACTACTACTACTACCATAACACCACTAACACTACATAACCATTAACAACACCACCACTACCACCACTACTACCATAACACCACTAACACTACACTACCATTAACAACACCACCACTATTACAACTAACAACACCACCACTATTACAACTAACAACACCACCACTACTACTACAAACAGCACCACTACTACTACAAACAGCACCACTATTACAACTAACAACACCACCACTACTACCACTAACAACACCACCACTACTACCACTAACAACACCACCACTACCACCACTAACAACACCACCACTACTACCACTAACAACACCACCACTACTACTACCACTAACAACACCACCACTATCACCACTACTACCATAACACCACTAACACTACACTACCATTAACAACACCACCACTACTACCACTAACAACACTACCACTACTACCACTAACAACACCACTACTACCACAAACACCACCACTATTACTAAAACAACCACCACTACTACCACTAACATCACCACCATTACCACCACAAACACCACCACTATTACTTAAACAACCACCACTAACACCACAATCACACACCACTACATTACGTACCTATGCGGTAGAGAAAACAAAGTGCTTAGATATACATACATGAAACATCAAAGTAACGACAACGCAACTGGTAAAAAGCAACTTGCACTCACAGTATGTTAACATAAAAACATAGTATTCTTATGATTCCACTTGTTGCTTTATTTGACGAGTATTTGCCTGAAAGTAGAGCAGGAGTTCCAATTTTCTAGTTCGGGTAATACACTCTTGGTACGAGCTTAATCTCTTCCCTATTTCCGTTGGGAATCTTCACTGGTTATATTGACATTTCGAGGAAAACGAAACGTAGCAGATTATAGCCACCAATAACTTGCATTGGTATTTTTATTACTTTGGAAATGGAATTGCTTTTCCTAGAATTCCTCCCATTGCACCACGCATCAACAACGGGCTAAATATTAAAATCTGTACGTTCCTTAACTTAATCCAAAGTTGTTCAAGGGAAGAACACAGTTCATTAGTTTCATAACCTAGTTTGCTTGTAAAAGTTATTACATTTGTATGTTGCCTGCAGCAAGGCCTTAATCGAATCACGAATAAAATACAGTTCCAGACAGAATTTCTTTATAAAACCAACATGTCATTTCGCTCAAGTATTCCTCTCCTGTTGAAGATTAAATTACTTTTGGTGCCGCGCTAAATAAATAAATATATGCAATATCATATCCCACTGCATTTCAAATCCCTTTTTTACTTTCTCTACACGTAATGCTGCCAATAGAGAAGAGGGGGCAGGGATAAGAACAATTAAACAAAAGGTACTACAATGTTTTACATACAGATATTTTATGACATACTTAAGTCATTGTAGTGTTATGGTTTTATATATTATATATATGTATATATATATATATTTCTTTTAAGTGTATTTATCTATTATAAGAGGGTACATTTATGCTTCTGAACAAGGTGTACTCTGTGCAGTAAATTTAAATTGCGGTATTTGAATATCTGTGTCAATTTATTTTGTGTTCTTTCTTAATTCTTTGTTTTTGTTTTAATATTGCTTTTTGTTGTGTATTTCCTTTGTCTTTTTATTTTCGTGGTTACTCTTTTAATTCTTCTATGTTGTTTTAATATTTTTTTTTAGTGTGTATTACAAAAGCACGCACGGTCTATGGACCCGAGGGATTCTTGAAGTTCAATGTATAACATTGTTATGTCAATAAATACACTTATTCATTCATTCATTCATGTACATAGTGTATAGAGAAAGTATTGCATTCCATCAAAAAATTCGATACCGAGATTTCACCGGAAATACCTGTTTTGGGTCTCCCTAAATCCAAAAAAAAATTGGAAAAAGGTCCTGTGTGCGTGTGCGTGTGTAGACAGCATAACTAAAAAACGAAATAAGATTTTCAAGAAAATCCCCCCACCCCCAAATACCCTTTACATGGAACTTTTTTCGAAAATATTGATTTTCTCAAAAGTGACTCTAACGATTTTGATTAAAATCTCTTATATATAAGATATTTACATGCCAAATAAAATGTATACCTTGAATTTTCTGGGAATAGCCTCTAAAGACCTTTTTATTCTGGATTATTTTTATTGAATTTTGCATAACTGGTAAACCGTAAGAGATATGCAAAAACTTACTACACAAAAAATGTAGATCGCGATAAAACACACAATTTATGTCATATACATTTTTTTCCTGTAGTTGATTGTTAAAAAACTTATACTTCTCTGGTACAGAAATTTGTCAATTGCTGTCCAAACAAATAAAGAAATTCAGTCACATAGCAATCAGCTTTTGAATATTACTTTAACCTATGGTACTCCCTTATTTCGCTTCTACTTACAAGGAAGCAAGTAATAATACTATTTCTGCTAATTTTTCTCAATTTGCATGAAGTAAATTGAAGCATGAGCTTTTTAACAATAATTTGTTGCAGAGATGTAGAGAAAGGCATGTGAATGGAATACATAAGGTTTTCTTCATTTTCAAACCTAGTTTATAAATCCATATAGTAATAATTATTTTTCAGATATTAATTAAACTTAAGCACACCTAGAAGGAAAATAAGGGAAGGCTAAACCGACAGTCGAATGTTTTAAAATATGGTTGCTGTAGGATTAAAATCCGTTTCTTTACGTGGTCAGAAGTTGACAAGTTCCCGTATGAGAAAAGTTTTATTTTAAAACTGAAACTAATAACCAAGAATATCTCTTAAACGGTCAACTCCACGAAAAAATGCATATGACACAAATTGGAGTAATTATTTTTTCTCACAAGCCCTGTGTTGCACAGGAATTGGGTAGGTAGAGTCAGACTAAAAAATGCAATGCTATAGCCGGGATTTAAACCACGGACCTCTCGATTTCTAGCCAGTTGCTCTGCCACTGAACTACCATGGTAACATGCCGGCATAGCATTGAATTTTTCAACTAACTCGCGTTTTTCCTGGTAAACCACAAGGTGTTCTCAAATTATTTTAAGATGATGTTTTAAGTACTTTAAGTCCCAGGATTCATAGTATAGCCAACTATTATGATCAAATTGTGTGTTTAAAGGAGATCTGCGTGTTTTGTGTAGTAAGTTTTTGTCTATCTCTTACGGTTTAACAGTAATGCAAAATTCCGCTGAGAGTGCAAATGAGTGAGTTTGAGTGAGTTTCGATGGGAAATTTGTAGCGCGTTGTAGTTGCCGCCGCGAACGTCCAAAGGAAATATACGCAGAATTGTTATGGAAGCATTGAAGAACGACAGTTTGTCGAAGAGTTGTTTGTTGAAGTAAAAAGAGAGGGTCACTATTTATATTTATAATAAGATAAAATAATAATTATTATTATAGAAAAACAGTAAATTGTAATTAAAATTATCTTCTTTTTTTCATTTATATAGCCCCCTTTAACATTTAAGGTCATATCGGGGGCTTTGCACTTGAAACAGCTCCTTGTATGTAGGTTCTTTTTACGTTTAGTTTACAGAATTTTATTTTCCTCAAACACACACACATTCACTCTCACATACATACTTCTAGACTCTGTGGGGAATAGGAAATAATTCTGGCTAAAGAAAAATTCCCTGCCCCAGCCAGGAATCGAACCCGGGACCCCCGGACGGCATTACCGCATTCTTTGTTGAGGAAAATCGTTGTCCACGCATCTTATTCTTGATGTTCGGGAACAAAAAGAAAAAATCATTGCGCGCCTTCGTGTTCTCTGGAAAAGGCGCGCATACGAAATGCTTGTGTCAGTATTGGAAGAGACATGCTTTTACGGACACAGCTATCGTTTATAGTTGGAAAATGCATTGATGCGGAAAATGAACATTTACTACACTACACTAAGGTACGATTCTTATGAAATAATACTGTGAAATACTCGTGCAGTGGCCATACTCTATACATGTGCCTTTCATAAATGCTAAAGTGTCTACACCATCAAAAGAACCCTGGCAAGAAAAGTGGTTTAACAAACATTTTTTATTTCTTACGAAGAACAAAAAAATGTTGTTTACCATTTAAAAAAACCTACCTTGACCCTCAAATTAAGATCCAAACCTTCTCCAATTAAAACATTGCAGATGGCATTTACTTAATGCTTGTCTTTAAAACACGATATTTTAATTAAAATCGTTAGAGTCATTTTTGGGCAAAACAAAATGTAAAGAGTAGTTGGAGTGGGGGATTTTCTATAAAGTCTTCGTGTCCCATTCTTAGACGATAATAACTAATACTCCATGGCACGACAGCTCACAAAGAACCCGGCCCGATCTCGGTCCATGACAGACGTCCTGGATGGGGTGCAGTATTGGAGGATGAGACGTGGCCAGAGCTTCGTACCTCCTGGCCGATTAATGCGTTCCTCATAACCTGGAGCCGCTACTTCACCAACAAATAGCTTCTCAATTGGCCCCCCCCCAGGGACCTAGTGAGGCTGAGTGCACCCCGGGTGGGGTCTCCCTGCGGAGGAAAAATCCCCACGCCATTACTGGGAATCGAACCCAAGTCTCCCGCTTGGTAAGTAGCCACGCTACCACCGCACTAAGGAGACGGCCTATATTTTGGAAGATACTGAACTTAAATGCCACGTTTGATATTTAACGGACCTTTCTTTTTTGAATTATGCTACCCACAGACAGACACACTCACACTCAAACACTCACACATCCACACTAACAGACAGACACACAGACATTTTTCTAAGAATGCTTTATTTTCAATTTAGGGGTCTCAAAACACACATTTCCGGTGAAAGTAATTAATTATAGGCATCTGCGGTCTTGCATTTAGCGCTCTGGTTCTCATCCAGAGGTCCCGAATACGATTCCCATCTCGGGCAGGGATTTTTCTTTAGCCAGAATCGTTCCCTATCACCCACAGAGAAAGTATGAATTTGAGAGTGATCTTTGTATTAATAGAATAGAACTGAAAAACCGTCGTTAAGAAAGCATGCAGTTCAGCAAGAAAAACACCATCAGCTGTTTCACAAGTCAAAGCCCCCGTTATGGTCATAGGAGTTAAAGGAGACTACACAAATATAACAATTAAAAATAATAAATAGTACTTGGTGTAAACCTGGAGTTGCTTTCAAATTTTGTTCGCTTTATCAGTGGAAAGCCATTTGTGACAGTCCAGTCAGATATTAACATTAAGCACTCCTGAAATTAATACAGCTTCTTAAAAAATAGTCTTTTCATTTTAAAATTAAAGTTATCCACAGGTGAAATTTACAAATTCTATATGTATGAATATATGTTTTTGAAATGTATACCTTAAGTAACACATAAACTCATAAACGTGTATACATGTTTCCATTGCAATATCTAGCGTTTTCATATACCCAAGGTCGCGGGTTCAAACCCGGCGGAGGACGATGGTTTTTTTTTTTCGGGCGTAAAAATCATTAGCATGGCTTCCTTCGGCAGGGAAGTAAAGCCGTTGGTCCCGTGTCGTAGATTTACGGTACGTAAATGAACCTCAAGCCTGATAAAAGACGTCTCTGAGCGAAATTAAGCGGTCTTTCACGCCCAGCATAGAATGGGACGCTGAGAACCACAGCAGTTAAAGAGCGTCATAATTAAAAAAATACATTTACATTTATCTAGCGTGTTTTCAGGTTATTAATATAAAATCATTTATTACAATGGTAATCAAAAATGGTCCTTCGAT
This sequence comes from Hymenopus coronatus, assembly GCA_030762935.1. Taxonomy (NCBI): domain Eukaryota; kingdom Metazoa; phylum Arthropoda; class Insecta; order Mantodea; family Hymenopodidae; genus Hymenopus; species Hymenopus coronatus. The sequence continues at coordinate 38,038,132 of CM060888.1, forward strand.
GAAAAAATTAGTAATATAAATATCTGTATCGATACTAAGAAATATTAAAAAACAAATATTGGAAATATATTTTTATTGGTATTTTAGTTTCAGAGAACAAATTATAAACTTATGAGAGACAATGTTTTCAATAATGTTGTGTTACTTACATATTTTAACTAATATGTCTCCAATGTAATCGATAAAGAAAACTCATTCCCAACATTTCAATACCTATCAAACTTGAAATTTTGTACACAACTTGCATCGCTTGGAACATTCTGAGCACGTAAAAATATAGAAAAACAGAAAGCGAGAAAAGCAGCTTTAAAACTCTAAAGGGCTATCCACTCTTGTGCACAGACACATATAAAAACATGCGTAAAATTATTTCTAATGATTATTAACAGGTAGCAAAATCAGATCATGATACTAGATGATTCATTCCTAATAATAGATCTATAAACAAAAAATGGATTTTATCGGGGATTTCGTTCATTTTTCACCTAGTGCACCCTTACCTGTGCCTTACCTGTGCCCTAAAATACCAAAACTGAAATGTATTAAAGATTACCTTTGTATTAACCTGGAGCCTAAAATTAATTTTTATATAAATAATCAAATCCGGGCCTTCAGTACGAGACAAGTTCCCCCAACGGCGACTCAGTGCTCACTGATTAGCCCTACATGAAAATTAGAGCTCACGCATGCGCATTAATGTCCCATCTGACTAGCTGCCACGCCACATTAGCACGCGTGACCGGTTCTCTATAGGAATATGTAATCTGCAATGTTCCTGATGAACCGAAAATCGGTTATATTTACATATGTAACGTTGGTGTAAGCAAAGCAAAAACCACACTATGTCAAAGACAAATAATAATCGAACTCTTTTAGCTACAGTTAACAAATGGTAACACGTGATAATGGTTTAACCATTAATAAACTTTAAAGATATGAAATTTTCTCTAAAATTGTAAAATATGATACTGATTTTGACAGGATATTACAATAAGAAATATATTTAATATTTCAGAAATTGACTATACATGACGACTGAGCTCATTTCAAGATAATAAACAAATATTCGGAGTCCACGATGTAAGTTGTAGGTCCCTCTGTTATATGCGTCCTTTTCACCTTTGTAATTTCTCTACACGTACAGAGTGTATAGAAAAGGTATTGTAATGCACCCAAAAATTCGATACCGAGATCTCACCGAAAATACATGTTTTGGGTCTCCTTGAATATAAAAAACAGCATTTTGAGTAAACGTTCCGTGTCTGTGTGTGTGTGTGTGTGTGTGTGTGTGTGTGTGTGTGTGTGTGTGAGTGTCTGTGGACAGCATAGTTCAAAAACGAAAAAGACCATGAAATACCATAATTGGTATTTAAATGTAGTATCTTCCAAGGATGCGACACGAAGATTTTCAAGAAAATCCACCCCATCCCGAAGTACCCTTTACATGGAAAAAAATCGAAAATGTTGATTTTCTCAAAAAATGGGTCTAACGATTTTAATTAACATCTCTTATATTTAAGATATTTATATGGCAAATAAAATGTAAATTTTCTGAGAACAGCCTCTGAAGACCTCTTTATTTTGGATGATTTTTTTTTAATTTTGCATTAAGGAGATAGACAAAACCTTACTACACAAATATGTAGATCTCGATAAAACAGACAATTTATATCAAATCCATTTTTTTTCGTGGAGTTCGCCGTTTTCGAGATATTCTTTGTTATTGATTTCAGTTTTAAAATACTTAAACTTTTCTCATACGGGAATTTGTCAACGGTTGGTGACGCAAAGAAACGAATTTCAATCCCATAGCAACCACATTTTAAAACATTTGACTGTCGGTTTATTCTAAGGCATTCCTTTACTCACCTTCTACTTATAAGGAACTAAGTAATAAGACCGTTTCTGCTAATGTTTTAGCATGAAATACATAGAAGAATAGGCTTATTACCAATAATTTGTTATAGAAATATAGAGAAATTCATGTGAATGGCGCACATCAGATTTTTCTTCTTCTTTTTTCTTTAGATCGACCAGCACGAATGCTTTAATAATCAGGGTGAATGCGTTATGATTTATAAAGCGAAACTAATTGAAATTCTGAGGTCGCCCAAGAGGACTCTTTTCACATAAATGATGCGAGGAGAAAATATAGGATAGTATAATATAACATGTCCAGTTTTGTAGGCCGTGGTCGAATAATAAAAGTATTAAAATTTGACGTTTCGTCCGCAGCGATGAGGGACATCCTCAGAAAGGAAGTTGGGCAGGAACGGACTATTAATGTTATTATTCGAATACGGCCTACAAGCCCGGACATGCTATATTTTACAATAACACCGGCCGTGAAAGCTTACGAGCAAACAAACATTACAGAAATGGTACAAGATGGATATGAGTATTGAAAGAGAAGGAAATAACGCTGTGTCTGCAAACCAGTGGAGGGTAGGATAATATGAGAATATTATCGACGGGCGGCCGAAAGAGCCACCGTGGAGACTCCCTAATATAGTCCAAACAGTGCTTCATCTTGACGGGGATTCGCTAAGAGCCGCGCCTAGGTCTGACCGAAAACCCTTGGTGCCGCAGATGACTCCAACGTCACCCCGCCTCCGAGATCTGTATTTCCAAAACAAATTCATCACCACGGAAGGATGTCATCACCGCAGTCACGTGAATACTTACAATATACCTAAAGAGACTGGTTGCATGAAAAGGGGATGAAAGGGACAGGAATTTCAGTGGAATGATAAAATATCTCCACCATCCGCACAGTGAATCGGGAAACCCCCGATAAAAATTGTTGAGATCGATTTTGTTTTTCGTTTTCCTTTTCTTTCCTTTTTTCCATTTTCCCAATATTTCTTTTGTTTTTACTTTCTCTATACGAACTATGTACATAGAGTATAGAGCAGGTATTGAGTTGTACCCAAAAATTCGATACTGAGATTTCACCGGAAATACATGTTTTGAGACTCCCTGAATACAAAAAAAAAAAAAAAAAAAAAGCATTTTTAGAAAAATGTTCGTGTGTGTGTCTGTCTGTCTGTGTGTATGTGTGTGTGTGTGTCTGTGGGTAGCATAGCGCAAAAAACGAAAGGATCGTTAAAGCCCAAACTTGGTATTTAAGTTTGGTATCTTCCAAGGAGCAGCACGAAGATTTTCAAGAAAATTCCCCCACCCCAAACTACCCTTTACATGGAAAAAATGTTCGAAAATTTTTATTTTCTTAAAAATGGCTAACGATTTTGATTAAAATATCGTATATTAAAGATATTTACCTGAGAAATAAAATGTACCTAATTCTTGAATTTTCTGGGAATAGCCTCTGAAGACTAGTTTATTCTGGATGGCTTTTACGGAATTGTACATAACTGCTTAACCGTAAGAGATGGACAAAATCTTACTGTACAGAAAATGTAGTTCGTGTTGAAACACACAATTTATGTCATATACATTTTTTTTTTTTTTTTTTTTTTTTTGTGGAGTTGATCATTTTTAAGATATTCTTGGTTTTTCTGCTTTGCTTTGAAAAACATACTTTTCTCATACAGGAGTTTGATAACTGCTGTCCATACAAACAAAGGAACTTCAGTTGCATAGCCACCAGCTTTTGGCTATCATTTTAACCTATGGTACTCCCTCATTTCGCTTCTACTTACAAGGAAGCAAATAATAAGACTATTTCTGCTAATGTTTCTCGATTATCATGAAGTAAATAGAAGCATAAGCTTTTTAACTAAAAGTTGTTGCAGAGATAGATAAAGTCACGTGAATGGAACACATCAGATTTTTTTCTATTTGATTACCGTTTTTACTTTTTGCTTCTAATACACATATACACACTTACAAACAAACAAACACCTATTTTCAAGGCGGGACTCGAACCCACGATCCCCTGCGCCACGATGCACCAAAGCGAGGCACTTTAGCAAGAGCGGACATGGGGGCCGGTATATTCGTACATTGGGTGTAGACAGATCGTCTATATCATAATTCAAGAAGAAAAGAAAAAGAAATTGAAGAAAAAAAAACAAAAAACATTCGGTAAATAAACATGGTCGAATGTGTCGTCTTGAGAGCTAATGCATTACGACCATAATCTGATAAAATCTCCCTTTCTAGATATTATAAATTATTAACAGTCTTTTTCGATGAATTGTCTTATCAGATACTTGTCTCGTAGGATAAGTCTCTTCGTTGGGTGTAGACAGATCGGCCATATTATAATTCAGGAGGCAGTGGAGAAACAAAAACAAAAAACATTCGGTAAATAAACATGGTGGAATGCGTTATCTAATGTAAGTATTATAATCATAACCTGATAAAATCTCCCTTCCTATATATTATAAATTATTAATAGTCTATTTTGATGAACTATCTTATCAAATACTCGTCTCTTAGGACAATTTATTCCTGTCGTGAATTATTGACAAGATGTAAACACTCATGGATTATTACTCTTTCTATAGCAGACATTACTCACTGTTAAATACCTTATCAGCATGCAAAGTATTTCCACCCTGCTGACCAATGCAGGGGTCAAGAGTGTCCCTACCAAAATTTGGTAACCACTCACGTCAATGCCAGCACTAAATATCGCCATGATCGGCGCTTAGCCCCGTTACATAATTCTGGTTCTCTCATTAGCATACCCGCTGTACCGTGCAACACACTATCACAAAGTGAAATACGAGCTGGTCAGCAGCACATGTGCGTGCGCAACACAAGTGACAAGTCAGATAAGTAAGCACACCATTGCATGCTCCAACTCGCCAAATTTTAATCTCACATAGCGACGTCTGAGTTAATGAAACTTGCTGCAGAAAGGAGCATAACATCTGTTGCCTGAGTTTTGTCTGATCAAGACGAACGAGTTTGTGCTTATTTCTAACTTGGCGTGCACACAACCCACATTCGCTAACTTGAACAAGCTATTTTCTAGTACAATTTGATGTGTTCCATTCGCATGACTTTGTCTAACAATTCTGAAAAAACTCTTCTTACAAAATCATATTCTTCTACCCAAAATGGTTGGCGGCGGTGCTACAAGTATCAAAACTTGGCTTAAACAATATTTGGCAAAGGGTTAACGAAAATAGATACTACGTCGTGAAAAAAGTAAACAAAAATCTGATGTGTTCCATTCACATGACTTTCTCTATATCTCTGTAATAAGTTATTGTTAATAAGCTTATCTTTTAATTATTTCATGCTAATCGAGAAAAATTAGCAGAAGTAGTCTTATTTCTTGCTTTATTGTAAGTAGAAGCGAAATAAGGGAGTATCATAGGTTAAAGAGAAAGCCAAAGGCTGGTTGCTAAGTGACTGATGTTCCTTTGTTTGTATGGACAGAAGTTGACAAATTCCTGTATGAGAAAAGTATGTTTTTCAAAGCTGAAACCAAGAAAAAGGAATATCTCAAAAACGATCAACTCCATGAAAAAACTGTATATAACATAAAATGTGTTTTAATGTGCTCTATATTTTTTGTATTCAACAAGTTTTGTCCATTTCTTTCGGTTTAGCAGTTATGCAAAATGCCGTAAAATTCATCCAGAATAAAGTAGCCTTCAGAGGCTATTCCCAGAAAGTTCAAGATATACATTTTATTTGTCAGGTAAATATCTGTAATATACGATATTTTAATCAAAACCGATAAGAGCCACTTTTGAGAAAATCAAAATCTTTGAAAATTTTTCAATGTAAAGGATAGTTTGAGGTGGAGGGTTTATCTCAAAACCTTTGTGTTGCATCCCTGAAAGATAAATTTAAATATGTAGTTTGCTATTTTACCAACTTTTCGTTTTTGAGTTGTGTTCACAGATATACGGAGACACACACATACATGGATTTTTTTCTAAAAATACTTTCTTGGATACAGGGAACCCTAAAACGTCTATTCCCGATGAAATCTCGAAATTGGATATGTGATACTATGTACATAGTACGTGTAGAGAAAGTAAAAAGACAATTATGCTATATAAATAGGCAGGAAATAGAATCTGAATAGAAAAACATCGCTTTTTGAGCTACAAAATGAAATTGTAAAGGAACATATATTTTAGAATTGGGCATGAAACACAGGATGGGAATAGCGTGGCTCAGATAGGGAAGGTGCAAAACTCTTAAGGTAGTTGATGAGCAGGTAGGAGGATTTGCATCAGGAAGACTGGACGCATTCTTTGGAAGATTGCTTAAGGGTGGAGGATGTTAGGAAAACATTATTGCCGGAAGTATTTTTAGCTTCAAACAGTCGGAGCACAGCATGCTGGGACTTGATTCTGAACAGCCAAAACTGGCCAAGCCTGGGCATATACTTAATGGAAATTCGTGCACTAAGAGATAAGATATTTGTTTAAATATTCTATTGACATATTTGATGTTTGAGAAATCTATATGTGTGAATTCGTGGGTGCAATCATGAGTGCGACTGTGTGTATTTGTGACATCAGTGTGTTTTTTTAATTGGTCTGTTGTTCGGATGTGGTTCGGAAATGGTTAATCCACAACAAAAATGTATAATGCATAAACAGTTTTAATGAGATCCACATTATTTGTAGAAAGTTTTTGTCTATCTCTTATCATTTACCAGTTATTCAAAAGTCTTCAAAGATTATTTCCAGAAAAGTCAACATATACAATGTATCTGTCAATAAATATCTTTAATATACGGTATTTAAATCAAAGTCGTTAAAGCCAAGTTTAAGAAAAATAAAATGTTCGAAAATTCTTCCATGTGAAAGGTAGTTTTGGGAAGGGAAAATCTTCGTGTCGCATCCTTGTGAAATACTAATTGGTATTTAACGGATTTTTCATGTTTGAGCTATGCTTCAGAAATACTCGCACGACCGGAAATGTTTCTAAAAATATTTTTTGGAGGGGTTCAGGGTTGCCCAAAGCGTGAATTTCTCGGTGTCAATTTTTTGGGTGGTATACAATAGCTTTTCTAGCTACTATGTATGTACATAGTATTGAGGAGAAAAAGTAAAACGGGCGCCGGAATAATCCAGTGGTTTCGTGCGCGGCTCTCGTGGTTTGATTCCGGGCTCTAAGGAGGCGATTTCTAGTTCGCCCTATCCACGCCTCCACCTCTAATTAGCATACGTTGAGTATCCCGAAGGCCAAACGAGGTTCAATTCCACGGTCAAAACTGTAGGTCCTCTCGATTCTCATAACACCCTACCACCTCAGAAATGGGTCCAAACATCGCTTGGTGGAATGAGGTAACTGCCGAAAGTCGACAAGACCATATGGGAAGCGTCAGACAGACAATCAATCTTCTATAAAATGTATGTTTCTTCAGTCAAAAACTGGGGATCATATTCGGAGTAAGTAAAGGTGAAGTTCACTGCACTTGTACTTGTAGACGCAAGCAGCACATACTCTTCGAACAGGCATTTTAAACAGAGAGCACAAAACACAGAAGGCGAGAGAGGTCAGTGAGTATAGCGACTTCGCCTCTATCTCTGACATCACCAACATCCATAGGGTTATTAAAGGGACACTGGAAGCGAAATTCTGACCACAATAGGTCAAAAGGGCACAAGGCACAAACAAATGGTATACATGTCGGCCAGAGAAACACCATTCCTGGAGGACCTACGAATCAGGATGATGCTGCCAGCAATGGAATCATATAAGGATGTCGCAAAGAGAAGGAAACAGATGGCAAAAGAGATTGACGAAGAACAGATGCCATGGTGAACAGGGGGCTTGTACTGGTAACAACTAATTACAAAAACATGCAATTATAGGCTTGGCGACGCATGGAATTCATTATAAAATGTGCAAAACAAGGAAGTTTCACCATGTAACTTGTGCGTGTGGTGAAAACTGTGAGCGATATAATTTCAAATAATGTAGAAAATGGACAGGATCTTTGAACGATTCGATAAAAGACAAAACATAGTGTAGAACTTCAACGCTCGTCCAAGCCAAATTTACGTTATTATTATTATTATTATTATTATTATTATTATTATTATTATTATTATTATTATTATTACTAGCCCAACAGGTCAAAAATCACTTTGCAATTTTTCTAGCACATACATATGTAATACATGTATAGTAGATAGAAGTGGTAGGTGTTGTATTTTACTAAAAAAATCGATACTGATATTTCACCGGAAATATATATATTTTGAGGATCCCTGAATCCACAAAAAAAAAAAAAAAAAACATTTATAGAAAAATGTGAATGTGTTGTCCGTCTGTGTGCGTGTGTGGGTATTCGTGGACAGCATAATTCAGAAACTAAAAGTCCTTTAAATACCAAACTTGTACATATTTAAGTTCAATATCTCCCAAAGATTTTCAAGAATATGGGGGGATATTAAACTAAACTACACTTTAGATGGACAATTTTCTAAAATTTTCTCAAAAATATCTGTAACGATTTTTGTTAAAACAGAGTATATTAAAGATATTTACATTAAAAATAAAATATATGTCTACAATTTCTTGGGAATAGCCTTTAAATTCATCGCCATTCTGAATAATTTTTTCACTGAATAAATGTTTTACTACATAAAAAATGTAATCTCTTCAAAACACACAAGTTATGTCCTTTACATTTTGGTATGGGGCTAACCGTTTCCTTTTTATTGGCCTCAATTTAAAAAAAAAATCCTATCCCAGACTTTGGCCAAGTAAAGAATCGAATTTTAATGACAATCACAGAGCGACAGCTTTTTAAAAATATGAATATCGCTTTAGATAGTGCACTCCTTTAGTTCCCTTATACTGATAAGGGACTAAGTGATAAGAACATTCTGCTTATGCTTATCTAGTATGGAGTAGCAAGAAGCAGAATCCTGTAAGAAGTATGTTTGTAGTACAGCTAGAAAAAATCATGGGAATGTAACATAGATTTTTATATCAAATAGTGGTTGTAATCTATGAGTACTCATAGACAATCAACATTTAGCCTTGCTCCTTGGTCTGGCTCTATAGCCGTTTAAAAATCGTACAATGCACCTATTTCCTAGCACGTTGTAAGTACCCAGTGTGGGGCGAGAGTTACCCCTGCCACAGTGCATTATTAGAGGGAGTAGTTTGAGGGCAGATCATCTCGCGCATGCGTAGAGAGGTGTGGATACAGTGACCAAGGGGGTATGTCCGAGGAGAGATAGGAGAGTTCTAAGTAAGTACACCAAGTATACGGGAGTCTGATTACATTTACTACCACTTAGAGAAATTAACGAGAATACATAGTTTAGAACCTTTGTGAAGCACCCAATGGACTATCTTAATTCCGCAAAAGTTGTGTTGGATGTGACACGTTTAATATACCACTTTGTCCCTTTACTCAACCGATCAAGAATGCCTCTGATGTAAGGGCCCGTCGTGACCTATATCTGGGGTATTTATAGCTAAAACCATGTTTATGCCAGGGTTGCTTTATGAGAAAATTTTTGTGAAAAATTCCCCCACCCCCAACTACCCTTTACTTTTTTCTAAAATTTTGATTCTCTCAAAATGGCTCTAACGATTTTCATTAAAATTTCGTATATTAAAGATATTTACAAGACAAATAAAATGTATATCTTGAATTTTCTGGGAATAGCCTCTGAAGAGTCCTTTATTCTGGATGAATTTTACGGAATTTTGCATAACTGACAAACCGTAAGAGATGGACAACAACTTACCACACAAAGAATGTAGAGCACGTTAAAACACACAATTTATGTTATATAAATTTTTTCGTGGAGTTGATCGTTTTTCGATATTCCTTGTTTTTGGTTTCAGCTATAAAAAAAGTATACTTCTCTCATACAGGAATTTGCCAACGCCTGTTCATACAAACAAAGGAACTTCAGTCACATAGCAACCAGCTTTTGACTATCACTTTAACCTATGGTACTCCCTTATTTCGCTTCTACTTACAAGGGAGCAAGTAATAAAACTATTTCTGCTAATTTTTTTCTGATTAGCATGAAGCAAATAGAGGTATAAGCTTTTTAAGAATAATTTGTTGCAGAGATGTAGAGAAAGTCATGTCAATGGTACACATCAGATTTTTTTTTAATACAGGGGACCCTATTACATATATTTCCGGTGAAATCTCGGTATCGAATTTTTGGATGAAGCGCAGTACCTTCTCTATACACTATGTATACATAGTACGTATACAGAAAGTAAAAATGCGATGTCTGCAATGCGCAACGTTACCGGTTAAGGTTGCGCTCACGATGGGATCTACGTGGTTGAGAACGCTAAGGCTATAACTCTGTAAACGCGTTAAGCGATTAGCAGAATGTTAGGGTTGTTATCCCGCCCAAGCAAATGGACCGGAATGTAAGAGCATGTGTTCTACTTTAAGAGAGTGAAGCTGCGTCACTTAAACTTAGATCTCTTGAGAGCACACAGCCGCAGCGGTATTATTCACAAGACCCTCTTTGTTGAATGGAGCAATTCCCTGGACATCGGCCCGCACGTATTTCAGTGCTAATGCAAGGAACGGATCACGAGTACGTTTAAGTGTCTGCTCACTCTGCTTAAATATTGAAATGTCCTCAAAGTGGCGGTGCATCCTCCTCTACCTCTAGCTTTCAACCTGCAGACCTGAGATTCGTATGTTTGTAATGAAAAATATAAAAATAATAAAAATAATCAAGAATTTTAGGATTGTGATTGTGAAGAATTATATTTAAATATAGATTAAATTATTATTTTAATTTATTTTAATGTTGGTTTTGGTTTAAATTCATTTATATTTTATTTGAAGTTAATTTTTACTTTCTCTACACGTACTATGTACATAGTGTATAGAGAAGGTATTGTAATGCGCCCAAAAATTTGATACCGAGATTTCACCGGAAATATGTTTTAACACTCCCTGAATCAAAAAAATATTTAGAAAAATGTCCGTGTGTATGTGTGTCTGTGGGCAGCATAGCTCAAAAACGAAAAGACCGTTAAAAATCAAACTTGAAATTTAGGTTTGGTATCTTCCAAGGATGCGACACGAAGATTTTCAAGAAAGTCCCCCCACCTCAAACTACCCTTTACATGGAACTTTTATCGAACATTTTTATTTTCTCAAAAGTGGCTGTAACGATTTTGATTAAAGTATCATATATTAAAAATATTTACCAGACAAATAAGATGTATGTCTTCATAGCCTCTGAAGACCACTTGATTCTGGATGAATTTTACGGGATTTTGCGTAACTGCTAAACCGTAAGAGATGAACAAAAACTTACCACATAAAAATGTAGAGCATGTTAAAACACACAATTTATGTTATATACATTTTTCGTGTGGTTGATCATTTTTTTAAATATTCGTTGTTTTTAGTTTCAGCTTTCAAGAACTTATACTTTTCTCATACAGGAATTTGTCAACTGCTGTCCATACAAACAAAGGAACTTCAGTCACATAGCAACCAGCTTTTGATTGTCACTTTAACTTATGGTACTACCTTATTTCGCTTCCACTTACAAGGAAGCAAGTAATAAGATCATTTCTCCTAATTTTTCCTCGATTGGAATGAAATAAATGGAAACATAAGCACAATAATGTATTGTAGAGATGTAGAGAACGTCATGTGAATGGAATACGTCAGATTTTTTATATGTGGGTTTGCTGTAGATAATGCAACCCTAAATCAATTTTTCCGATTCCATTTTATACTTCCATTTATTGTAGCTGCTGCAGTTATAGTTCGCTTACTTTTTCTCCACCAAACTGGATCCGATAGGTGGAACAATAATAACATACATTCCACTGGACTTATCATTACACAAATTCCCCTTTTAACCTTAGAATCTGAAATTCTGACAATAGGGTTCGTGGCTATCTTGTTGCTTTGCGGGTTGAGTACGAATAGCTTGGAAATAGAATCAGATTACCAATGCCAATTAGCAGTAAAAATTCGGAGCAGAGTGGAGAGGTGTAAGTAGAAAACTGACCATTGTCAATATCTATTGTGTTCTTTATATGTTATGCAAACAAACTATTATTACAAATGTTTATTCTTTTGTCTGTATAATGCAAATTAAAATAAGCAAAATAATAAGTGATCTCATTACTTATTATCTATCCTCTCATAAGTTTATCAGCGCCTAAACATAACCACGAGACCAGTACACCGTGGTACAACAGTAGCAAAACACGCAGGAAAGTAATTCCCTGTTAATAACGTACAATTGATTTTAAATTATATAACAATCTACACGGATACCTGAGTTTAATTATCGCTGATCTATGCCGTTAAAGAGAGCTGCAAGTCCCAAATGCAATCGTAAGAGTCACCGGAATATTGCTTACAGCAGTTGTTGATTGTTACTGTTTAGAATCATGAAAAACGTCGCCGAGAATTTCCTCTAGCGTCTTCGTCTAGTTACGTAAAGCATAAGGCTGGTAAAACATTGACTAGTGGTAAAAATAATACTGTTGAATGTTTACTGTAAGTTTTGTGAGAAATATTCAACACTTCGGTAAAACAAATGGTGAAATAAACTTGTGAGTTCACCGGTGTTGCGGCTACAAGTATAAACAGCGCTCGTAATGAAATGAGTGAATCGGCAAAAGTGGTTGTACTCCAAAAAAGCGTGTGAAGTACGCGATGCAAGAATTTGGCGATTTTGTAAAGAATGCAATCATGTAACAGTGCACAATTTCTTTGTTACATACATAGAGAAGATATTACATTGCACCCAAAAATTTGATACCGAGATTTCACCGGAAATACATGATTCAAGGTGCTCTGAATAAAAAAATTAATTTTTATTTTGTCTAGCCCCATATGTACAATGTACATAGGGATAGAGAAGGTATTCGATACCGAGATTTCACCGGAAATACATGTTTTGGCTTCCCCTGAGTCCGAAAAAACATTTTTAAAAAAAGGTCCGTGTGTGTGTCTGTGGACAGTGTAGCCCCAACAAAATAACAGTTATATACTAAATTTTGGATTTAGGTTTCATATCTTCCAAGGATACGACACGAAGATTTTCCAAAAAAAAAAATCCTCCACCACAAACTACCCTTTACATGGAAAAAATTTCGAAATGTTTTATTTTCTTAAAAATGTCTCTAACGATTTTGATTAAAGCTCCGTATATTAAAGATATTTATGTCCGAAATAAAATGTATATCTCGAATTTTTTGGGAACAGCCTCTGAAGACCTCTTTATTCTGGATGAATTTTGCTTAACTGCTAAACCGTAAGTGATAAAAAAAAAGTACTACAAAAATGTACCACATGACAAAACATACAATTTTCGTCCATTGCGTTTTTGTTGTGGAGGTAACCGTTTTCGAGATATTCCTTGTTATTGGTTTCAATTGTGAAGTACTTAAACTTTTCTCACCCAGGAAGTGTCTGTTTTTCTTTTGTTCTACTCCTGGTCAAGCAAAGAAGTGATTTGCAATGACAATCACATAACGATAGCTTTTAAAATATTTGACAATCACTTTAGCATAGTACATTCCCTTATTCCCTTCTACTTATAACGAACTAAGTAATAACAGACTGCTAACATTGTTCTTGATTAGCATTGTGTACAAAGAAGAAGAATCTTTTGTAGGGGTTTTGTAGAGCAGCTAGAGAAAGTCATGTGAGTGTAACAAAGGTAACGAAGACTTCAAATCAGCCATTAAGCTGTATTAAGTGCTCCTCCGCCCCCAATGGGAGCGGTAGCCAAAATTTAAATCGTTCTTGAAACAGCGGCGAGGATGCTGCTCCTGAAAAAGCATTGATGGGCCTACCTGTAGCGCTACCTCCTTAATACACTCAATAGACCCCAGTTTTGGGTTCCGAAGTGCACACAGTTGCGAAAACACAAAGCAGTCAAGGTATAAAGAAAGCATGAAAGGGAGGGTCTTGTAGCGTAAACATGCTCACGTTGAGGTACAATCTGTTCCAGAAGTAGCTCATTACATATATTGACATTACATTCACCGTTTTAATTTATAAAGTAACACAATAAAACTATTATTTCACAGTATGATTATGATTATTACAAGTAAAAATGCCTAGTACTTTTACAAATAAAAGTATAAAGCTTGATGCAAAAATAATAATGTAAAAGGCTTAGAAGAAATGAACATAAATCAATCAAACTCACTCAGAATTCATTGCAGTGAATTATAAGATACATCTTTACTGTACCGAAACAAAATACTCTCCTTCTGTCACTCAAAATAAGTTTTGAACTATCGACAGTTTGTTCAGTGCCCAACACCTATCTTTCGTAATTTCGACATTTTTACTTTCTCTATTTGCACTATGAACATAGTGTATAGAGAAGGCATTGTACTCCACCTAAAAATTCGATACCGAGATTTCACTGGAAATATATGTTTTAGGGCCCCCAATATCCATAACAAGCATTTTCACAAAAACGCCCGTGTGTGTGTGTGTATGTGTGTCCGTGTGTCCGTGTGTCTGTGAACACGATAACTCAAAAACGAAAAGTAGCTAAAATACCAAACTTGGTGTTTAAGTTTAATAACTTCCAAGGATGCGACACGAAGCTTTTGAGAAAAATCTCCCCACCCGCAACTACCCTTTACATGGAACTTTTTTCGAAAATTTTGATTTTCTCAAAAATGGCTCTAACGATTTTGATTAAAATTTCGTATATTAAAGATATTTACCTGACAAATAAAATGTATATCTAGAATTTTCTGGGAATAGCCTTTGAACAGTGGTTTATTCTGGATGAATTTTACTGAATTTTGAATAACTGCTAAACCGTAAGAGATGGACAAAAACTTACTACACTAAAAATGTAGAGCACATTAAAACACACAATTTATGTTCTATACATTTTTTCGGGGAGTTCGTCGTTTTTGAGACATTCCTTATTTTTGGTTTCTGCTATGAAAAACGTATACTTTTCTCATACAGGAACTTGTCAACTTCTATCCATACAAACAAAGGAACTTCATTGACATAGCAACCAGCTTTTGACTATCACTTTAACCTATGGTAGTCCCTTATTTCGCTTCTACTTACAAGGAAGCAAGTAATAAGACTATTTCTGCTAATTTTTTTCTGATTAGCATAAAGTAAATAGAAGTATAAGTTTTTTAAGAATAATTTGTTGCAGGGATATAGAGAAAGTCATGTGAATGGTACACATCAGATTTTTTTTCAATCTGCTCTCTCTTTCAGAGCTCACTCGTTTATATATTAGCAGAAAAGGGCGCTAATGACCGAGCTGTTGAGCGCCCTTAAACCGTCGTCATCATCATATCAGCAGGAACTGACCGAGGCCAGGCAGTAAGCAGTGATAGATAACGCAACACGTTTCGAAACGGGCTGTAGAGACCACTCCATCGCGTCATAGTTATACTCTGTGTGTACCGAACCTCAATCCGCCAATTTCGTGACCCCGGATCAAACTTTAATCAACATAAACTCCAACAAACCTAACCTCAGTTCATCCCTACATTCTTGTACTTACGTGCTGCAAGAGTAGGCACCTAGCAACTCCACCTAGTCTCATCACCAGTCTACCCGATTTCGCACGCACACACGCACTTTGAATTTCAACAGCTAAAAATCTGATGTGTTAGTCACATGACTTTCTCTAGCCGTTCTACAAACTTCTTACATAAGATTATTCTTCTTTCTGCACCTTGTTAATCGAGGTATTCAGCACAATGTTCTTATTACTTAGTTCCTTATAAGTAGGAAGAAAATAAGGGAATACACTAGGCTAAATCGATAGACAAATGTTTTAAAAGCTGTCGTTATTCGATTGTCATTACAAATGGCTTTTCTTGGCCAGGAGTAGAACAAAAGAAAAACGGACACTCCCGTCTGAGAAAGTATAAGTACTTCACAACTGAAACTAATAACAATGAATACATTGAAAACGGTAAGCTCCACGAAAAAAATGTATATGACGTAAATTGTGTATTTTAACAAGGCCTACATTTTTGTATAGTAAGTTTCTGTCTATCTCTTACGGTTTATTAGTTATACCAAATTAAGCAAAATTCATTCAGAATAAACAGGTCTTTAGAAGCTATTCCCAGA
Organism: Hymenopus coronatus; assembly: GCA_030762935.1. Taxonomy (NCBI): domain Eukaryota; kingdom Metazoa; phylum Arthropoda; class Insecta; order Mantodea; family Hymenopodidae; genus Hymenopus; species Hymenopus coronatus. The sequence continues at coordinate 38,054,132 of CM060888.1, forward strand.
AAATTCAAGATATACATTTTATTTGTCAGGTAAATATCTTTAATATACGATATTTTAATCAAAATCGTTTGAGCCATTTTTAAGAAAATCAAAGTTTTCAAAAAAAGTTCCATGTAAAGGGTAGTTTGGAGTGGGGGGATTTTTCTCAAAATCTTCGTGTCGCATCCCTGGAAGATACTGAACTAAAATACCAAGTTTGGTATTTTAGCTACTTTTCGTTTTTGAGTTATCGTGTTCACAGATACACTGACACACGGACACACACACACACACACACACACATACACACACACGCGGTCCTTTTTCTGAAAATGCTTTTTTTTGGATTCAGGGGGTCCTAAAACATATATTTCCGGTGAAATCTCGGTATCGAATTTTTGGGTGGAATGCAATACTTCTCTATCCCTATGTACATTGTACATACGGGACAAGAGAAAGTAAAAAGCTGAATGAATATGTACTCTTTGCAGATACGAGATTTATGGCACTTATAGGAAAACAAAAAGTGATCGAAGATAGTTTTAATAATAAAGTGTTAGAACAGCTGGGAAAATGTTATTACTTGGTAAATAGTGCAATTTTTAAAACAATGAAGAAATAAGTATGAATGAATGAATGAATGAATAAGTGTATTTATTGACATAGCAATATCATACATAGAATTTCAACAATCGCACGGGTCCACAGACCGTACGTGCTTTTGTAATACACATTACAAGCAATATTAAAACAACAAAGAATTAAAAGAATAAACACGAAAATAAAAAGACAAAGGAAATACACAGTCCAAAGCATTATTAAACAACAATAAAGAATTAAGAGTGAACCCGAAAATAAAAATACAAAGATATTCAAATATAGCAATTTAAAATTACAGCACAGAGTACACCTTCATAAATGCACTCTCCTATAATAGAAAATTACACTTAAAAGACATATATACACATAATATATACACCATATATATACACCTAAGTATGACATAATATATATGTATGTAGAACAATGTAGTCACTTTTTTTTAGTTGATCTTACCCCCACCTTCTCTATTGGCAGCCTCCTCAGATCTCAGCTGTCTTGCCTTAAGTATAAATTTACCTAGCCCGTCCATGTTTTCCGTGCCTGCCAGTAGCGTCCAACATGCTTCTATCCCTACATTCGCAGTGGTAAAAAATCGCGGCAAATATTTTTCCCGCCATTCCTCCGCACCCCTACATCTTGCCAAGATGTGAGTCCACGACTCTTCCTCCTCGCAAATGCGACAGATTCTCGTATCATTCTCGTCAGAAATTTTCGTGCTCCTCCATGCTCCTAGTCTAATCCACGTGAGCCCCTCTCTAATGAGTTTGGTACCTGTTTTGATGTATTGCTCCATACCCCACTCCGATTTCAGCCCAGACTGTACTTCTAATGACACCTTCTCTGTGCATTGCGCAATTATTTGCTGTCTGTCAATATCACAAAGGCGGTTCTTAATTTTTCTCCAAATACTTCGCCTGTTTTCCTGCCCCGCCATCCAAATGTCTCCCATCCCAATGGTTTCCAACCCTTTCTTTAATTTTGATGCCCACGTCGAATTACCTTCCATTCGCAACTGTTCACGGTAGAAATAAGTAATAAACTAAGTAGCACCAACATACTAGTGGAATAACAGCTCGTATCTTGAAAAGACAAACCCTAAAGGATACAAATTTAAAATTCTATAAAACAATAGTTTTACAATATGGTTCGGAGACATGAACATTTAAAAAGAAAGATTGGAGCCAAATACAAGCGGCAGAAATGAAATATCTCCGAGCAGTAAAAGGATGCACCAGACAAGATCATATTAGAAACGAAGACATAAGGAGAGAATTAGAATATTTTCGTTAAAAGAAAGGATACAAATAAATAGAGAAAAATGGAAAAGTATTTACAAAGAATGGATAACTCGCATCCCATTACAGTCATACAAATATAATCCTCTAGGCTACAGAACAATAGGAAGACCAGTTAAAAGATGGGAAGAAATATGAGGCCGAAACAGGAGAATAAACCTAAACCATGAAGAGTTTATGATGATAATGGTGATGATGTGGTCGTCTCCTTAGCGCGGGAGACCTGGTTTCGATTCCCAGTACCGGCGTGAGGATTTTTCCCCCGCTGGAGACCTGGACCGGGATGCACTCAGCCTCTTGAGGTCCCTGGAGGTGGGCCGATTGAGGAGCTACTTGATGGAGAAGTAGCGGCTCCAGGTCGTGAAGACCGCATTAACTGGCCGGGGGGGATCGAAGCGCTGGCCACATATCACCTCCCAATATTGCACCACATCCATGACGTCTGTAATGGATCGAGATGGGGGACGCAGGCCAAGGCTCTTAATGAGATGTGCCAAGGAGTCTTAATCACATCATCATGATGATAATGTAAGTGCTCTCCCATTCATATGGAAGTGGTCACCAAAACCTCGCACAATTTTGAAAATGAGATACCAGCGGAGCAGCGGCTCCTGAAATGACAATAACTTGCTTAACAACCTCAACATTAAACCCACAATCCCAAACTTATAACCATACATAAAGATTCCCTTGGTTAAGCCCTATCTAGGCTCACTATGAGCCTACCAGAAGACGCACTTCTGTTTTGGGATAGAAAGACGAGTGAGAAATGAAAGAATACGAGAACAACTGCAACTTCCACCCGTAAGTAAGAAGACAGAAGATAAACAACTGCCCTGTTTTCGACATGTTAAAGAGGATGGATGCAAACAGGAAGGACGGTCAGTTGAAAATGAGATCCAGAAAAAGGAAAATAAGGGAGCCCTAGGATCACTTGGGAAGATGTAATCAAGTAGATCTCAGCTAGTAAGGAAAAGATTCTGAGCCAGTTTAGCAAACTGACAGAAGATACAATAGGATACAAAGTTGGTTGGCATTCGCCTTACACCACAATATTGGTATAACAGGGAAAATAAAAATCTGATGTGTTCCTTTCACATGACTTTCTCTACATCTCTGCAACAAATTATAGTTAAAATCTTATGCTTCTATTTACTTCATGCTAATCGAGAAAAAATTAATAGAAATAGTCTTATTACTTGCTTCCTTGTAGTAGAAGCGAAATAAGGGAGTACCATAGGTTAAAGCGATCGTCAAAAACTGGTTGCTATGTGACTGAAGTTCCTTTGTTCGTATGAACAGGAGGACAGGAGCAATAAGAGTATTTCTGCTAATGTTTATCTCGATTAGCATGAAGTAAATAGAAGAATAAGCTTTTGTCAGAATAGTTCTTACTGAGTAGATAAAGACATGCGAATGGAATATATAAGATTTTTTAAAGGGACGGCAAGAAAGTAATGTTTCTTTTAGTTTTTCTGAAGAGCTATTATTGGGATAACCTAATGTTATAACTAGGGACCGAATTTTCATGAAAAATGTTCAAAATGATCTATAAATTTACTCCGAAGTTTAAAAATGTTCCCCTTCTTTTTTACTTTCTCTATACGTATTATGTACATAGTGTATAGAGAAGGTATTACACTCCACCCAAAAATTCGATACCAAGATTTCACCGGAAATATATGTTTTGGGGTCCCCTGTATCCAGAAAAAGCATTTTCAGAAACAGATATGTGTGTGTGTGTCCGTGTGTCTGTGAACATGATAACTCAAAAACAAAAAGTCGGTAAAATACCAAACTTGGTATTTAAGTTTAGTATCTTCCAGGGATGCGACACGAAGATTTTGGAAAAAAAATCCCCCTCCACCCCAAACTACCCTTTACATGGAACGTTTTTCGAAAATGTTGATTTTCTTAAAAATGGCTCTAACGATTTTGATTAAAATTTCGTATATTAAAGATATTTACCTGAAAAATAAAATGTAATTTTGAATTTTCTGGGAATAGCCTCTGAAGACTACTTTATTCTGGATGAATTTTACGGAATTTTGAATAACTGCTAAACCGTAAGAGATGGACAAAAACTTACTGCACGAAAAATGTATAGCACGTTAAAACACACAATTTATGTTATATACATTTTTTTTCGTGGAATCATCGTTTTTGAGTCATTCCTTGTTTTTGGTTTCTGCTATGAAAGACTTATACTTTTCCCATATAGGAATTTGTCAACTGCTTCCGAACAAACAAAGGAAGTTCAGTGACATAGCAACCAGCAAGGAAAAAAGCAATTATAGCAACAAGGTACCAAGTAATAAGACTATTTCTGATATTTGAATCTGATTAACATGAAGTAAATAGAAGTATAAGCTTTTTTAAGAATAATTTGTTGCAGAGATGTAGAGAAAGTCATGGGAATGGTACACATCAGATTCTTTTTTATTTTTAATGTGCTTATTATTTTGTATATTGAAAAAGTACGTCCGGTCTGTACACCAGAGCGATTGATGGAAACTGGTATTTAAGTACTTATTCATCCAATTTAAAAGTAGGATTTTATGATCTTAATTTATTGTTTCAGTTTTAATGTTAAAACTTTGGTGGAAGGAAAGGTGTTGAGGTGAGAAGCGCCTGTTGCCTAAAATAGGACCACAAACCTTTCAGTTGGTGCACCTGGAGCACGAAACAAAATGAACAAGATGGAGGTAAAACCGATAATTCGAGCTTGCATGGAGCTTTTATTCGGCACAGAGAGGAGATAATGGAATTATCCGATTATCTTCTTTCATCCCCGTTACTCCGTAGACAAAGTGTAATGAAAATTATTGGGTTGCCTTAAGTGAAATGAGAGAGACATCATACGGGATTAATGCTGCAGAAATTACTTTGAATTACCACATCCTTTGTAGTGAAAAATCTTTCATGTGGTCTTCCTGTTTTGTCGCTGCGCTGGCTTTAGCTCTAACCGAGTGGTGATTACAGGAAAGATAAGATTGTTACATAATAAACCAGAACAAATGTACTACAACATGAGCAAAAAATCTGACGTGTTTCATTCACATGACTTTCTCTACATCACTGTTACAAATTATTGTTAAACGCTTATTCTTCTATTTGTTTCTAGCTAATTGATAAAAAATTAGCAGAAATGGTCTTATTATTTGTGTCGTGCTTGGCCTACTTTGGTAGCACCAGGTGTGTCGTCATTTTTGCGGTGTGTGGGTGTGACACTTTCTATATATTCATCTTGATCGTGTCTGCAGTGATGGCAGATAGTATATAGGCAATTAGATGAGTTCACCATACTTGTCGCAGGACCCGAATCGTATGTATATACCTGTTATAAGATGAAGATTCTTTCTACCTCGGCGTAGCTACTGTGGGTTCGATAGAGCTCTTAATCTCGGGGTGGTGACAGAAAAAGAACACAAGCAAGGATACTGGATGATTAATTAATTAAAGAAACAGGGTTCTTGTTCTCTCTGATGAATATATTCTGCTGTTAACATTAAGTACTTTCGGCAAAAAAAGTCACTTCGACAAAACACCTATTACACATTTAAATAAGAGCAACTTTATACTCTGAGAAATCTTATTAAACATGTTGAAGTACTACTGAGTTCACTGCGGTACATTGTTACACTTACCACTGCCTATAAAATATACTTTTCGCGCACTTAAAGTTTTCGGCGCCTTTTCATAATGATGAATGACTTGGAATACACCTCTGAGAGACCTGACAAACTATGAGAATTCTGAATTCGTTGCAACTGAAATAGGCAGCTTAGGAAGTTGTCCTCCTTAATGATGATTGACTGACAGCGCCAAAAGTTACACTCTACGACATCAGATCACGTTGTACTAACACTATGTGGTAAAGAATACAATGAAAAATACCCTCTTTGTAGAATATTTGGGACTTTTCCCGAGTTCATACTTATACCTCTGATGCACGCAAGTAAAACAAAGAAATCCTATAAATTCTCAAGGTTCTAACATACCACAATATTCTTCTGCGTAGTTTCACAGCTTTTCCTTAGCACATAACATAGCTTACATTACAATTTAAGCTATAAATACCATATAATACAGTGTGATGCTTATATAAGGCATATATTTAAGATATTAAAGTATTGTGAACTGTTAAAAAAATAGTTTATATTGCTATTATTATGCAGTAATGTCAAGAATTACCATCTCACTTGCTTCCTTGTAAGTAGAAGAAAAATAAGACAGTGATATAGGCTAAAGTGATAATCAAATCTTAAAAGCGGGTTGCTATGTGATTGACGATTCTTTGTTTGTATGGACAGGAGTTAACAAAGTCCCGTATGAGAAAAGTATAAGTATTTTAAAATTGAAAACAATAAGAAAGAATATTTCAAAAACGACCAATCCAAGAAAAAAATGTATATAACATAATTTGTGTGTTTTAACGAGATCTGCATTTTTTGTGCAGTAAGTTTTTGTCTATCTCTTACGGTGTACTAGTTGTGCAAAATCCAGAAAAATTAATCCAGAATAAAGAGAGCTTCATAGGGTATTCACAGAAAATTCAATATATACATTTTATTTGTTATGTATATATCTTGAATGTACTATACTATAATCAAAATCGTTAGAGAAATTTTTAAGAAAATAAAAATGTTCGAAACTTTTTCTATGTAAAAGGTAGCCGGGGGTAAGTTGAGTTTCTTGAAAATCTTCGTGTCGCATTCTTTGAAGACACTGAACTTAAATACCGAGTTTGGTATTAAATGAATTTTTCGTTTTTGAGCTATGCTTCACACACACACACACACACACACAATTCGACAGATACAACATATATTTCTTGTGCAATCTTGGTATCGCAATTTTGGCTGCAGTACAATACCTTCTCTATACACTATGTACATAGTACGTATAGAGAAAGCAAAACGGTCTAATGCAAGCGTGTGAAAAGGTAACTCCTGCGAGGTGCAGATGCCTGAGTCCGAAAAAAAAACATTTGTTGTGTCTATGTGTGTGCGTCTGTGGACAGCATAGCTCAGAAACGAAAAGTCGATTAAATACCCAACTTTATTTAAGTTCAATATCTCCCAAGGATGCGACACGAAGATTTTCGAGAAAATACCTCCATCTCCAACTACCCTTTACATGGAACATTTTTTGGAATTTTTTATTTTTCATAAATGGCTCTAACGATTGTGATTAAAATATCGTACATGAAATATTTACATCACAAATAAAATGTATATTTTGAATTTTCTGGGAATAGCCTCTTAAGAGCTCTTTATTTTGGTTGAGTTTTGCAGAATTTTGTAGTACGGTTAAACTGTAAGAGATAGACAAACTTACTATACAAAAATATAGACTCTCGTTAAAACATGTAATTTATGTCTATACGTTTTTTATGTAGAGCTGAGCGTTTCTGAGATATTCCTTGCTACTGGTTTCAAATTAAACTACTTTTAACGTTTCTCAAACAGGACGTTACTTTTCATCTCTTTGTTTTACTGTACGCCATGCAAAGCGAGCCGAATTGAAGTTAGGAGCAGGTTTTAAAAGATTTGGCTATCGATTTAGCATAGTGTATTATCTTATGTCTCCTCTATTTACAAGGAAACAAGTAATAAGACAATTTCTGCTAATGTTTCTCTTGATTAGCATGTCGTATATAAAAGAATAATCATTTGTAAGGAAAGTTGTTTGTGTAACAGCTAGAGAAAATCATGTGAATGGACCACATCAGATTTTTACTTTCTCTAGCCCCTTATGTACAATGTGCATAGGGATAGAGAAGGTATTGTAATGCACCGAAAAATTCGATGTCGAGATATCACCGGAAGTATATGTTTTGAGGTCCCCTCACTCCGATAAAAGCATTTTTAAAAAGAGGTCCGTGTGTGTATCTGTCTGCCTGTCTGTGAATAGCACATCCCGAAAACGAAAACACTGTTAAATACCAAACTTGGTATTTGGGTTTATATCTTTCAAGGATGCGACATGAAGATTTAAAAAAAAATCCCCTACCAAAAACTACCCTTTACATGGAAAATTTTTCGTAAATTTTGATTTTCTTAAAAATGGCTCTAACGATTTTCATTAAAATTCCGTATATTAAAGCTATTTATATTCGAAATAAATGTGTATATCGAATTTTTTGGGAACAGCCTCTGAAGACCTCTTTATTCTCAATGAATTTTGCTTAATTGCTAAACCGTTAGATATAGACAAAACTCACTACACAAAGCTGTAGATCTCGTCAAAACACACAATATATGTCCTATACGTTTTTGTTGTGGAGGTAACCGTTTCCGAGATATTCCTTGTTATTGGTTTCAATTGTGAAGTACTTATACTTTTCTCAGACAGGAAGAGTCCGTGTTTCTTTTATTCTACACCTGGCTAAGCAAAGAAGCGATTCGCATAACGATAGTTTTTAAAAAATTTGACTATCACCTTAGCCTAGTGCATTTCCTTAGTTCCCTTCTACTTATAAGGAACTAAGTAATAAGAGCATTCGTGTAGAAAGAAGAATAATCTTTTGTAAGAGGTTTGTAGAGCAGCTAGAGAAAGTCATGTGAGTGTAACTCATCAGATTTTTAAGCTATATTTCTTAATAATGTAACTAATCCAGATTAACCAAAAGGGACACTAATACGGATGAGCAGAACGCCGCACTACGAGTCCAGAAAGACCTGTTAAGCCTAATCTAAACGCCAACCTATAGGGCACTCGTGGGCGGTGTTAAGGAAGGCAATTCTGAGGCGCTCGCAATGTTGCCTTGTGAGACAAGCTTAACTGTTATGAGTTGACATTCAACTGTTTCCCGAGAACTCTCTCTCTCCCTCTCTGTTGCAGGTCTTCTCACTTCGTAATGCAATATCCAGAGTCTGGCAACTAAAGTAATCTATATATCAAAATAACTAGCTAAGTTGCCGAAGTTCATGACTGGCTTTTTAAATTTCAGTGACGAATTAATGTCATATATTTCTCCCCGTTCTTTTTAAATTATTGTACAATTATCTATAGGGTTTTTGACCGTTTACCCCTTATAATTTCAATTTCATACTAAACCGACTATTCCAAATAACCAATAAAATGTTTCCGTTATATTCACAAAAAACACGTGTAACACAGGAATGTCTAAAGGTAACTCTTGCGCGCTCCTAACCTCAGTCGGGGAAATGTTGGTGAGTCACACGTACTGTCATACACACGCACACTGCTCAATAGTAAATGTGCTGTTTTTAAGGCGGCAAACCTGAGAAAATTTCAAATACAATATTTCTTAAGCAATTGCGTTCATTTTTTACACATACCTCTATTGTCATGTGTCACTTATCCTGAAACTTTGAGACCAAAGCATGAAGCAGTTCTTGAGAAAAATTATATTTTTTAACTACTCTACAAAAAAATGCTCCTTGCACTTCAGTTTACAAAATTTCATATTTACCTTCATTCCTGGAATATTACTTAAAATATTTAATGAATTTCAAATTAATTAAATATTACTTTAGGAAAGGGCATGATAAAGTATTCATTCAATTTTTTTTCATTAATTTTTGTAATACAAATACATAATTAATTTTACTTAGATTTATGACATTAAGGTTCTCTGTTAGAAGAATCAAACTGACTGCTTGAACTATGCACCACAAGGAGTATTTTGAACATTTCCATCTATTGGAAAATGCAGTTAGAGAAACACTCCTTTTAATATTTGAAGTGTCATTTGTTACCATTAAAATGTCTATTTAAAAGACCGCAGGACAAGTGTTTAAATTGTATTGCGCATTAAGTTACTAAAATCTAAAAATAAAAGTGTTCAAGAATTTTGGTCAATTTTACAGGGATATGTCATTTTCAGAGACTCCATAGGAACTGCGTATGGAATTACTTGCTCTAAAAAAATTATACGATCATAAAATGTACGAAATAAAAAGGTTGGGTTATTTAAATTGTTATTAAAGGAGTCATTTTCCAAATTGCGATTCTTTTCGTCACATGCAATGCCAAAATTTGATTCCACATGCATTTGCGAGCAAAGTCTCTCCAATTGTGTTAAAAACAGCAAGACGATGATGATTTGTTCATTTGTTAAGGTTTGGCACATTGTTCTTAGCAGCAGATATTGATTTAGTCGTCCAAAGTAAAACGGACCATCGAATTAAAAAATTAGATAAGTCCCATTCACATGGCATTCTCTACATCACTGTAACACATTATTGTTAAAAAGCATATTCTTCTATCTACTCCATGCTAATCGAGATAAACATTACATAATTGGTCTTATTACTTGTTTTATTGTAGGTAGAAGGGAAATAAAGGACTACACTAGGCTAAAGTGATAGCCAAATATTCTAAAAGCCGGCTACCATGTAATTGAAATTAATGTCTTTGAATGACCAGGAGCTGACAAATTCCTTATGAGAAAAGCTTATTTCAAAATTTAAACCAATATATATACCAAATTTTGTACAGCAAGTTTTTGTGTATATCTTACTGTTTACCAGTTATACAAAGTCATCCAGAATAAGGAGGTCTTCAGAGGCTACTTCCAGACAATTCAAGATATACGTTATACTTTTCATGTAAATATATTTAATATATTGTATTTTAATCAAAATTTTTAGTCATTTTTGAGAAAATAAAAATTTTTGACATTTTTTGAACCTAAAGTGTAGTTTGTGAAAGGCGGATTTTGCTCAAAAATGTTTTGTTGCATCTTTATAAAATGCTTAACTTAAATACTAGGTTTGGCAGTTTATAGAATTTTCTTTTTTGAATTATCGTGTTTACAGACACACGGACAAATGGACACACACACATACTCACACTACACACAAACCTTTTTTCTAAAAATACTTTTTTTATAGATGGGACTCTAAAACAAGTATTTCCGGTAAAATCTCGGTACCGATTTTTTAGGTGAAGTGTAATACTTTCTCTACCCAAGTATCATGTACTAAGAAAACAAAATAAAACAACAGTAGATGCAGAAGAGGAAATCCTTGTGTTTACAAACATTCCATTATTTTGCACAGCGGCATACCCCCATGCTTCACATGGAGTGAGTTGTTGCGCCTTCTCCTTTGCTCTTTAAGTTGAACCTGCCTGGCCAATATGTACCTTGGGGGTAGAAGAATGAGATAATCTAGAAAAATGATAATCCGTTAATATAAAACATCGGTTCACTGATTTCTAATGTTAGCTTTATATTTTTTGTCAGGGTATGAAAATGCTGCGCAGAACGTTGTGGGCGCCACTAAGCCGATTATACCATTCTCCCTTCTCTTGCGTGTCCAGGTGACGTCAGACACACTTGCGCATCGCGAGGTTTTTGTAAGTGGTGGGAGGGAGGGTATTGCAAGCAGTGAGTGAGTACTATTTATTGTAAGAGAATATAAATTAAGAACTATTAACAGTAATCTCAGGACCTTCTCCTCTGGTAAGTCCCTTAGAGATTGGGCTAGGGAGATTGTTTACAATGTTGCCATTAGTTGCGAAAACAAGTATTTGTTCTCATCCTATATTCAGCCTTGCACGCACGCGCGTAGAAACAATTATACAGGGGTGATGGCAAATTCTCCCCCATCCCCATCTTGCCTACCATCACAGAACGGTGGCAAGCTAAAACGGGAAGAGGGGAAGCAGTTGAAGGCTGAGCTGCGCGAACCGAAAAATTGTAGCACTCATTATCTTGCCAGGCTATAAAATCATTTAGTGTGCCTGTAATTAAATCTGATTGCAACATAGATATGAACGAGTAAAACATAACATTTCTTATATAAGGATTATTAGAAATGTTGACAGTTATAATCTTCAGTGCCCATATCCATAGAATTAGAATGAAGGTTACTAAGCGTATTAGATACTGTTTCATAATATATAAATACATATCGGTAATGTTGATAAATTGCAACTGAAGAAAAAGGATTGTCTTTTTTTAAACTCTCTTTTTTGCAGCTTCTCTCTAGGTAGGGCGGAATTATTCACTGAACATGTCAAACTGCCGGGGCGTCTGAATCTGCAAACGTTTCGGAACCTAACATTGCTGTGTCGTCACTCCTTCATCTATCCTTCGTATGGCAGCCCTTCGAGGCGAAGCTATAATAGCCAGGAAGGTTTTATTTATATGTGGAGGTATTTGAATGAGAAACAATTAGTGGTATTATTAGTTGTGTTGAACTGTACATTTAAACGTTACATTTATTCTTTTTCTTAAGAAACACACTCATCATTTTCACATTCATGCTGCCTACCTTTGCGGAAAATAGAGGTGGTTCTAGATAAAAAGAAATCACCTCAGCGTGGAATTGATGAGGATAAGGTATTTTTGCAAGAGATTCGGTACCGATTCAATTAACTACGCTCCAAAGGACGAAGGAAAAAGCGGGTTGTCGGAACGAGGAGTAATGACAGCGATGATTGAGTCCATAACGTTTCCAGATTAAGACGGTTGGGCAGTTTAACACACACATAAAACAGAAATATCTTTATTACTTCAACACTGATTACAATACATATCTATTTCAATGCTGGAGAAAGATTTTTTCCTCTCGTCACTTCCACGAACGTAGATATCACAGCACTCATAGTCGGGCAGAGCAGAGGGCAGAGGAGGGTCAACCGTGTGACTTCTTAAACAACCGAACATTTGACGCAGGGACGCTGCACCTTGGCCGAGTGGTTAGACCACTCGCCGCTCATCAAGGAGCCCGGGTTCGTCCAAGGCGATCGCATGAGTAATTTTTGGTGGACAAACTGGTGCAGGGGCGTGTTTTCTCCGGGTTCTCCTGTTTCCCCCGCCATCGCAATCCACCGCTGCTCCCACTTTATTCCAAGTATCATCAGCGTGATCGCCTGCGGTAGTAGTGAAGATGGACGTTAAACACTATCAAAAATAAGGTAGGGAAAAGAGCATCGTGAAATTTTCCTCATGATCATAACTTTAGAAAATAGCGAGAAAAAAAACTGCAAATACTGGATCATCAGATCGTTCGCAACCACATTTTTTCTCAAAATGGATCTAACAATTTTGATTAAAATACCGCATATTAAAGATATTTATGTTAAAAGTAAAATGCATATTTTGAATTTTCTGGGTATAGCCTCTGAACATCTCATGAATTTTGCAGAATTTTGTATAACTATTAAACCGTAAGAGATAGACGAAACCTTTGCACATGCATATGTCCTGTGCTGTCGCGCACTGCGTTATAGCGTAGTGCTCTGGTTCACAACTACTGAATATTCCATGGTTCGATCCCACACATGGAGGTACGGTTTTAAATACCAGTTATAGGACCGGTGCCCACTCAGCATCGAGATAAAAATGAGTAATTGCGACAGACATCAATCCCGGCCGTGACAGACTACTTTCCGGCTTGTGGTCCTGGCCACATCACCTCCCCATATCGGCTGGATGATCGTCCATATCTGCCGTGCGTAAACTGGCGAGGCCGGCAGTTGGGTTGATGTAAAAGAAATAATTTAAAAGTTAATAAACTGTAATATTAATGATTGATATAATCATTATGTAAATGTATAAACAATAAATAAAAGGTAATAGATTAATTATATATTTAAGTAAAAATTACATTTAAAGATAAATAAATATGTTATTTAATGTTATATATTTGTTACTGTTGTTTAGAAATAGTAGATAATAATTATTGGTGTTAATTATGAATGTATATGTGATATGTATTTGATGTTTTAATTTATTATTTATTTATTATATTTTAGAAATTGTATTAGTATTTTCATTTTTTATTTGTATCTGTTAAGGTTATATTTTTTTATTTTTAAATATTTACTTTTATACTTATAATTGATACTCAAAATTATGTTAGCTTAAATTTATCTATAAATGATGATGTATGTATAAATGTGAAGTTTAATAAACATTTAAAAATCTGGCATGTTTAAGTAATTAAGTACCAGGGTTATTATATATATTTTTATTTAATGTTATTCTTTTAATGGGTTGGCAGCCCCAGGCTCGTCAGGGCTGTAGCGGTACGGAATTATTATTATTATTATTATTATTATTATTATTATTATTATTATTATTAGAGAGAATTTGCGTAATAACTTTCCACTTTTGTAACATAATAAATTAAGCAAATATTACGTAAGCATTTTGGTGTTCCGTTCGGAATTTCCTCTAGCTTAAAAATGACGCTAGACTTGACTGAGCATAAAAATTCAGTTCTTTCATCGTTAAGAAACAGTGATAAACAAGAAAAACAAATATAAATAGAGAAGGCGGACGTTAAATGAAATAAACAAGACAATAAAGGATAAAAAAGAAAGAAATAGAAAGGCAGACGAGAGGAATGTAATGGCATTATTGTGAGAGGCTGCTCATTTCTCTGTTGCTGAACGTATTCCTTGTGACAAGCCGTCCTTTCAGATTCCTGCTCACGCGGCTCCCTCAGGACATAATTTGGAATCCCCGTACCGTCGAGAGGAGGTTTCTTATTGCCCCACATATGCTGGTCGCTTGATATTGGTCTCCTTGAAAAATATCGGCTTATACCTCACCCTTGTGCGGCAAGCCAGATCATTTCTTATACTCTCTTCTGTTTTATGTCACTCCCTTCATCATTGTCGTGTGTGCTCGCTTTCTCAAGCCCACGTGACCGAGCGTTAATCTTGCCAGAGTAGGTCACGTCATGGTTATTCACCTTATTAGCAGACTCTCTTAATATTCACTGGGTTTTCTAACGTTTTATTTTCTCTAGCAGGTATGTAAATCGTATACATAGAGAAGGTTTTGTATTCCATCCAAAAATTTGATGTTGAGATTTCACCGGAAGTATATAAGTCCATAAAAGACCTTTTTACTTCCTCTACACGAACTATGTACATAGTGTATAGAGAATGTATCTATTGTAATGCACCCAAAGATTCGATACAAAGATCTCACCGAAAATACATATTTTGAGTCCCGGTGAATCCAAAAAAAGCATGTTTATAAAATGTGTGTGTATCTGTGGGCCGGATAGCTCATAAACAAAAAGACCGTTAAATACCAAACTACCTTTTAGGTTTAGCCTAGTGTATACCCTTATTTCCCTTCTACTTACAACGTAGTGAATAATAAGGTCGTTTCTGCTTATGTTTTAGTATGAAATAGACAGAAGATTATGCTTATTAACAATAATTTGTTACAGATATGTAGAGGAAGTTAATCAGATTTTTTGAAAAGGTGTTTCTCTGTATGTGTGTGCAGCATATCTCAAAATGGAAAATTCCGTTAAATACCAAACTTGATATTTAAGTTCAGTATCTTCCAAGAATGCGACACGAAGATAACTACCCTCAACTACCTTTTACGAGGAAACATTTCGAAAATTTTTATTTTCTCAAAAATAACTAACGATTTTGAATATACAGCGTTTATTAAATATATTTACAGACAAATAAAATGTTTATCTTGAATTTTCTTGGACAAAGATGTAGAGGTCTTTATTCTGGGTGAATTGCTGGATTTTTATAACTTGTAAACCGTAAGAGATAGACAAAAACTTGATATACAAAATATGTAGATCTCTTTGAAATACACAATTTATGTTATATGCATTTTTTCGTGGAACTTACCATTTTGAGACAGTCCTTGATATTTGTTTCAGATTCAAAATACTTTTAACTTTTCTCACACAGAAAGCTGTAAGCTCCTGACCCTGCATAGAAACGGATTTCAACTACATGGCAACCAGCTTTCAAAAGATTTGACTATCGGTTCAGCCTTAATTCTCCTCCTACTTCTAAGAAAGCAAGTAATAAGACAGTTTCTGCTAATATTTATCTTGATTAGTATGAAGTAGACAGAAGGATAAGCTTTGTAAGAATATTTTTACAGAGTAGGCAGAAAAAGCCATGTGAATATAATACATTATATGTTTACTTTCTCTACATCTACTATGTACATAGTTTATAGAGAAGATATTGTTACATCCAAAAATTCGATACCGAGATTTCAACCGAAATGCGTGTTTTGGGTTCCCCTGAATGCAAAAAGAGTATTTTTAGAAAAAAATGTTGTGTGTGTTTCAGTGTGGATGTCTGTGAACAATATAGGTCGAAAACGAAAAGACTGTACTGGTATTTAAGTTTGGTATCTTCCAAGGATGCGGCACGAATATTTTTAAGAAAATCCCCCAGCCTCAACTATCCTTTCCATGGAACATTTTTCGAAATGCTTTACATCCTCAAAATGGCTCTAACGATTTTGATTAAAATACTTTATGTATAAGATATTTTTATGACAAACGTAATGTATACCCTGAATTTTCCGAGAATAGCTTCTGATAGCTTCTTCATTCTGGATAACTTTTGTATAACTGGTAAACCTTAAGAGATATACAAAATTTTAGCACACAAAAATGTAGATCTCATTAAAACACACAGATTATGCCATATACATTTTTTTCTACAGTTTTCGAGATGTTCCGGACTATTTTTTTTAATTTTTAGCCACTTAAACTTTTCTCAAACGGGAAGACATGTTCTCGTTTTTTCGTTTGTTTACTCCTGGCAAGCAAAGAGAATGGAATTTCAATTGTTTCACATAGCAACCGGCTTTTAAAGGACAAGACTATCGTTTTAGCCTGTGCATTTTCTTCTTTCTCTTCTACTTGCAAGGAAACTAATACTAAGTCTAATTCTGCTTATGTTTATTTTGATTAGCCTGGTGTAGATAATAGATTAATGTTATGAATATAAGCTTTATTTGCCGAACAGCTAGAGAAGATCATGTGAATGTAACACAGATTTTAGCCCTTCTACTTGCAATGTACCAAGTAATAAGACAATTTCTGCTAATGATAGCTTTCTAACAAACATTTGTTACAGAGATGAGGAGAAGGACATGTGAACGGAATACATCAGATTTTTTGAAAGGGCATAGCTCAAAAACGAAAAAACGATTAAACAACAAAACTTGGTGTTTACGTTATCTTCCAAGGATGCGACACGAAGATTTAAAAAAAAAAATCCCCCCACCACAAGCTACCCTTTAAATTGGAAATATTTTTGAAAAGTTTATTTTTCTCAAAAATAGCTCTAACACTTTTGATTAAAATATTGCATATTAAAGATTTTTAGGTTACAAATGAAATGTATATTTTGAATTTTCTGAGAATAGTCTTCTGGATAGATTTTGCATAACTGTTAAACCGTAAGAGATAGACAATACCTTACCTCTCAAAAAATATACATGTCGTATTTTTTGTTGGTTTTTTTTTTTGTTTTTTTTGTTTTTGGTAATGTTTAACGCCCGCTTTAACTACTTATGGCACCGCAGGCGGTATACATGTCGTTAAAACACATACGTTTTGTCATATACGTTTTTCTTGTAAATTTAATCGTTTAAGAGATATTCCTTGTAATTTGTTTCAATTTTAAACTGCCTAACTTTTCCCAAACGGGAAGCAACTTTTACGTTCATCTCTCTTGTTTCAGTGCTTGTCAAGAAAAGCGAACCGATCCTCAATTGTTTCACATAGCGACCGGCTTATCTATCGTTTTAGCCTAAGTATTTCTTAAAAAGCTTATGCATCTATCTGCTTCATGCTTAAAAAACGTATTCCTTATTTTGTACTCTTAGATGAATTTCTTTTCTTAAAAGAATATTTTAAAACTTATTGGATATTTCCATTTACTATTCATTAAAGCATCAGAAAGAACGAGCATTTATTATCTTCAGTATGAATTTCACATCATTTATGGGACACCGGGATTAAAATTTCAAATTTCTGTACTTCAGTGTATATTTTATTGAACATTTAGCCGTAATTATATTCTTCTTTTTAATATAAATATCAAATTTCATTAAAATTTGAAAAGCACTTAGCAAGATGTAAGTTATTTTGTAAAGTTTATTGCATAATCAAAATGTTCTAAGCATCCCAAATGTTGATACAATTTGTTTGCAATTTTTTAATTGAAGCTTTGAACCACACTCAAAAACTTAATGTGAGAACATAACTTTGGTTACTGAATTATGATAAATAGGACTTTAACATTTTAAAAAAAATATTATAAATTTCAATATCTAAAGTGAATCATTTTATAGACAATCTTTTTAAAAAAAATACTATTGGGTTATGATAATTTTATTACCTGTAATATTACAGTGGATACTTTTTCACCTTCAGGAAAATTTTAATTGTATTAATCAAAATCTGGGACGTCTGGAACATTTTAAAAATATAGCTTTGACAAAAATACTGCTTTATAAAATGTATGCTAGTAAACAGTACACAAACGTACACATACACACACAGTCACACGGCCCGGTTTCTATTTTTTTTTATTCAGGGAGTCTCAAAAAAATGTATAACTGGTAAAATTTCGTTATCAAACTCTTGGATGCAATGCAATGACTTCTCTACCCACCATATAAATTGTACATACAGGCAAAAGAAAATTAAAAGCAATTACAGTATAATTTGGCCTCTAGAGAAAAGACTGAAAAGATAATGTTCGAGCGTCATTAAACTCTACAATAGCTATGACGCTTATACAGGGAGAGCCACTGAACTGGGATGTTTTACCCGCTTGAGTCATCGGCGCTCGTTCCGGTCCGCCATATTATAGAACAGTGCGGATGGAACCATACAACATGGTTGCAAAGGTTTTGTATAAAGGCTTTATTTACTAACTTTATGAACGTAGATGCTGCAACTGGTCACCGTTGTTGTCCATACTTTTTGGCACCTCTTTAAGAAACTATTTATCACTCGACGTAGTTCACATTGAGAAATCCTGCCAATTTCCTGGCGAATGCTATGTTTTAATTCCTCCAGGGTGTGTGGGTTTGTCTTAATGTGCCCCAGAGAACAGAAATCGCAAATCGAACTTTCACTTGACGAGCTGACCGAGTTAAAATATTTTCATAATTGGCTTACCCTCCCCGTATTTAGGACTTACAAGCGGATGTCTAGGGATCAGAAGCCTGTCGGGGAGACTAATGGAGAACCTGGAACGAATGGTCGGTCCGTAGCCAGGCATGAGCGCGTGGAAGTGGATAACAGGAAAGGTGATGATAGAGCAATTGATGGAATGAGTGGCGGGGGAAACCGAAAAACCCAGACTCCGCTTCGTCCACCATAAATTCCACTCTAGTCGTGTAGATGGGAAGCGAGCGGTCTAACCACTCGGCCACGACCCCTCATAACAGGTTCTCCATTCTGTTTTCGTGCCGACAGGCTTCTGGCCCCTAGGTATTGGCTTGTAAGTCCTAAAAGTGGGTGTCAGTCTTACAAATACAGAGCATTGTCTCTCTTCATGGGGACGAAGGTTAAAATTATTGCAGTTATCAAACGCAAATAACCACACAGATATTAAGTAACCCTAGTGCAGCACGACAAATAATGTTTAAATATCCTCGGCCGTTCGACAATTTTAGCGGAGGTAAATTGCCCTACCAATCTTGTGACTGCAAATATCGGGTGGAAGGAAACGTATTACAAGCCTTCTAATATGTGCTTTATAGAAGCATTACAAACAAAAGAGTATAATGGCATTTAGTTCTTTGATCAGCCTATATTGAAAAAATCTGATGTGTTCCATTCACATGACTTTACATCTGCAACAAATTAGTTCTAAAAGCGTATACTTCTATTTACTTCATGCTGATCGACAAAAATGAGCAGAAATAGTCTTATTACTTGCTTCCTTGTAAGTAGAAGGGAAATAAGGTAGTAGCATAGGTTAAAGCGATAATCAAAAGCTGGTTGCTATGTGACTGAAGTTCCTTTGTTTGTATGGACACGAGTTGACAAATTCCTGTATGAGAAATGTTAAGTTTTTTGAACCTGAAGACGAAAACAAGGAATATCTAAAAAAACAATCAACTCCACGAAAAAAGGTATACAACATAAAGTGTATGTTTTAATGTGCTCTACATTTTTTGTGGTAAGTTTTTGTCTATCTCTTACGGTTATGCAAAATTCCGTAAAATTCACTCACAATAAAGTAGTCTTCAGAGGCTATTCCCAGAAAATTCAAAATATACATTTTATTTGTCAGGTAAATATCTTTAATATACGATATTTTAATCAAAATCGTTAAAGTAATTTTTTACAAAATAGAAATTTTCGAAAAATGTTTGATGTAAAGGGTAGTTTGCGGTGGGGGGAATTTTCTCAAAGTCTTCGTGTTGCATCCCTGGAAGATACTAAACTTAAATACCAAGTTTGATATTTTACCGACTTTTCGTTTTTGAGTTATCGTGTTCACAGACACACGGACACACTGACACACGGACACGCACACACCTTTTTTTGAAAATACTTTTTTTTGGATACTGGGAAACCTAAAACATGTATTTCCGGTGAAATCTCGGTATCGAATTTTTTGGTGGAGTGCAATACCTTCTCTAGACACTATGTACGTGTAGAGAAAGTAAAAACAAATGGTTTTGTTCCAAATGGGATTCATAACTCCACAAGAATATACGAAGATAATAGGTAGTTTGTTACTTGTAAGATGCGTAGAAATAATTGATCATTTAAAAGCATTAAAGGAATATTCCGAGCAGCCTTTTCAGACGTGAAGCAATTCGACAACGTTGCGTTGAGGTTGGTCAGGTTTCTGATCCGGCTCCTGGATGTAAACACGTTGGTCACTTACAAACACGACGCAGGATGGTGTAATGTTTTGGCAGATAACGAGTTCAACTGACCTTCTGATTATACTACACTCGCACGATAAGAATCCCTTCAACGTCCTAGTGAAGCGTGTTTATATCCTGATCCAGTGCAAGTACATCCACACAACTTGCAGCGTTGCAAGCTTTTCTGTCTCTTGTTTTCGAAAAAATTAAATTATTTCCGTAAGATATGGCCAAAAACAAAAACGTAAGATGCAAAATGTGTTCCAAATACCGAGAACTATCACTGGTGTAAATTAATGTAATGACTTCCCTTCCACCCCGTATGTTCGGAAAACAAAGGCGTTCACACATGTATAAGGGAGATTTTGCAACCACCAATATAAACAGCTCCTTTCCATTATAGAGCACGTTTTATGCAGCAAATATACTGTTTATTAGGGCTTATGCCGGGGATGAATGGCAATTAATAGCTTAATAGTCCATTTCAGGCCTCTTGGCTACCCCTAGACCTGTGTTCATATCCCTGGAATAGATAGTGATAGATCACAGCAACCACGTTGGCTAATTAGCGAAATGCATATCCAATGGAATATAACCGACTTAAGGCTCTTTGTGACCAATCTTGCCACATGGCGTCGTACGCTTTCCCGAAAAGCTGCATTGCAGCAATGTGCTAATTTAAAACATTATAATGGATCCATTTCCTAATTGGAATTCGAACTCATAACAACGGAAGTAAGCATTTGCTTCGTTAGTGGGGAGAAATGCCAGATATTGACGATAGGAATATACAAAATGTGGTAGCCATAACAACACAGCATCGCCCCTGTGTTTAACATGATAGGCAACTTCTCTGACACGTTTGTATTGCGGTGCAGTTATTAGGCGCGAAGCTGTGGGAAGGTTTTTATTTTTGTTCTTAATATAAACACCCGCTCTCGCTAAGGCGCTTAACCCACATACTCCGTTCCGAAGGGGAAGCGGGTTGGAATACTGCCTTGGGCTTGAGCGCTCTGTCCATGTAAATCTTCTTGTGTATATTTAAACATAAACATCACACAACATAAAGGTGGAAAAAAGTGTGAAACATCAAAGAGAAGAACTGTGGAAACAAAACACGTATGGAGTTAAAATCGTCTGTATTACAATCCTGTATCTCATGGATTTCTCCACCCACTCTTCTAAAAATTCTTCTTGCATCAGCTTTTTATCCTTTGTACTTCATGTTAATCGCAAAAACGTCTGTTTTAAGCACCAGTACTCGAGGCTGAAGTGATAAGCAAATGTTTAAAAACCGAATATCTGGTGATAATTGTAATGCACTAAAACAATGTACATTATTTAAAAAATATAAAAGACGTAAAATGTCCTAAAATGTTAATTGCAAAAAGTGGCATTCATTGCGTGTTTTAAGAAACAGATTTTTCTAAACAAAAACGAAATTCTCATAAATGTATTCTAAAATGTATAGCGAGCAACAGAATAACTTGCTAAGAGTATTAAAACACTTATAAAATCTTAATGTTTTGCTTGTATATCTTAATAATACATTATTGGGCAAAAGAATTAAAGGTAATGTATTTTTAATATTTTCATAGAGGTTTAATATAGGTTTTATGTTTTCGTTTATATCCTGGATATACATTTTTAGTTAGACTATTTTCAATCTATATTTTCATCACAGAATATCTTAAAAAAGGTTAACTTTACGAGAAACTCTACTTTACAGAAATTGTATATTTTAAAGACCTCAAGTTTTTTTCTGTATAAGATTTTGTCTATGTCTTATGCAAAACTCGTTTAAAATGAAGAAAACTTCAAGATAAATATTTTTCATGAAAACATCTTCAACAATTGGTGTTTTAAATAAAACGCAATTAGGGCCATTTATTAAAAAATATAAATGTTTCAAACCTTTCTATGTAATGAGTAGATTAGAGTGGGGGTATTTTTCCTAAAATCTTCGTGTCATATTCCTAGAAGGTGCTGTACTTAAGCACCTAGTTTGGTATTTAACCACTTTTTGTTTTTGAGTTATCCTGTTCACTGACACACACGGATCTTTTTACACAGGGAACCCCAAAAGATTTATTTTCGATGAAATTTCAGTATCGAATTTTGGATGGATGGCAATACTTTCTCTACACATGTAACATGTAAAAAGTAGAGAAAGTAAATACTAGATGACTCAACTGTATCGTATTTCACGTGTGCAGATATCTCTTCGTGCGTTAAAAGGGTTGCAGAACTCAACGGGGCTAACACAAGTTAAAATCACCAGTGGAGGAATGGAGAAAGTCTTACCCGCCTTGTTTATCAGCTGGTATTTCTCATTGAGAGGCTAAAGCCAGTTTTTTATTGGCGGGTTTTAAACGCACGAAGGAAGATTCGCATAAATACGGGGCAGTTGGGCCACCGGATATGACGTAGAGGTACACACTGAAATGTCAATGACAGAAACGACTAACACTTTTAATTAATCTTAACGCTGGATATAATCTTTACATTATCCTGAAATGTTGCATTTCAGTACTTTATGCTGTAGAGTTATAAACTTGAATTAAACGGCACTAAACTCCAATATCCGCCCCTCGCTGCGCCAATTGCAGGAATAAAAACGACAATAGGACTTTAAACTTCCCAAGTTCCGCAGTTAACGCAACTGATGATTAAGGAAAGGGAGAGGATAATAACCGTGATAATTGCGTCTGCAGAGAGAATTCATGATGACTTCAACTCCTAGGCAAAATATTTTCTGAGGCAAAACATGTTAAAAAGCAGAAGGGAAAATAATTTAGACAATGGGGTTCCGTTTCGTGTTATGAAAACATTACAGCAACAATTAGTCTCCATTATACGTGAGAAAACGAATAATGTGTTGTACAACAATGGTGACGACATTAACCACAGCACCCCCGGTTACTACTCTAAGATGTACAGCTAACTACAAAAAAATCTGCTTTCCATCACATGACTTTCTCTATCTTCTCTGCAAACAAATGACCTACAAAAGATTAATGCTTTCTTTACTTAGTACAAAATTACGTAGCTAGAGACGGTACTGCATTCCACCCAAAAAATGTATCGCTATATTTCACCGGAAATACACATTTTAGGGTCACCTGTATCCAAAAAAAAAAACTTACGTGTTCCATTCACATAACTTTCACTGCATCGCTATAACAAATTATTGTTAATAAGTTTATTCTTCCATCCAGATAAACATTAGCAGAAATGGTCTTATAAATAGAAGTGAAAAGGGAATACACTAGGCTAAACTGACAGTCACATGTTTTAAAATGGGGTTACTATGCGATGAATGATTAGGAGTTGTCAAGATCCCGTATGAAAAAGTATAAGTATTTTAAAACTGAAACCAATAACAAATATCGTAAAAACGGTCAACTCCACGAAAAAAGGTATATAACATAAATCGTGTGTTTTATTAACATCTACATTTTTTGTGTAGTAAGTTTTTGTTTATCTTTACCTGTTATGCAAAATTCATCCAGAATAAAGACGTCTTCAGAGGCTATTCCCAGAAAATTCAAGATGTACATTTTATTTATTATAAAAATACCTTTAATATAGGTATTTTAATCAAAATCGTTAGCCATTTGGGGAAAATAAAAATGTTCGAAACATTTTCCATGTAAAAGGCAATTGGGGGTGGGGAGATTTTATTGAAAATCTTCGTGTCGCACCCTTGGAAGATAATGAACTTAAGTACCAAGTTTAGTATTTAACGAACACTCACGCAAACACTCGGACATTTTTCTAATTTTTTTTTTTTTTTTTTCAGGGGGTCTGGTGAAATCTCGGTATCAAATTTGTGGGCGCATTACAATATGTCCTCGATACACTATGTACATAGTACGTGTAGATAAAGTAAAAAGTATTGCAAGAAAAAGGTTCACGCGCGAGCGCGCCCCGTGTGTCTGTGAACACGATAACTCAAAAATGAAAAATCAGTAAAATACAAATCTTTGTATTCAAATTTAGTACCTTTTAAGGATGTGACATGAACATTTTGAATAAAAACCCACTCCATCCCAAACTGTCATTTACATAGGAATTTCGAAAATTCTGATTTTTTTAATAATGGCTCTAATCATTTTGATTAAATTATCGTATATTAACCATATACATGAAAAATAAAATGTATATCCTGAATTTTCTGGGAATAGTCTCTGAGGACCTCTTCATTCCGAATGACTTTTGCATAACATTAATTGCATAAATTACTACATAAAAATATAGATCTCCTTAAAACACATGATTTATGTCATATACAACGTTTTCATAGAGTAGACCATTTCCGAGGTATTTTATGTTTAGGTTTCAGTTTCAAAACACTTAAGCTTCTCTCATACTGCAATTTGCTGAATCCTGGTCTTACAAAGAAACAAATTTCAATCCCATAACAACCTGCTTATAAAAGATTTGACTATCGTTTTAGATTAGTGTATTCCCTTATGTCTCTTCTATTTACAAGGAAGCAAGCAAAGAGACCATTTCCGCTAATGTTTATCTTGATTAGCATGACCTAGATAAAAAATCTGATGTGTACCATTCACATAACTTTCTCTACATCTCTGCAACAAATTATTGTTAAAAAGCTTATGCCTCTATTTAGTTCATGCTACTCGAGAACAAATTAGCAGAAATAGTCTTATTACTTGTTTCCTTGTAAGTAGAAGCAAAATAAGGGAGTACCATGGGTTAAAGTAATAGTCAAAAGCTGGTTGCTATGTGACTGAAGTTCTTTTGTTTATATGGACAGGAGTTGATTTATTCCTGTATGAGAAAAATAAGTTTTTCATAGGTGAAACCAAACAATGAATATCTCAAAAACGATGAACTCCACGAAAAAAAATGTATATAACATAAATTGTGTGTTTTAACGTGCTCTAGCTTTCTTGTGTAGTAAGTTTTTATCTAACTTTTACGGTTTAGCAGTTATGCAAAATTCCGTAAAATTCGTCCACAATAAAGTAATCTTCAGAGGCTATTCCCAGAAAATTCAAGACTTACATTTTATTTGTCAGGTAAATATCTTTAATATACGATATTTTAATCAAAATCCTTGGAGCCATTTTTAAGAAAATCAAAATTTTCGGAAAAAGTTCCATGTAAAGGGTAGTTTGGGGTGAGGGGATTTTTCTCAAAATCTTCGTGTCGCATCCCTGGAAGATACTAAACTTAAATACCAAGTTTGATATTTTACCAACTTTTCGTTTTTGAGTTATCGTGTTCACAGACACACGGACACACAGACACACACACACGGACCTTTTTCTGAAAATACTTTTTTGGGATACAGGGCACCCTAAAACATATATTTCCGGTGAAATCTCGGTATCGAATTTTTTGGTGGAGTGCAATACCTTCTTTATACACTATGTACATAGTACGTATAGAGAAAGTAAAAATAAGATTTTTAATAATAACTTGTTACAGAGAATTGTAGAGAAAGTCATGTGAATAGAACACATTAGATTATTCATCTACCTAATTCAAGTTAATCGAAACAAGCATTAGCAGAATGGTCTTATTTCTTAGTTCCGTATATCAGGCGTCCAACTGCCCCGTATTTAACGTGTGCAGATATCTCTTGGTGCGTTAAAAGAGCTGAAATACTCAACGGTGATATTTTCAAGTTAAAACCCATTAGTGAAGCATTGATGAGAGTGGCCTTCGTTTTATACGTCTTGCTCTCCACGGAGACCGTGAGCGGGATCGCCCATATTGCGAGGGGTAAAAGGAAGGTCGCATTCAGCTTGTGTTTCATCTTGAAATAGCCCCGTTGAGTGCTGCGAATCTTAAAGCATCAAAGGATCTCCTCTCTATATGCTAAATACGGGGTAGTGGGAACACTTGGTAAGTAGAAGAGAAGTAAGGGAAGTCACTACGGTTGAAGTGGATTATTTGAAAAGCTATGCGGTTGATATTGAAATTGATTCCTTTCAGTGACCTAGAATAAAACAAAAGAAAAAATCTGATGTGTTACACTCATATGGCTTTCTCTAACTGCTCTACAGAACTCCTACAAAAGATCATTCCTCTTTGTACACAATGCTAATCAAGATAAATGTTTGCAGAATGTTATTGCTTGGTTCCTTATAAGTAGAAGGGAATAAGAGAATGCACTATGCTCAAGTGATTGTCAAATGTTTTAAAAGCTATCGTTATGCGATTGGCATTGCAAATCACTTCCTTACTTGGCCAGGAGTAGAACAAAAGAAAAACATACACTTCCTGTGTGAGAAAAGCTTAAGTACTTCACAATTGAAACCAATAACAAGGAATATCTTGAAAACGGTTACCTCCACAACAAAAACGTAAAGGACAAAAAGTGTGTGTTTTGTCATGAGGTACATTCTTTGTGTAGTACGTTTTTTTTTTTTTCTTTCTTTCTCTTACGGTTTAGCAGTTCAGCAAAATTCAGGAAAATTCATCCAGAATAAAGAGGTCTTCAGAGGCTTTTCACAAACAATGCGAGATATACATTTTATTTCGGACATAAATAGCTTTAATATATGTGATTTTAATCAAAATCGTTAGAGTCATTTTTAAGAAAATCAAAATTTTCAAAACTTTTTCCATGTAAAGGGTAGTTTGTGGTGGGGAGATTTTTTCTTCGTGTCGCATCCTTGGAAGATACTAAACCTAAATACCAAGTTTGGCATTTAACGGTCTTTTTGTTTTGGGGCTATGCTGTCCACAGACACACACAGACAGAAACACACACGGACCTTTTTTCAAAAATCTCATGTGCTACACTCACATGACTTTCTCTAGATCTTCTACAAACTTCTTACATAAGATTATTCTTCTTTCTGCACTTTACTTATCGAGATAATCATTAGCAGAATGTTCTTACTAGTTAGTTCCTAATAACTAGAAAGAAAATAAGGGAATGCACTAGGCTAAACCGATAGTCAAATGTTTTAAAAGCTGTCGTTATTCGATTGTCATTGTAAATCGCTTCTTTGCTTGGCCAGGAGTAGAACAAAAGAAAAACGGACACTTCCTGTCTGAGAAAATTATAAGTAGTCACAACTGAAACCAAAAACAAGGAATAACTCGGAAGCGGTTACCTCCACAACAAAAATGTAAAGGATATAAACTGTGTGTTTTGATCAGATCAACATTTTCTATGTAGTAAGTTTTTGTCTATCTCTTACGGTTTAGCAGCTAAGCAAAATTTAGCAAAATTCATCCAGATTAAAGAGCTCTTCAGATGCTATTCCCAGAAAATTTAAGACATACATTTTATTTGGTATGTAAATATCTTTAATATACGGGATTTTAATCAAAATCACTAGAGCCATTTTTTAGAAAATCAAAATTTTCGAACATTTTTCCAAGTAAAGGGTAGTTGGGGGTGGGGGGTTCTTGAAACTCTTCGTGTCGCATTCTTGGAAGATACCAAATCTAAATACCAAGTTTAGTATTTAACGGTCTTTTCGTTTTTGAGCTAAGCTGTCCACAGACAGACAGACACACGCACACATACACAGGGACCTTTTTCTGAAAATACCTTTTAGGATTCAGGGGGTTCTAAAACATGCATTTTCCGGTGAAATCTCGGTATCGAATTTTTGGATGGAATACTATACTTCCTCTATACACTATGTACATAGTAATTATAGAGAAATTAAAAATGTTTTTTTCGGACTCAGGGGACCCCAAAACATATATTTCCGGTCTCGGTATCGAATTTTGGGGTTCATTACAATACCTTCATGTACATATGGGGCTAGAAAAAGTAAAAAACTTTTCTCAAACTGGAAATCCTCAAGTATTTTAAAATTGAAACCAATAAACAGGAATATCTTGGAAATTGTTAGCCTGACAACTGAAATGTATAACATAAGTTGTGTTTTACTACCTTTAGGGTAGTAAGACTTGCCGGCCGCTTACGACTTACCAGTTACACAAAAGTCATTCAGAAGAAGAGGACTTTAAAACAGGCTATCCCTAGAAAATTTAAGTTATACATTTTATTTGCCATGTAAACATCTTTAATAGTATTCATTTTAATTCAAAATCGTTAGAACCATTTTCAGAAAATAGAAACTTTTGAAAAAAATGTTCCATGTAAGGGTATAAACGGGTAAAAATCGTGTTGCATCCTTGAAAGATTCTAAACTTAAATATCAAGTTTGGTATTTAACCGACTTTTTGCTTTTGAGTTATGCTGTCCACAAACAGACACCCCCCCCCACATACACATATTTTTTAAGGCATGGCTCTTGATTTAGCTTAGTATAATCCCTTATTTTCCTTCTATCTACAAGGAAGTAAGTCATAAAGCCATTTCTGTTAATGTTTATCTATATCAGAATCAGGTAGATATAAGAATAATATCCTGAAATATATTCTGGATTTCATGGGAAAATCATGCTGAATGACTTTTGCAAAACTGCTAAACCGTAAGAGACAGCTTTATTTCTCATCTACAAAGGGAAACGATTTTCAGTTACATCGCATCTTTTAAAACGTCTGATTCTCGCTTTAACCAAGTTTAATTCGTTACCTCCCTTCTACTTGCAAGGAAGTAAATTCCATAAATGTTTATCTCAATCAGCATAAAGTAGATAGAATAATAATCTTTTTAAATAAAAGTTTGTTTGCAGAACAGGTAGAGAAAGTCATGCGAGAGGAACATCAGATTTTTTGGAGGGAAAATTCTGTTAGCAGAACAGATAAGGAAGGTCATGTGAAGGGCACACTTCAGGTTTTCAGTGAATAGCCTCTGAAGACCTCTTCATTCTGGAACTTTTGTATAATTGTAAATCGCAGATAACAGATAGACCAAACTCACCACATAAAAATATAGATCTCGTTAAAACACACAATTTGCTTTATATACGTTTTTGTAGAGTTAACCATTTCCGAGATATTCTTGTTATTGGTTTCAATTTTGAAATATTTAGCATTTTCTCAAATGGGAATTTGGCATTCGTGTTTCTTTTGTTTTTCTTTTGGTGATTAAACGAAACCTTATTTCAACTGTAGAGCAACCAGCGTTTAAAAGAATTTACTATCCCTTTAGCCTAGTGTATTCTCTTATTTTCCTTCTATTTAGAAGAAATTAAGTAATACGTCCATTTCTGTTAGTGTTTATATTGATTAGCATTAAGTACATAAAATAAACTTTTTTAGGCATAGTTAGTTTTAGAATAGGCAGAGAGAGTCATGTGAATGGAATACATCAGGTTTTTAATTACGCATTACTTTCTTTCTTTCTCTCTCTCTCTCTCTCTATCTCTCTCTCCCTCGCACCCTTCAAAGAGCAGGCTAAAATCCAAGGACACGGAACCAACGGCGTTACTTCCCTTCCGAAGGAAGCCATACTAAGGAATATTATGTCCAAAAAAAATGCATCGCCCTCCGCCGGGTTTGAACCCGTGACCTTAGGAACCAGAGGCTAGCATGTTACCCCTAATCCACGAGGACGGTTTTCTATACGTGCATAGTAGTTATCGATATAAACATTTTACCGGAAATATATGTTTTGAGGTCCCTGAGTTCGAAACAAAGCCGTTTTAGATAAAGGTCCGTGTATGTGTTTGTGGACAGCATAGTTCAAAAACGAAAAGGCGGTTAAATACCAAACTAGGTATTTTTGAACGAATAAATAACCGTATTTACTGATTTCGCTCAGTTTTTTAAAGAAAATTCGCATTTTAAATCCAATATGCTAGTAAGTTTATTTCTTTAGACATTTCAGAAACTCTTGCTATGAACGTAACTGCCTTCCTGTTAGAAATAACATTTAGCTTGTAAGAATCCAATTTTCTTAATGTATACGTGATGGATCGGCGAACAGAGAAAGCTGTGAAGGTATTTCACTGATGGAGGCAATGTCACCCGAAGAATACCTTTGTGTGGAAGAGGACTACTTCGAAATAAAGAGAAGATACAAGAATATTCAATAAATGAAGACAAATTTCAAATGTGAGTTCTTTCCACATTTCTGATATTGCTACCTTCTATGTATAACATTTTAAAAGCACAGTAAGAGAAAAGAAGGGAAATAAGTTTTTCTGTAGTACTCACTCCATCATAATATAAGTATAAACCATAAGCTTACACTTAAAACTAGTGGATTTATCAATATTAACTTTGCGTTTAGAATTATGCTTTCAAATGACAATCCGTACGCAAAATCAGCAATAATATTGAGCCAGGCGGCTCAGATATTTCGTCTGGGACTGGTATTCGGGAGAGCCTGATTCGATCCCCGTTTACCGCGTATTCTAGCCCTAGGTTTACCATGGTTTTCCTGGGGCCACTTAGGCGAATGCTGGTTCTTTTCCCTTTCACTCCTTCATTTCATTACCTTTCTTCATCTTTCCGGTCGAAGCAAGTGTGACTTGAGGCTTTGTAGGCAGATTGCACGTTTGCTTGCTCCGAGTGAAGCTCTCTTTCCCATGGTTGCGTTGGTTAAAGCTAGGTGCCGCTGTAGAGGCCATCTTCCGGCCTCCCGGCGCCTGTATATCTTCCTTGGCGCGCCAGGGCTGCAATCAAGTGAACTGTAAGGGACTTCCGTGAATCTCTGCGCTTAGCTCCATCCCTTCCTGTTTCTTGCCTGTGGTTCTCCTCCCCTCAACAATAGATCCGTGCTTGGTTGCAGTTGACGAGGTGTCCCCCGCCGTTACCATGTTCTAACCTCTAATGAGTAATAACACTTGTATACGATACAAGAGGGAAGATGGGTTTTAGGTGTGAAATATTTATAAAAGAAAGCATGAAGCACCACTCCTGTAACCTATGTTTTATTCCATAATATTTTAACCGATTTAAACGAAGACTGGGATTCAATATCGATATCGTGAGCAAAAAAAAAAAATTAAAACGAAAAAATGAAAATAAAATTAAAAAAACCGATTATATTGCACTCACTTGATTTTCTCTAGCCGCTCCACAAACACACTTTTCTTACCAAATGTTGCTCTTTTATCCACCTCATCTAATCAAGATAAACTTACAGAAGTTGTCTTATTACTTGCTTGCTTGTAAGTAGAAGGGAAATAAGTGGATACACTAGGCTAAAGCAATAATCATTTTTAACAGCCGGTCGCCTCGTGAAAACTTGAGGTTCTCTTTGCTTGCTAGGAGTAACAAAAGAGACGAAGACAACGATGTCTGCCCGTTTCCGAAAGTTTAGGTAGGCTAAAACGGAAAACAAAAGCTCAGAATATCTCGGTTAACTCTGCAAAAAGGTGTACTTGATCTAAATTGTGCGTTTTAATGAGCTCTATATTTGCAATTTATCAGTTAAGCAAAAGTAATACTAATGTCATCCAGAATGAAGTCATCATGTGACTGAAGTTCCTTTGTTTGTATGGGCACGAGTTGACAAATTCCTATATGAGAAAATATAAGTTTTTATAGCTTAAACCAAAAACAAGGAATATTTAAAATACAAGCAACTCCATGAAAAAAATGTATATATCGTAAATTGTGTATATTTGACTTAAACATACGGAAATAGTTGAATGCTTTATGGCAAGTTGTATGAAACCCAAAATGAGTGCTGTAAAATTAGGTCAAAGCATTATTGAGCAACTCTTACGCGACCGCCATTACCTGCATTTCTCCTACCCAGGATTTGACCCTAAGAATCCCGAATGTGAACCCAGACTCTTCCCTGAACTTTCTCGCTCGGTACGTGATATTTATTTGACCTTAAGGAAGGTTTATGAATAGCTGCCATGTACTGTGGCACCTAATCAAAGTCACCCATCTTTATTCGCTGTCACAAAGAACGTTTGTCAGGAAGGAGCCCATGAAAGAAACATTTCCGGATCTTCCCACTCCCAAAACAGCGACCCTTCCAGTCCCCTAGCGCACTGCAGATGCCCTAATGGGGAGCACAAGAAGAATGGGATGATATTGACCTGAAGTCGATATGCCGACACACGAAATCCTCTGGGAAATTCCGCATGCGTCTTCCTCATAACGCTGCTGAGATATTCGACGCACGATGTGCCCATATCCTTAGTCAAACATTGCTCTCCTTGACGACGTGGTCGCCTATTGTTAGCTTAATTAATTATTGCATTAAGCGGTGGAATTACCTCAGTAAACCGACCGTCCCTTGGGGGAGTGTCATGAAACCGCCATCTCATGTAACACCCTCTGTGTGCACTTTTTGTAGTCCCTTGTGTTTGGAACTTGGTTACCTGCAAACCTCTCCGCAACTCTGAGATACAATACCCACCAAGAAAGGAGCTACACCATTTCCTTGGAGCAAGCAGAGGCGAATTACGCGTGACGGATTCAGGTGCAGTGAATGCTTCTCGTCAAAAATGCAAATACAGTTTCAGTATCGATAAATTCCACCATTGTTAACGCAATGTTTCCAACAAAATTAGCATTCTAATTAATCTTACCTCTTTTTTACTTTCTCTATAAGTACTATGTACATGACGTATAGAGAAGGTATTGTATTGCACCCAAAAATTCGATACCGAGATTTCACCGGAATCCATAAAAAGCATTTCTAGAAAAATGTCCGTGTGTGTGTGTGTCTGTGGGCAGCATAGCTCAAAAACGAAAAGACCGTTGAATACCAAACTTGGTATTTGAGTTTAGTATCTTCCAGGGATGCGACACGAAGATTTTTAGAAAAATCCCCCCACCCCCAACTACCCTTTACATGGAACTTTTTTCGAAAATTTTGATTTTCTCAAAAATGGCGCTAACGATTTTTATTAAAATATCGTATATTAAAGCTATTTACCTGACAAATAAAATGTATATCTCGAATTTTCTGGGAATAGTCTCTGAAGAGTACTTTATTCTGGATGAATTTTGCGGAATTTTGAATAACTCTAAACCGTCAGAGATGGACAAAAACTTACTACACGAAAGATGTAGAGCACGTTAAAACACACAATTTATGTTAGTACATTTGTTTCGTGGAGTTCATCGTTTTTTTTTAGACATTCCTTGTTTTGAAAAACTTGTATTTTTCTCATATAGGAATTTGTCAATTCCTATCCATACAAACAAAAGAACTTCAGTCATATAGCAACCAGCTTTTGACTATCACTTTAACCTATGGTACTCCCTTATTTCGCTTCTACTTACAAGGAAGCAAGTAATAAGACTATTTCTGCTAATTTTTCCTCAATTAGCATGAAGTAAATAGAAGCATAAGCTTCTTAACAATAATTTGTTATAGAGATGTAGAGAAAGTCATGTGAATGGAACACATCAAATTTTTTTTATTTAAATCTAAAGTGTTTTAAGGTGAATCTTTGCATAGATATAGTAAGTCTAAACAATTCAAAGTATATCATTTACTTTTCCTAGTACAATTGTACAATGTACATTGTAAGTAAAGAAGGTATTGTATTCCACTCAAAATTTCGATAGCCATATTTCACCGTATTGTGTGTGTTTTGAGGATAGCTAAATCCAAAAGCATTTTTAGAAAAAGATCAGTATGTGTGGACAGCATAACTCAAAGTCGAAAAAAATTGGTATTTAAGTTTATTTATCTTCCAAGGATACGGCATGCAGATTTTTAGAAGATGACTCCAAACTATAACTTTACATGAAAAAAATTAGAAAATATTGTTTTTCTTAAAGGCAGTTCCAACGATTATTATTAAAATACCTTGTGTTAAATATATTTGACAAATAAAGTGTAAAGAAGTATCTTGAATTTTCTGGGAATAAGCTCAGAAGATCTCTTCATTCTGTTCGGCTTTTGCATAACTGATAAACCATAATACATAGAAGAA
Source organism: Hymenopus coronatus (assembly GCA_030762935.1). Lineage (NCBI taxonomy): Eukaryota > Metazoa > Arthropoda > Insecta > Mantodea > Hymenopodidae > Hymenopus > Hymenopus coronatus. The sequence goes on from CM060888.1 coordinate 38,088,391, forward strand.
GAAAAACTTACTACTGAAAACGTAGGTCTTAAAACACACAATTTATGTCATATACTTTTTATAGAGTAAACCGTTTTGGGGATATTCTTTGTTACTGCTTTCTTTGTTATTTAGACTTTTCTAAAACGAGAAGTCATCTTTCGATTCACCTCTCTGTCATTTTACTCCTGAGCTTCGCAAAGAGAACCGAAATTCAATTGTTTCAGAGACTTTTAGAGACTTTGACTATCTAGGCTTTAGCCAAGGTATTCCCTTATTCCCCTTACTTATAAGGAACTGACCAGTAAAGTCATTTCTAGTATTGTCTGTAATGATTAGCATGAAGTAGATAGAAGAATAAGCTTTTGTAAGAATATTTGTTTACAGTATAGACAGAATAAGTCATATAAATTTAACACTTTAGTTTTTTTTTATGTTTTTCAATTCTTTATTTCCATAAAGGGAGCAATGAGATAATTAAAGAAGGTCAATAAAATAATATTTTATAAGATTTTCAATTCTAGTTGAATAGTCAATATAAAAATTAATGTGAAACAGCAACAGACCCGCAGCTCACCTCGGTTATTCTGTTAACTGCAGATTCGGTTTGCCCAGACGGAATTACTTCAAAGCGAAGCGATTCAAGATGGAAAGTATCATTGGTCTATGTCATTTAAAGTAATAGTGGGCTGGTCTCAGTGATCATTCATCTGCACTCTCTTACTCGCAAAATGTCGCGGGTCACTACTATGCTCCAATTTCATCGTAGAAATGAGGTTGTCGGGGGTTAAGTTTCCCAGTGGCTCACAACTTGATGATGTCACCTAACACAGTGGAAGAAGGTGTGTTCAGTGAAAGAACTCGGGCGTAGCACTTGATCCAAAATGATGTACATCAGCTGTAATCCGCCTGCGGTGCCATTAGTAGTTAAAGCGGGCGTTAAACACTACCAAAAAAAAAATCAGCTGTAAAACAGCCTTGTCCCGCTAACAATGGGCGCAGGACCGAAGCCTCCCGTACTCAGGTAAGCTTTGCAGGTAACAACCTCCCGCGAAACCAATGTAATTAGTCAGCAGGTGGGGTTGAATGGGTATGCCTAATTTTGTCCTTGATTTCTTTCAGTGTACGGCAAATTAGTTCACAGTTAACATGTTTTCCGATCAGACTGAAATTACGGTAAGTAGGACAGGAAGGAAGTCTACTTCGGAACGGTTACACTTTCGGATTCCAGAAGTGTTTAAAGAGTGGAGTAGCGCGTTGGACGTGCAATGTTAAAAGCTCCAAAAGTTTTATTAAAACCTTGTCCTGGATATTCAAGAGGACCATAACCACGCGGCACCACCTAGTGACAACATTCAGAGACAGAAAGTACTCTGAGATCTGAAGAGAAAAGCTACGGAAGATATACGTGAAAGGCCATCAAAACTAATACACCAGCAACTGAAGAGAGAAAACACGGAAGAAGTAATCGTTGTAACATCTTCCACTAGAAGTATGTAATGATTCATCAAATATTATAAACACCAAACTGCAACTGTTACCTGTTTCGACCGGGAGGCTTGGGGGTTATGTAATTAGGGACCTTTACGGATCTGGGAGGCTATTTCCCTGTACCGCACCCTTAACAATTGGGTAAGGCTTGCGCACCGCAAGAGGTAGGGGTAATTAGACAATGAAATTTACGACTTTACAGAGGACCAGCACAAATATAAATCTTTAAGAATTGAAACTAACCTTATAATCCACTTCAGAATATGTAGGAGCTAATATTTGTCCATCTAGAATTGGAATAAGCCACCACTCCCAACCTGTAAGTACAGTTTCTTAAATAGCAAAATTCAGGAAAATGTTCATGGTGGGGGAAGATTTAATAGCTGTTGCTAGCCGGGAAGTAAGTATTTATGGTCTAGAAACAATGAAATTACAATGCTACCAACGTGGATACAGTCACCAAACAACAAAGAAAGAAAAAAAAAGGTGAAGCTCAAAATTCACCAACATTCACACAGTAAAAATGGAGTGCCAAGGCTGTAAATATGTGAAAATAAGTTTATTTACACACACACTAACTTAAACCTAACACAGCGCATGCTCGCTTCGCTCGCATGCTTTGGTAAAACCGGTAATAATTATTAAAACCAAAGTACAGGAAAATAAGTTTATTTACGCACACACACTAACCTAAACTTAACACAGCGCATGCTCGCTTCGCTCGCATGCTTTGGTAAAACAAGTGGAAATTATTGAAACCAAAGTAAAGGAAAATTATAAAAATAAATTACACGAAAATAACCTATTTACACAACAATTATTGATTCAGAACTCTAAACACATAGAATGACTTTTAGAATCGCGGTATTTTTGTATCAATGTTAGTAATCACCCTCATGTGGCAACAAATACCTCAAAATCAACTATAAAGCGAATCTAGTGGCCGAATAGTGAACAGTTCATTGATGGTTCCACAACCTTTTAATGGCTAGTGATAACTAGTTTTCAAATATTGGTAGTTCTGAATTTTGCTATATGAACGTCAACTATGCACGATTTAGACGCCACCTGTCTGATAGCTACTGAAACAATAGAAATTGCTGTAAAAAAGTAAAGAGAACAAATACTTCTGGTATATTTTAGTATAAATCGCGTACTTTGTTGGAAGTTAAATACCAAAAATAGACAAGATACATTTTTAAAACTTTGTAATACGATATTACGCTGAGTAGAAGTGAAAAAGCTAATGCCTAAATAGTTTTAATGGAAGTTTAAGTGGTGGAACCAAGATATAGTAATAATCACCAAATATGTTCCCTAGTAATAATGAGGTATGAGCACGTTAACGACGGGGGACATCTCGGCAACTACGACCAAAAACTGATCTACACCACCCTACCGGGGGGAAGGATTGAGAGGAGAGGAAACCACAAGCCAGCACACAGGAAACGACGGAGCTAAGCGCACAGCCACACGAAAGTCCCTAACAGTTTCACTAGATAGCAGACCTGGCGCTTCACGGAGGTATACAGGCACCGGGAGGCCGGAAGGAGGCCTCTAAAACGACACCTAGCCTCAACTAGCGCAACCAGGGGGAAGAGAGTTACATTCCGAGGAAGCAACCGTGCCAACTGTCTGTAAAGCCTCAAGCCACACCTGTCGCCGACCTGAAAGAGAAAGGAACCGTAGTAGTATACAGCACCCCAGCATTCGCCTATGCGTCACCAGGAAAACAGCAGAAAAAAACAGGGCTAGAGTGCGCGGTCAACGGGAGCGAACCCGGACCTCCCGATCGCTAGTCCCAGACGAAACGTTTGAGCAACCTGGCTCGGTCCTAATATAATAGTAATGGTGGTAGTGATAGTAGTGGTCGTGAGCGGTTTTGTTTTTCTTTTTTTTTTTTTTTTTCTCTCTCGAAGATGAATGAAATTGGGGAAACGATGCTCAAATGACATCGGGATCCAATGAACTTAAAACTACCCGTATTCGTCTTCTCGGGATAAGAGAAACCCGCGAAAGAAAACCCCTTATCCGAGTAACTCACCTTAAGCGAGATTCGAGCTCACGACCTGTTGAATGTAAAGCAGACACGCTACCCCACCACACTGCTGTAGTATTGCTAGTGGACATGGAGCAAAATGAAAGCAGAACTTTCACCGGCAGCCTGTTGTTTGAAAATACGAAACGTCAACGTTTATAGAAACGCTTGATAAAAGATTCGGAACAGTTACCGCATCGAGAACGTGAATAGGATGATGAGAAGGAGGAGGAAGTAATGCACGCTGATGCAGTGGAAAGAGGAGAGAGATCCAAATCGAACATTCTGCCTTTGTCCGTCGCAAATACAGTTCCCAACACTGAGATTCGATCTCTGGCCAGCTAAGCTATTGAGCTTCTTTCTGCGAATGACAGCTTTTCAGAGGCCAACAGACTACAAGAATGGAGAGGATCATTAAGCCTATCCAAAGCTCTCTCGCTATCCGCAAGAGACTTGAGATGCGACAAAGCAGAAAGAGCGTTGAGTGTCATACCGGGAGAGTTGCTGCTGCATGTTACTTTCTCCATTCTGAATATTACAGGCAACTTCCCCAGGGAACTCTCCGCCTTCTTCCTCGCGAACAAGTATAGTGTGTTTCACAATACGTGCCAGATGACGTGGAAAACAACAAGTCGCTAACAAAAGAGTTAGCGATACGTTTCTTCGCGAGATATGGTATCAATAAACAATTGAGTGTAGATCACAAATAAGTGTCAAACTGACAATTACAAACCTGAATATAGAGAACATATAAATCTTCTTCATCACGGTTTAGACCTTATTGGTCTCAAATTGCTGCTGCTTCCTAGGTCTTCCAAGTGTGCCGGTCCCCATGGCCTCGCGCTGGTGCTTCATGGCGCAGGGGATCGTGGGTTCGAGTCCCGCCTTGGGCTGGCTTTTTGTGTGTTTGTGATTGTGTATGTGTAATTGTCTAACAGAAAACGGTAAAAATAGGACATTTAGGGGAAAAGGGAAAAAAAATCTGATGTGTTCCATTCACATGGCTTTCTCTTCATCTCTGTAACAATTTATTGTTAAAAAGTTTATGCTTCTATTTACTTCATGCTAAGTGGGAAAAAATTAGCAGAAATAGACTTATTACTTGCTTCCTTGTAAGTAGAAGCGAAAAAAGGGAATATCATAGGTTAAAGTGACAGTCAAAAGCTGGTTGCTATGTGACTGAAGTTCCTTTGTATGGACAGGAGTTGACAAATTCCTGTACAAGAAAACAATGTTTTTCAAGTTTGGGTTCAAACACAAGGATTATCTAAAAATACGATCAACTCCACGAAAAAAAATATATAACATATATTGTGTGTTTTAATGTGCTCTATAATTTTTGTTTGGTAAGTTTTTGTCTATCTCTTACGGTTTACCAGTTACACAAAATTCCGTAAAATTCACCCAGAATAAAGTAGTCTTCAGAGGCTATTCCCAGAAAATTCAAGATATACATATTGTTTGTCAGGTATATATCTTTAATTTACGACATTTTACTCAAAATTGTTAGTCATTTTTTAGAAAATTAAAATTTTCGAAAATTTTTCCATGTGAAGGGTAGTTGGTGGTGGGGGGGATATTCTTGAAAATCTTCGTGTCGCATCCTTGGAAGATACTGAACTTAAATACCAAGTTTGGTATTTAACGGTCTTTTCGTTTTAGAGCTATACTGCCCACAGACACACACACACACACACACACACACACACACACACACACACACACACACAGGACGACAGACACACACACGGACATTTTTCTAAAAATTATTTTTTGGAATCTAAAAACATGTATTTCCGGTGAAATCTCGGTTTTAAATGTTTGGGTGCAATGCAATACCTTCTCTATACAATATGTACATAATGCGTATAGAGAAATTAAAAAGAGGAATAAGAGAAAGGAATACAGTGCCGGAGCCGCGATTAAACCCCGGAATTACGATTATTTAAAAGAAAAGTTTCTTCTAAGTGGTGAATAGTTATATGCTGCTTTTGGTATTCTGTTTTCGGTCATCCTTATTAGATATTGTTTCCAGTTAGTTCTATATCTCACTATTGTTGTATTTAGTTCTACATTTTATTGTTGCCTGATTTCTGTATTATGAGTTTTGTGTCTGTTCTTTGGTATCCTGCTATTGATCTGAGGAATCATTTCTGCAGCTTGTATTCTAGCCGAATGTTGTACTGTCATAGTACATGTTTCGGATCCATAAGTTATTGTAGGAAATGCCATCGTCTTATATAATTTTATGATAGATTCGTTTAGTATTTCTGATATATAATTGAGCTTATTTAATTTATTGTTTATATCTATTTCTATTATGTATGATATTTTGCAGCCTAGAAAGTTAATTTTTTTAGATGTTCTATTGGTTTATTTGTTATTATTATATTTCATCGAACTCGATGAGAACCATTGAACCATTGAGTTTACATATTCCTGTATGAGGAAAATTAAAGTATTTTAACTCTGAAATCAACAAGGAAAATCACGGAAGAGCTCAATTCCACGAAAAAAAGTACCTATATGACATAAATTGTGTGTTTCAACGAGAGTTACATTTTTGTAAAGTAAAATTCTGTGTGTCTCTTTACCAGTTTACCAGTTGTGCAAAAGCCAGAAAAATTCATCCAGAATGAACAGCTCTTCAAAAGCTATTCCCAGAAAATTCAAAAGCTATATTTTATTTGTCGTGTAATTATCTTTAGTATACGTTATTTTAATTACAGTTATTATAGTTAATGTTGAGAAAAACATAATTTTAAAAAGTTTTTCCATGTAAAGGCTACATTGCGGTGGAGGGATTTTCTTGAAAATATTCTTGTCTCGTCCTTGGAAGATATTAAACATAAATACACACACACACGCACACACACAGATGCACACAATCTAACTCCTTTTCTAAATGTGTTTTTTTTGATACAGGGGACTTCAAAGCATATTTCCGGTGAATTCTCGACATCGAAGTTTTGGGTGAATTACAATACTTCTCTAGCTCCTAGGTATATTATATGTACCTACATATGTGCTAGATTGAGTAAAAAGCGAAATCTTAAGCTTCACTTGTAAGTGAACACATATGTACAGTTTCGGCTAGGATCTCCGAAAATTATAAAGTGTATATAAATTGTGAACATTCTTGTTAACAGTTTAAATAAATACTCAAAGTTACTAATGTGTTATCACTGAAATAGTTTCTTTTACCGTCCACGTCCAAATAAGTTGCTCGATTGTAACAACACAGCTAGCCAGAGAAAAAACCTCATGTATTCCATTCACATGACTTTCTCTACATCTCAGTAACAAATTATTGTTAAAAAAGCTTATGCAACTATTTACTACATGCTAATCTAGAAAAATTGAGCAGAAATAATCATATTACTTGCTTCCTTGTAAGTAGAAGGGAATACCATAGGTTAAAGTCATAGTCAAAAGCTGGTTGCTACGTGACTACTGAAGTTCCTTTGTTTGTATGGACAGGAGTTGACAAATTCCTGTATGAGAAAAGTATAAATATTTTAAAGATGAAACCAATAGCAAGAAATATCTCGAAAACGAACAACTCCACCAAAAAAAAAAATGTATATAACATAAATTATGTGTTTTAACAAGCTCTACATTTTTTGTTGGGTTAGCTCTTATCGATCTATAGAGGCTATTCCCTGAAAATTCAAGATATATCAGATAAATATCTTTAATATACGGGATTTCAATCAAAACGTTACCTTCGAAAACAGTACCATGTAAAGGTAGTTGGGGGTGGGGGGATTTTCTTGAAAATCTTCGTGTTGCATCCGGTAAGATATCAAACTTAAGTACCAAGTTTGGTATTTAGCGCTCTTTTCGTCCACAGATACACACACAGAGATACACACACAGAGACACTCACACACACACACATACGGACCTTTTTCTAAAACTGCTATTTTCGGATTCGGGGACCTAAAACATATTTCCGGTGAAATCTCGGTATCGAATTTTGGGTGCACTATAATACCTTCTCTATTCACTATGTACAGAGTACGTGTAGAGAAAGTAAAAAGGACAATTTCCGTTTGAGAGAAGTTTGAGTATTTTAAAATTGAAACCAATAACAAGGAATATTTCGGAAATCGTTAATTCCATAACAAAAATGTATAAACTGAGAAGGTAGGAATATGAATAATGTATAAAAATATAAACAATAATAAAAAATTGAATGTGTTCTATTCACATAACTTTCTTTAACTGTATCTTATACAAACTATTTTTACGAATTATTATTCTTTTATCTACATCATGCTAATCAAGATAAGCATTAGTAAAAACTGTCTAATTACCTGCTTCCTTGTAAGAAGGAAAAAAGGGAATACACGTTTTCAGTTATCGTGTTAATATATACCTGGACACTCAGGACCTTTTCCTATTTTTACTTTCTCTGCATGCACTATGTACCTAGTGTAGAGGGAAGGTATTATAATGCACCCAAAAATTCGATACTGAGTTTTCACTGGAAATACATGTTTTGAGACCCCCTGAATCCAAAGAACGCATTTTTAGAAAAATGTCCGTGAGTGTCGTCTGTATATCTATGTGTATGTGTGTGCCTGTGTATCTGTGGACAGCATAGCTCAAAAACGAAGAGTACGTTAAAAATTAAACTTGGTATTTAGGTTTGCTATCTTCCAAGGATGCAACACGAAGATTTTCAAGAGAATCCCCTCACCCTCAACTACCCTTTCAGTGTAACTTTTTTCGAACATTTTGATTTTCTCAAAAATGGCTCTAATGATTTTGATTAAAATATCGTATATAAGAGATATTTACCTTAAAAATAAAATGTATATCTTGAATTTTCTGAGAATAGCCTCTGAAATCTGTTTTATTCTGGATGAATTTTACGGAATTTTGTATAACTGCTAAACCGTAAGAGACGGACAAAAACTTACAACACAAAAACTATAGAACACGTTAAAACACACAATTTATGTAATATACAATTTTTTCGTGGAGTTGATCGTTGTTGAGATATTCCTTATTATTGGTTTCAGCTTTTAAAAACATATTTTTCTCATGCAGGAATTTGTCAACTCCTGTCCATATAAACAAAGGAACTTCAATCACATAACAACCAGCTTCTATCACTTTAACCTATGGTACTCCCTTATTTCGCTTCTACTTGCAAGGAAGCAAGTAATAAGACTATTTCTGCTATTTTTTTTTTCTCGATTAGTATAAAGTAAATAGAAGCATACGTTTTTTAAGAATATGTTTTTGCAGAGATGTAGAGAATGGAACACATCAGATTTTTTTATACAGGGGACTCCAAAAAGTGAAATCTCGGTATCGAGTTTTTGGTTGCAATACAATACTTTCTGTACGCTCACATTACGTGTAGAGAAAGTAATGATCAGAGATAACGGGAGCAATAGTGACTGTCACATGTAAGATTGTAAGATTGAGAGTGGTTGTTGAAGGGTTTATATAGCCCGGTTGACGAAGTGTCGGCGAGGGAAAAGCCCACTATGTAAACTGTGGCAATGCAGTGCTAATTAGTTGCTTGGCCGCAACACAAGTTAGAATCGTTATCTTGCCTAAGTTTGAGCTCATATTTTACATGTCAAAGAGAACAGAGGCAAGCAGAGAGTTCAGCTAAACTTAGCGACAAAACACGAGACACACAGCAAACTTAGCAACAGCAAAGATAAGCAAGCAAAAATGAGCCGTTACAAATGAAGTCGAAAAGCAAAACCTTCAGATTCCTACTTTCTCCACATAGTACACGGTACATAGACCGAGAAGATATCCGAGATTTCAACAGAAATACATGTTTTAGGGTCCTCTGTATTCCGGATGTCTGTGAACACGATATCTAAAAAAATCTGATGTGTTCCATTCACATGACTTTCTCTACATCTCTGCAACAAATTATTGTTAATAAGCTAATGCTTTTATTTACTTAATGCTAATGGAGAAAAAATTAGCAAAAATAGTCTTATTACTTGTTTCTTTTTAAGTAGAAGAGAAATAATTTAGTACTATAGGTTAAAGTGATAGTCAAAAGCTGTTTGCTATGTGACTGAAGTTACTTTGTTTGTATGGACACGAGTTGACAATTCCTGTATGAGAAAATTATAAGTTTTTTAAAGCTGAAACTAAAAATAAGGAATATCTCATAAACGATCACTCCACGAAAAAAAAATTATATAACATAAATTGTGTGTTTTAACGTACCTTACAGTTTTTGTGTGGTAAGTTTTTGTCCATCTCTTACAGTTTAGCAGTTATGCAAAATTCCGTAAAATTCGTCCATGATAAATTAGTCTTTAGAGATTATTCCAAGAAAATTGAAGATATACATTTTATTTTTCAGGTAAATATCTTTAATATACGATATTTTAATCAAAATCGTTAGAGCCATCTTGAGAAAATCAATCTTTTCGAAAAAAAATTCCATGTAAAGGGTAATTAGTGATGGGGGTATTTTTTTCAAAATCTTCGTGTCGCATCCTTGAAAGATACCAAACTTAAATACGTGGTTGGATATGCTGAGAGATTTACGTTTTTTTTTGTTTGTTTGTAAAAGAAATAACACATACATCTTTACGCAGCATTATAAATTCACATGATGCTCCAGCCCTGCGGTCTAACACATGGTATGTGAGAGTTGACCATACTGGCATGGTTGGAGGTTCGCGTCCCAAAGTACTTAACTATTTTTTGTGTGTCGTTTTGACATCTCACCTCCATTATGGTATCCTTGAATGCGTAAGCAATAATCTGTCCCGAAAATATACTTAAGTGAAAGTGTAGTAATTGAAATACCTTATCAATATCTTATGCTTCCGAATTTAAAGTGTCTTTTGCCTATTTTTCGATCATTTTTTCCTGTTTCAGTTGCTTTTGGTGCCTACAAATGCTCAGCATTTAATGACTGATACTCGAGCAATCAAGCGGAGCAATTGGCTATAATAAAAGCTCTGGAATCCCTAGACATAGTGACAACAAAAACAATTTACTATACACACAGACAGCAGGGTAATCATTAACTCCATAACAGAAAAGCACAACCATACTATCGAGGGAATAGGGAAAATCACAATTCTCAATACAATCGACTGCAGTAAACAATTCAAACGGATAAAGCACTCATAGGAATACGAGGGAATAAGCTAGCCGTTCAACTACTACCTATTTTATATTTAATTTATAACGCCTTTCTATTTTATTACTATAGGTTGATATTTAATACATAATTTATTTGTATCATTAATATTTTCAATAATGCAGTGAAAACAAGCTTAATCTATTATGACTACTTCACCCATTACAACAGTAAATGAACACTTCAAAAGCACCAATGTTTTATAATACTCTTAAAATCGAATTGAGAAAGTGGTTTATTAAATAAAACAGTTGGTTGAATTGAGAAATAGAATTCTTCCCAAAAGTGGAAAGAGAATAATAAAACCTCTACCACAAACGTGATAACAATAGTAACTGGCCAGAGAAACATCAACTCATGCCTGGTTTTAAAAAGTAAATCAAATCACCTATCAGTTAAATCCTGATCAATTTGATTTTTCGTTGGGTTGCATAAATGTTGATCAAGGATCATTGAGCGCTCATCAACTGATTACTGAATTGAACTTGACAACAGTGCCTTTTAGCAACGCCACCTGCAACCTGCTTGTTTAGGGTTTAGGAACTGCAGCCAGCAGATGTCGCTATTTTCTTTGTTTAATGCATCCATAATGGCAAATTATCCAATTGTGGTGTTTTAAAAGTTTCATCGATCTTTCTGAGAAAACAGTGTGAAAATAAATTTCCAGCAAACAATGCGCACCCACATCAACGCAAGCAAGCTCGCAATAGTTCATCTTAAACAAAGTTCACAAAGAACAATGAAATATAATTTATGTTAGTTATGTTTAGATATCCTTAAAAACGATTAACATCTCATTTCCAATAAAGTATTTCTTTTTCTTTCTCTGGCACATATAGAGAAGATGACATGTCACCGGAAATACACGTTTGAGACCCCCTGAATCCAATAACAGAATAAACATGTCCGTGTGTGTCACAGCGAAACAAAAACGAAAAGTCGGTTAAATACCAAACTTGATATTTAAGTTCAATATCTTCCAAGCATGCGACACTAAGATTCTCAACAAAATCACCACCCTCAACTACCCTTTATATACAACATTATTCAAAAATTTCGATTTTCTCAAAAATTGCTCAAACAATTAATATTAAAATGTCATGTGGTTAAGACATTATGTGTATCTTGAATTTTCTGGGGATCACATCTAAAGACCTCTCTTTTCGTTCTGAATGATTTTTGTATAACTTTAGCATAACTGATAAACCATATGAGATAGACAAAACCTTACTACACAAAAATGTACAACTCATTAAAAACCCCAATTTATGTCATATGTGCACACTTTTTTGTAGAGTTAACAGTTTTCGAGATATTCCTAGTAATTTGTTTCCGTTTTAAGCTACTTAACTGTTCTTTAACGGGAAGCGTCTTTGATTCCATCTCTCTTTTGTTCACTCCTAGCAAGCAAACAAAACCGAATTTCAATTGTTTTACTTAGTGATCGACTTTTAAAAGATTTGACTATCACTTTAACCTAGTGTTTTCCCTATTTCCCTTCTACTTACAAGGAAGTAAGTAATAAGACCAATTCTGGTAAAGTTTATCTTGATTAGCATGATAATAGCCGGGATTTGAACCACGGATCTCCCGATCTCTAGCCGGTTGCTCTTCCACTGAGCTACCATGGCAACATGCCGGCATAGCATTGAATTTATCAATGACTCCCGTGTTTCCCGGTAAACCACAAAGTGTTGGCAAATTATTTTGAGATGTCAACCCCTATGGCGACTTACAATGTTGTAAGTACTTTAAGTCCAGGATTCATAGTGTAGCCAACTATTATGGTTAATTGGCATTGGCTTAATTGCTTTTTCAGTCTGACTCTACCTATCCAACTCCTGTCCTACACACGGCTTGTATGAAAAAACAATTAAACCAAGAGTATAATAGTTTGCAAGAAAAGTTTGTGAAACAGCTGGAGAAAGCCGTGTGAACGGAACACATCATATTTTTAATAGTTGTGATACAGTTACTAAAATAATAAAGTGAACCTTTTAAATTCGATTTTTCGTTTAAAATATTTTAAAATTCATGAATGTTCCCATTTGTTTATACTAGGAACAAAGTTACATTATGATAGCATCTAACTGGCTAATAACAGGCACACGCACAAGATCAGATCTCGAGTCTCTTCCTCAATCTAATCTACACTAATTAGTTAAAGTAGTTAACTAATACAAGCGCCATGAACCAAAACAAGGATAAAAGATAAGCATACTGAACCCGGATTCAGAATCTTACTTTCCACGGGAAATGGACCACATGGGTTTGGTATTTTTCTGAGTTAATATTTATTAGTTACCTGTTCAGACACACATGCACACGCAAGCACCCACACACACTCACACAAGGAATTATATTTTATAAACTGGCTGCTATTTGAATTCAAGGGCTTCACAAAATAAATTTCCGATAAAATTTAGGTATCGAATTCATAGGTGAAATGCAATAGGTACTTTCTATATAGGTTGGTTGGATTGTGCAACAGATCCTAAGAGGATAGGATGATATGGGGGTATCCGACGGGCGGCCGAAATTAATCGAGGAGATAGAGCCACCGTGGTGGGTCCCTAAGTGTCCAGCAGCTAGGAGCCCGCGTCCAGGACCTGACTGAACTTTCTACGTCTTGCTGTCAAACCATGCGCCATCTCTCCACCGAGAGCTATATTTCCAAAGTGCATTCACCTCCACAAAGAGGCGCCACAAACGCAGCCTCGCCAATTTTTACAACCATGAAAGAGACATGTTAAAATGAAATGGAGATGAAATGAAGGGACCGGAAGTTTGGGGGAATCAATAAACGTCCTCAGCATTTGCCTGGTTACCCCAGAAAACTACTGAAGAAACTCGTATGTCAGAGCTTTTGACTGGGGAATCGAACCCATGACCTCCAGAATGTCAGTCCCAAACGATCGGTTTTTCTATAGGAATAGAGTACATAAAGTGAAAATACTGTAGAAGCTATGGGTTGAATAACATCCCAGAATGCAGAAGGTTCTTTTCCCAATTGGCTTTCTTGCAGGTAAACCGTAGTTGAGCTGCACCAAAACAGGCTCTCGATAAAAGTTGCAGGTATTTTCCAAACGCTACATTGGCCGTCATGACCTGTTTGGCTCTTCGCCAACACCCAAACTAGTATCATACATTGAACCATATGCTGGTATATAAGTCGCATGTGTCTCATATTACCAACACCTATTTGTTGCATTTCTTTGTTCCACTACATTTGAAGCAAACAACCTGAGAATCTTCATATGCAACTCATAAAACGCTTAATTCGAAACTACACATCTAGGTTATAAAACGAGCTTCAAAACAGAAAATAAAATGTCTGGTGAGAGCTGAGTTAGCATCCGGAGGTCCTGGGTTCGATTCCCGGCTGGGGTGTTGAATTGTTCTTTAAGCAGAAGTATTCCCTATCCCCCACAGAGTCTGAAAGTATGTATGTGAGAATGAATGAATATATGTGTGTGTTTGAAGAAAAAAATTTGATGTGCTACACTCACATGACTTTCTCTAGCTGCTCTACAAAACTCCTACAAAAGATTATTCTTCTTTGTACACAATGTTAATCAAAATAAATGTTAGCAGAATGTTATTACTTAGTTCCTTATAAGAAGAAGGGAATAAGGGAATGCACTGTGCTAAAGTGATTGTCAAATGTTTTAAAAGCTATCGTTATGCGATTGTCATTGCAAATCACTTATTTGCTTGGCCAGGAGTACAACAAAAGAAAAACAGACACTTCCTGTGTGAGAAAAGTTTAAGTACTTCACAATTGAAACCAATAACAAGGAATATCTCGAAAACGGTTACCTCCACAACAAAAACGTTAAGGACAAAAATTGTGTGTTTTGTCATGAGGTACATTTTTTGTGCAGTGCGTTTTTTTCTATCTCTTACGGTTTAGCAGTTAAGCAAAATTCAGCAAAATTCATCCAGAATAAAGAAGTCTTGAGAAGCTATTTCCAAAAAAATCGAGATATACATTTTATTTCGGACATAAATACTTTTAATATATGGGATTTTAATCAAAATCGTTAGAGCCATTTTTAAGAAAATCAACATTTTCGAAATGATTTCCATGTAAAGGGTACTTTGTGGTGGGGGGATTTCTTTTAAAATCTTCGTGTCGTATCTTTGGAAGATACTAAACCTGAATACCAAGTTTGGTATTTAACGGTCTTTTTGTTTTGGGGCTATGCTGTCCACAGACACACACACACGGACCCCAAAACATATATTTCCGGTGAAATGTCGGTATCGAATTTTTGGGTGCATTACAATACCTTCTCTATCCCTATGTGCATTGTACATATGGTGCTAGAGAAAGCAATAAAATTATTAAAACCCCTACGTAAAGAAACTATAGCCAAAGAGTTTTTCTAATGCAAATCCCCATATGACCTTAAATATCAAAAGGGGCTATATAAAGGTAACTATTAAAAACAATATCTGGTGTGATAAGTTCTCTTCACATTCTCTACTCATTCCTCCACAAACTACTCTCATATTAATCGAGATAATAAGAAATAGTTCCGTTCCATTTTACGTTTATATTATAAGGAGGCTGAAGCGATAGTCAAATATTTTAAATAAGTGGGCCCTGTAATTTTGAACTTGAAATGTCAGCATGTCAACTCTGTATGATATCATAGGAAAGAAACAGATGGCGACTAAACACTTCAGAAAGGTATAAGTATAAAACTATAAACTTAAAACTCAATAACAATACGGAAAATAACAATGAACACCTCCGAGAAAGTAAATTACATAAAGCAATTTGTGTAACATACACTGTGTTTTAAGTGCGTGACCAATGTGAGGAGGAAAAATAGATAATTTCTTCAGTGATTTTGCCCTTGAAATACGTAATCCACCTTACATGTTAATACATCTATTGTTGGTAAAATTGGTAGAACAGTTGCTCTATTTTTTTAATTTTTTTTTTTTGTGAAGCTTAACGTCCTTTAACCTGGTTGGTGATATGGGACGATGAATGAAATTGGTGAAATGATGCTCAAATGATCTCAGGGTCCATGAAGCTTAAAGCTACTCGACATTCCTCTTCTCAGGATAAAGAAAAACCCCGAAAAGCAACTCACCCTATGCGAGATTCGAACTCATGACCTTTTGAATGTGAAGCAGACGCATTAGTATTTATACTTCGGATATGAACATACAGATATTTTCATAGCTTTCGTGGTAATTGGTAGTCGTAACATAAATAAGTGTAAAAATAATGACAATTATTAAAGTATTAACATAATAAGACAAGCTTCTTAGCGTGCTTAATACCATTTTAATCGCATTGTAACGCCAACAGTGTAAGAATTAAAATAAAAACGTTTACTATTATACCAATGAATATGAACAGGTATCTTGGCAATTAGTTGAGATCGAGCACAGCTTAAAAGAAACGTTCTTCTCCTTTGTAACTGTCGTACTCACTTGAATGGGTTGTAGAATGGTGCTCCAAATTGAATTTTCTAAGAGCAGAACTCTGCCACCAACTGAACACTTATTCCACCACTTTCTATAAATTAGAAAACTTCCTCCTAAGCAGGAATAAACGTAGGAGTTGATGGCTTGCGTTACTTTCTAGTTCCGACATTATGACGCACTATACAGCGAAGACATCCAGTCTCTTTGCCCACGCCATGCACAGAGCAAGCCTATTTGCTTCAACACTATATGAAGCCAGTTGGTGATGCCTGCACTAGACTAAATCAATAGTCACACCTTTTAAAGAGCCGTCGCTATGTGATGAAATGACATTCAGTTCTTTCTACAGGTTAGGAGTAAAAACAAAACACAAAAAAGAAGGACGATTTCCCACTTGACAAGAATTCAATATTGAAAAAATTAAACCAGGAATATTTTGGAAATAATTAACTTCACAAAAAAAGGTATTGACATAAATTATGTGTTTGGCATATACCTTCTTTTCTGAAGTAAGTTTTTGTCCTTCTCTTACGGTTTACCAGTTACCAAAATTCCTCCTGAAGGAATAGGACTTTAGAGACCAATACCAGGGAATTCAAAAATATATATAAATAAAATATTACACAAATATTTTAAAAGTGTAGTATTTTAATCAAAATCATTTGAGTAAATTTTGAGAAAATGTAAAAGTTTGAAACATGTTCAATGTAAAGAGTAGTTTGGGATGAAAGGATTTTCTTGAAAATCTTCGTGTCCTTGGAAGACACAGAACTTAAATAGCAAGTGTTTTATTTAATGGAGTTTTCATTTTTGAGTTATCCTGTTCACAGACACACATGCACGGTTTTTTTTTCTAATTATTTTTAATTTCTCTACACGCACCATGTACATAGTATATAGAGAAGGTGTTGTATTGCATCGATACCGATATTTCACCGGAAATACACGTTTTGGTACCTCCTGATTAAAAATAATATGTTTAGAAAAACGTTAGTGTGTGTGTCTGTACACACACATGGACCTTTTTACTTTCTCTATACACACCATGTACATAGTGTATAGAGAAGGTATTGCACTCCACCCAAAAATTCGATACCGAAATTTCACCGGAAATATATGTTTTAGGGTCCCCAATATCCAAAAAAAGAATTTTCACAAAAAGGTCCGTGTGTGTGTGTGTGTGTGCGTGTGTGTGTGTGTGTGTGTGTCCGTGTGTCCCTGTGTCTGTGAACACGATAACTCAAAAACGAAAAGTCGGTAAAATACCAAACTTGGTATTTAAGTTTAGTATCTTCCAGGGATACGACACGAAGATTTTGAGATAAATCCCCCCACCCCCAACTACCCTTTACATGGAACTTTTTTCGAAAATTTTGATTTTCTCAAAAATGGCTCTAACGATTTTTATTAAAATTTCGTATATCAAATATATTTACCTGACAAATACAATGTATATCTTGAATTTTCTGGGAATAGCCTCTGAAGACTACTTTATTTAGGGTCAATTTTGCGGCATTTTGCATAAATGCTAAACCGTAAGAGATGGACAAAAACTTACCACACAACAAATGTAGAGCACTTTAAAGCGCACAATTTATGTTATATACATTTTTTTCGTTGAGTTGATTGTTTTTATATATTCGTTGTTTTTGGTTTCAGCTATAAAAAACATACTTTTCTCATACAGGATTTTGTGAACTCGTGTCCATACAAACAAAGGAACTTCAGTCACATAGCAACCAGCTTTTGACTATTACTTTAAGCTATGGTACTTCCTTATTTTACTTCTACTTACAAGTAAGCAAGAAATAAGACTATTTCTGATAAATTTTTCTCGATTAGCAGGAAGTAAATAGAAGCATAAACTTTTTAAAAATAATTTATTGCAGAGACGTAGAGAAAGTCATGTGAATGGAACACATCAGATTTTTTTCTGAAATTGCAGCTTTAAGATTCAGGGGACCCTAAAATATATATTTCCGGTGAAATCTCGGGATCGAATGTTTGAGTGGAATGCAATACCTCTATGTACATAGTACGTGTAGAGAAAGTAAAAATCTGTGGAAATTATCAATTTTCCATTACCCTCCTTCAGTTTCCGTTTGTCATTTAAGATGATTTTAAAGATGAACTTATTATACACGATATAAGACGTTAAAGTTAAATGGCAAACATTAAGCTACGGAATTCGCATTTTTCTTATGTTCTAAAGCTGTGTATTAAGGAAGTAATAAAAATGAGAAAGAGAAAACTTGCTGTAGAGAAAAAAGTCGTAATTGAAATGATGCAAGCATCAGCTGAGCCAGTGGATTCTATCTTTCGATTTCAGCGCTTTAATGTTTATTCAACATATATTCTGGTATTGTAAAATTCATCATATGCTACATCAATATTCATGAACACGCTCATCTACAAGACACTTTCTCGCTGTATTCGTTCAAAGTAAATAGAAAGATTCATGCATTCAAATTAACGATGCTAGAGTTGGTGATCACTGAAGCGTTCATTGTAGACCGCAGTCAGGAATTAACAGTCTTTTTTATTATTTGAAAAAGTTTGAAATATTAATGAGAAAGAATGCATCTCATTTCCTTGGCAACGTGAAGCGTCACTTTCAGCTCGCATACTTTTCATGTATATGTTAAACATTAAAAAGAGTTAGTTGAGATTAATAATGCAAGGATTTACATGTTCTTTTGCACTACATGTTTTAAGGGGAGATGGAAATTTCTCTCACCAGTGTAAAATCATTATCCATTTAAACAAAATATATTTAATTTATCAGACTGAAATGTTTACATGATGTAGATGTTCAAGTTCAGTAAGCTACTTTTTACCTATTCAGTCTGTTTATTAAGAAAGATAGGATTATTTTCTTAATTTATAATTTATTTTGATTAAAATATATCAGCAATTATATTTTCACGTACATAGTAAATAGGAAAAGCATTGTATTCTAATCAAAAATCCTATACCAAGATTTCACTGCAAATATTTTGGTGTCCCTCGATTCCACAAATAATAATAATAATAATAATAATAATAATAATAATAATAATAATGGTGTTTAAGTTCCGATTCTTCCAAGAGCACGATACGAAGATTTTCAAGAAAATCCCCCACCCAAAGCTACAGTTTCATGTAAAATGGTTAATTTTTTTTTATTATGTCAGAAAAAGCTCGAACGATCTTTATTAAAGTACCATACGTTTAAAATATTTTATGGCAAATGAAATATATATATGTGTGTGTATATATATATATATAAAATTATTTTCTGAAGTTCTATTCATTTGGATAAGTTTTGCACAACTGGCAAGCCGTACGTGATGGACAAATCTTACTTCTTTAAAAACATGGATGTGGTCAAAGCACAGAATATATTTTTGCTGGAGTTAAATCTTTCCTGGATATGCCTTGTTATTGATTTAAGTATTTAAATATTATACTTTCCTCAAGTTTAAAGTCAAAATTTTGTTTTTCGTATTTATTAAATAATGTTATTTATTTTATTTATGTGCAAAGAGAATTAAATTTTAGTGTCTTCACACATCCACTAGCTTTTAAAAAATACGACTATCGTTTTAGTCCAGTGTATTCCCTTATTTCCGTTATAAGGAGATAAGCAATAAAACCATTTCTATTATCATAAAGCAGACAGAACGAAAATATTTATAAGAATGGTTTGTTGCAGAATAATGAAAGTCGTGTAAATGGAGCACATCTAATTTTTAAAAAAGAGCCTTGACACATGCGGAATTTAAATACCAAGTTTGGTTTTTAACTGATTTTTCGCATTCGAATGTAGCTGTTCATATACACAAATACACACACGGACCTTTGTTTAAAACTAATCTTTTGGATTCAGAGGACTCCAAAACACATATATTAAATGAAATTTCGACATAGAACTTTTAGATGGAGTACAATATATTCTTTACAAATTATGTATGTGCATAGCACGTGGTAGAAAAAATAAAAATAGCCTGACCATATCAGTAATATCATAGTAGGTGCATAATGGCAATTAGATACTTTTTTCATTCTCCTAAAATTGAATTTAGCTATATTAAATAGTTGCTGAGAAAAAAATTCTTATGTGTTCCATTCACATGACATTATTTAGCTGTTCCACAAGTAAACTTTCATACAGAATACTACTCTTTTATCTGCATCATAATAATTGAGATCAATATTAGCAGAAATTCTTTTAAGGGAATGAATACTCTAGGCTAATGCTAGTCAGTTCTTTTAAAAACTGTCACTATTGAAATTTGGTTTTCTTTGGCATTCCTGGGAGTAAAAAGATGAAACTTTCAACTTGAGAAAATTTTAAGCAGCTTAAATTTAAAATTTCACTTTTTCAGAGTCGAATTTTAATTATAATTCCAGTTATAACAAATCTTTTCACTAACATCTCCCACTCGAAACATTGCAGCTCTTACTTAATATGGCCATAAAATGAAGAATTACAGCAACAATGAATGTTGGCTATTTTTGTCGACATCTGAAAGTGTCAATCAATTCTTTCTATGCGTGTTGTGAACTGAAGAAAGTCTAAGAAGTTCTCCCAACATTCCATTGCAACTATTGGAGAAGTAATAACATTCCAGGTGTCCAGGCTTGTCCCTCAGGAAGACTGCAACATTCTGTAAGTTGCAGACATACAGAAAGCCCTTCGTATTTCTCAAATATTCTTTTTACTGGTATTTCTAAAACTATGTTCTTGTAGCAATATCAGGAGACGTATTTGATATTGAAAATATATACTAATCATCAACTATTACAAGGTCGATTCAATAAATAAACGGAACATTTGCATAAAAAAATCTGATGTGTTCCATTCACATAACTTTTCTCAAGCTGTTCCACAAACAAATTTTTCTTACAAAAGATTATTCTTTTATCTACGTCATACTAATCTAGATAATCATTAGCAAAATAGGTATTATTACTTGGTTCCTTGTAAGTAGAAGGAAACTGAGGGGAATACTTAGGCTAAAGCGATAGTCAAATCTTTTAAAAACTGGTCGCTGAGAAAGAATTGAGGCACTGTTGGTCATATATGCTCCCGTTTGAAAAATATTAGTTTAAAATTGAAACCAATAACAATGAATATCTCGAAAACGCTCATCTCTACAAGAAAAATGCATATGAAAAATTGTGTGTTTTAACGAGATGTATATTTTTGTTTAGCAAGTTTTTGTGCATCTCTTATGGTTTACCAGCTATACAAAAATCAGTAAAATTCATCAAAAATTAATGTCTTCAGAAGCTGCCAGAAAATTCAAAGTATTCATTTTATTTCGGATGTAAATAGCTTTAGTATATGATATTTTCATCAAAATCGTTAGAGCCTTTTTTGAGAAAAATAAATTTTTCAAAATTTTTCCATGTAAAGGGTAGTTTGGGGTGGGGGGATTTTCTTGAAAATCTTCTGTTGCTTCATTGGGAGATACCAAACTTCAATAGCAAGTTTGGTATTTAAGTGTCTTTTAGTTTTTGGCCTATGCTGTCCACAGACACACAAAAACACACACATACGCATGGAGCTTTTCTAAAAATTTAGTTTTTGGACTCAGGGACCTCAAATCGTATATTTGCGGTGAAATCTCGGTATTTGCATAGACACATAGTACGTGTAGAGAAAATAAAAATACAAAACCTCGACAAAGCGTGTGCCCTTTTGTTACATTTTGGTGGTGACTTGGCTACCCTGCCTCGCGAACGGAATGCTAGTACTCAGTGAAAACAAGTTACAGGTTTGCACCAGCGTGGAGCAGCGGAGTGTCATTAGCCTTTTGTCAGCAGAATTGAAACCAATCGAAATTCACCGTCTATTGGCAGTGCAATGTAGTGAAAGTTGTTTGAGTCGAACACCAATGTATGAATAGGCAGCTAATTTCAAACGAAGAGTTCCAAAACTCCAAGGGAGTTAGTGCGAACTGAAAGAAGTGCTGGTAATGTCATATAAGGGAGTAATTCTTCAACATTACAGGTCGAGAGGTAAAAATATAAACAGTGAGACGTACGCAAACCTTACGTGTCAAAATTTGAAACCAGCAATTTTGAGGAAGCGGCAAGGATTGATGTTCAGTGGCGTACGCGACGAGGTACACACTCCTAGAGTCACATTAGATACTATCAAAGATATCCTTACAAATTAACTAACTAAACTGTCAGAGGCTCTTAAAATCAAAACGCTTCTTGCTGCATTACGCAGCAAACGATTATAGAAGAATCCTTTTCACTGATAAAAAAATTCTGATGTGTTACACTCACATGACTTTCTCTAGCAGCTCTACACCATGATAATCGAGATAGACATTAGCAGAAGTTCTTATTACTTAATTGCTTTTAAGTAGAACAGAACAAAACGAATGCGCTGTGCTAACGTGATAATCAAATGCTTTAAGCTATCGTTATGCGATTGTCAATGCAAATCGCTTCTTTGCTTGGCCAGGAGTAGAGAAAAAGAAAAACGGACTTTTCCTGTCTGAGAAAAGTAAAAGTACTTCACAATCGAAACCAATAACAAGGAATATCTCGGAAACGGTTACTTCCACAACAAAAACGTAAAGAATAAAATGTGTGTTTTGGTGAAATCTACATTTTTGTGAAGTAAGTTTTTGTCTATCTTTTATGGTATACCAGTTATGCAAAATTCGGTAACATTCATCCACAATAAACATGTCTTCAAAGGCTATTCCCAGAAAATTCAAGATATAAATTCTATTTGTCATGTAAACATCTGCAATATACAATACTTTAATCAAAATCGTTAGAGCCATTTTTGAGAGAAACAAAATTTTCGAATTTTTTCCATGTAAAGGATAGTTTATGTTGGGGGGATTTTCTTGTAAATCTTCGTGTCGCATCCTTGGAAGATACTGAACTTAAATACAAAGTTTGGTATTTAACGGACTTATCGCTTTTGAGCTATGCTACCCACAGAGACACACACGTACTCTCACACATACACACAAACGCAGACAGATACACAGGGACATGTTTCTAAAAATTCTTTTTTTTTTTTTTGATTCAGCGGGTTCTAAAACATGTATTTCCAATGAAATCTCGGTAAGGAATTTTTGGATACATTACAATACCTTCTCTATACACTAAGTACATAGTACGGTTAGAGAAAGTTAAAATTTTCAGTGTTATGAGATTTTCAATGCCCAAAATGACAGGGTACATGCCAGATCCTCTAGAAAAGCTTTTTTAAAATGCTCCCAAGTGTCCAATGAGGGGGCCATCATCCTGCATGTGTTATGGTCTAGTGGGGTGTGGGTGGTAACGTGGATTACTGGTTCGTATCCCGGGCGCAGTTTTGGGTATTAGGAATGGTGTGGATATAAGGATGCCCTAGCGCAGGATGTTTATTGGCATGGAAACTCTTTCACGGTGTGGTAAGACACAAGTGCTTTATTCAGTTAGTTCGGCCTTTTTCCGGCGTCGAACACACACTCATTCCTCTTAATTTTCTCCTGTGAAGCTATACTTTACGCGCCCGCGACTATTATTACTTGTTAATTTTGATGCTGTGGTCAGTATTACAATAACTATTTCCCTCACAACTAAAAGGTAGCCTGTTCGCCTCCACCACGGATACTAAATATTACGTCTTGGTTGTGCGGAGGTTCTTCGCCAAGTGCCTCAAAAAGCGTCCCATTGACCAGCGGTAGCATCTCTTTTCCCCTCTCAACCCCTTCGGTTCAATGTCCTACCCTCTTAACGGTATTTTTCGGGGTCGTTCGCCGGCTCGTGACAACTCGGCTACTTATACGTGTTTGAAATCTTTCTTCCCTCCCCATTTTTAATGCACATTTATATTTCCCTCCTTGGTATAATTATATTATTAGCTAAGATTTATCTTTCCCTTCTGAATAACTGTTTGCCCCGTGACAAGACATGAGATAACATACGTTACAATGTCATATGTACTTTAAGTCCTAGGTTTCATGGTATAGCCAACTATTAGGTGAATTAGTGTTACATTAATTGTATTTTACTTTCTCTACACTTACTATGTACATAGTGTATAGAGAAGGTATTGCATTCCACCCAAAATTCGATAACGAGATTTCACCAGAACTACATGTTTTGGGTCCTCCTGAATCCAAAAAAAAGCACCGTGTGTGTGTCTGTGTGTGTCTGTGGACAGCATAGCTAAAAAACGAAAAGACTTGAATATCAAACTTGGTATTTAAGTTTGGTTTCTTCCAAGGATGCGATACGAAGATTTTCAAAAAAAAATCCCCCACCCCCAACTACCCTACACATGGAACTTTTTTCGAAAATTTTGATTTTCTCAAAAATGGTTCTAACGATTTTGATTAAGATATCGTATATTAAAGATATTTACCTGACAAATAATACGTATATCTTAAATTTTCTGGGAATGGTCTCTGAAGACTACTTTATTCTGGATAAATTTTACGGAATTTTGCATAACCGTATGAGATACACAAAAAATGATCACACAAAAATCTGGAGCACACTAAAACACACAATTTATGTCACATAATTTTTTTTTTCGTGGAGTTTATCGTTTTTGAGATATTCCTTGTTTTTGGTTTCAGCTTTAAAAAACTTATACCTAGCAACCAGCTTTTGACTGTCACTTTAACCTATGGTACTCCCTTCTTTCGGTCGTCTCCTTAGCGCGGTGGTAGCGTTGCTACTTACCAAGCGGGAGACCTGGGTTCGATCCCCAGTCCCGGCGTGGGGATTTTTCCCCCGCTGGGAGACCTGGCACGGGGTGCACTCAGCCTCGTAAGGTCCCTGGGGGGCCAATTGAGGAGCTACTTGATGGAGAAGTAGCGGCTCCAGGTCATGAGGACCGCATTAACCGGGCGGGGGGATTCGAGGCGCTGACCACGTCTCACCCTCCAATACTGCACCCCATCCATGACGTCTGTAGTGGACCGAGATGGGGGACGCGGCCGGGCGGTAGGCCAAGGTTCCCCGTGAGCTGTCGTGCCATGGAGTAAAAAAAAACTCCCTTATTTCGCTTCTAGTTACAAGGAAGCAGGGAAGTTTCTGCTAGTGTTTTCTCGATTAGCATATTAGCATATTTTTTTTCACACAAGTCGTGTATAGGAGAGGGGTTGGATTTGAAAAGTCAGACTGAAAAATGCAATGCCATAGACGGGATTTGATTTCATCCCCAGGTTCTTTGAGCTAAATATCTGTGAATGCCAACTCCGAACGAGGTAAAACTGGCACAGCCTTATCGTGATACCTGAAGAAGAATTGTGAAACAAAAGCGGCCATTCGTCATGTTAGATATTGATCACTTAATTTATTGCAGAGGTCATCGGCGACCCTACACCTCCGCAATATCGCCCTCTCACTCCCAGGAGGGCAGAGATTTTAAGAGTGGGCCTAGTTAGCGAGTGATTTATGCAGATTGGGAGCACACAACAGTACACAGTTCGGCGCCGGACATTATTCAGGGCAGCATATACTTGCTATTGACATCAACACAGAATGGGCACGGCGTGCGTGTTCATGAGCAATCGGATATAGACTTCAACTCAGCCACATGGAAAGGATTCTGATGGCTTCGTGAAGGCAGAGGGTAAAAATAATCCACTATGTAATCCAGAGACTACCTAAATATTAACGTTTCCTGAAATAACAAGAAATAAATTTTTCTATGCTGTCTCCACGCTATCAT
Organism: Hymenopus coronatus; assembly: GCA_030762935.1. Classification (NCBI taxonomy): domain Eukaryota; kingdom Metazoa; phylum Arthropoda; class Insecta; order Mantodea; family Hymenopodidae; genus Hymenopus; species Hymenopus coronatus. Next base: position 38,114,176 of record CM060888.1, read on the forward strand.
GTGTTCCAGTCACATGACTTTCTCTACCTCTCTGCAATAAATTATTCTTAAAAAGCTTATACTTCTATTTGCTTCATGCTAATCAGAAAGAATTAGCAGAAATAGTCTTATTACTTGCTACCTTGTAAGTAGAAGTGAAATAAGGGATACCATAGGTTAAAGTGATATTCAAAAGCTGGTTACTATGTGACTGAAGTTCCTTTGTTTGTATGGATAGGAGTTGACAAATTCCTATATGCGAAAAGTATAAGTTTTTTAAAGCTGAAACCAAACACAAGGAATGTCTCAAAACCGATCAACTCCACGAAAAAAAATGCATAACCATAAATTGTGTGTGTTTTTAACGTGCTCATCATTTGTGTGTGCTAGGTTTTTGTCCATCTTTTACGGTTTAGCAGTTATGCAAAATTCCGAAAAATTCATCCAGAATAAAGTACTTTTCAGAGGCTATTCCCAGAAAGCTCAAAATATACATTCTATTTGTCAGGTAAATATCTTTAATATACGATATTTTAATCAAAATCGTTAGAGCCATTTTTGAGAAAATCAAAATTTCCGAAAAAAGTCCATGTAAAGGGTAGTTTGGTGTAGGGGGAATTTTTCTCAAAATCTTCGTGTCGCATCCCTGGAAGATGCTAAGCTTAAATACCAACTTTGGTACTTTACCGACTTTTCGTTTTTGAGTTATCGTGTTCACAGACACACGTACCTTTTTCTGATTTTTTAATACAAGGGACCCTAAAACATATATTTCCGGTGAAATCTCGGTATCGAATTTTTGGGTGGGGTGCAATACCTTCTCTATATACTATGTACATAGTAAGTGTAGAGAAAGTAAACATCTAATATGTTGATGTTACACAAACAGACTTTCTTACTAAAGATAATTTTTTTATCTGCATCATGATAATCGAGATAAACATTACCAAAACTGGTCTTATTACTTGATTCTTTGTATGCAGAAGGGAAATAAGGGAATACACTAGGCTAAAGTGATAGTCCAATCCTTTAAAAGCCCGTCGTTATGTGAATCTTTATGGATTAAACAAAAGAGAGACAAAAAGAAAGATGACCTCCCATTTGAGAAAAGTTAAGTAACCAAGTTCGAAATTATTAATACGGAATGTCTCGAAAACAGTTAACTCCACAAAAAATGTATGTGACATAAATTGTGTGTTTTAAGGAGATCTACTTGCTTGTGTGGTAAGTCTATGTCTATCTGTTATGGTTTACCAGTTATACAAAAGTCACCCAGAATAAAGTGGCCTTAGAAGGTTATTCCCAGATAATTTACGTATACATTTCATTTGTCATTAAAATTTCTTAAATATCTGGTATTTTAAGTCGTTAGAGTAATTTTTGAGAAAATCATAATTTTCGCAAAATGTTCAATACAAAGGGTAGTGAAGGGTGGAGGATTTTCTTGTTTTTGGGTGGAATACAATACCGTCTCTATCTACTATAAAAGTTTTACATAGCTTAAATGTAAAACCCCAGAAAGGATCTTAAAGTATACAACTTTATTATAAGTCTAGAATTGACATACTAAACTGATTTTAAATACAACGTTTGAAGTTGTTATTTTAATCTATAAAACTGAAACTAACACTCATGAAGTTAAATTGTATAATCTTTATGCATGAGTTTAGGTAAGGCTTTAGAATGAAACGTAGTGGCGAATAAATAAACAAATAATTATAAATAAATAATTGTAACTGTTTCAAGGTATGAAATATTTTTCCAAATTGCTTTTCTAGGTTATGCTGTCGAAGACGTGCTTGACCTCTGTGTGTCTGACACTGGCTTGGGCAGCCTTACAGTACAGTGGGAAGGCGTACCTGGGTGCATGCTTCGAAAAGTCTTTATTTTATTTATTTGTTGTTTCATTTACAAAGCCGGGGGTTTTGAATTGAGCAACAACTCTGATGGTTTGCTTGATTTTCTAACGTTGGTTTATGAAAACCTGCAGATATTGTTTCTCACGTTTACTCCCAGGATGATAGGGAATAATTCTGGTTGAAGAAACTTTCCCCGCCCCAGCCAGGAGTCGAACCCGAGAAGCAAAACGCTGACCACTCGAAGTAGAGGCTGTGTTCTTTATGTGGTCTTATCATAATTATTTTTGCTAAACAATATTTATTTTGCTAACCTCCTCCCTCCAATTTAGTCGCTAAATAAATAATTTGGATTCGTGTGGAATGGATATCATAGTTTATTGTGAGTCCGGTTAGTAAGTAATCGAAAGATCCGTACTTTAAATCTCAGCTATGACACTGAAATATTCAGACTAATTCTGCCACTACTTTATATGGTAGCCGCAGAGAAAGGGAGAGAGAGAGAGATAGGAGAGCGGAAAGAGGACAGAAGCGAGCGAGATAACTCCGCCGTGTGAGGCTTCCGAGAGTTCCTGGGTTCAATTCCCGGCGGCTGCACTTTCTGATGTGGGTTTTTTCGTGGTTTTACCCTCGTTGACAAAACGGATGCCGGAGAGCTGTATTCTATCACGATTCTCCTTACCCTTATTTTTTCTCACTACATTTCCCTTTCGTGTTTCAAGTGTATTTTCAAGTCCTGTATTGTTCATGATTTCAAGCAGATGGCGCAGATGTTTGCGCAATGGAAAAATGTCTCTCCGTGAACGCTAGAGTGAGCTGTCTTTTCTGCTAGAGTCTCTGCGCTCTCTAAATGGTGCGCGGGTGCTCAAACTTCGAATTTTAGGGATCTATGAGCCTATGACTCCTATGGCTGCTTCACACCATCCCTTCCTAGCTCCGTAACGGCGTGGCAGTGAGTAAGTGTCCACCTCCGTTCCAATATCCCACGTCCTACATCCTTCTAGGTGGCTCAAATATTGCGCATTTGGCGTATGCAGATATCCCTTCGTGTGTTAAAAGAGACACATAACTCAAGAGTTGCAAATTCAAACCGGATAATGGGGGAATTGGCGAGATCAACCTTTGTTTTAATCCTGTCATGAGTGTGACGCACGCATCAACATCGCTGATAGGCAAGGGAGTAAAATAACGGTCGCTCAGCCGGTAATCTAGCTTTTAACTTGAAATAGCCCCTTCGAGTTTTGCAGCTCTTTTAACGCTCGAAGGGATAGCTGAACACGCCAAATGTGAAGCTTTTAAAACATTTGACTAGAGCTTTAGTCTGGTGTGTACCTTTATTTCCCTTCTACTTACAAAAAAGTAAATAATAAGACCATTTCTGCTAATATTTATCTCAATTAACATTAAGCAGATAAAATTATAGTCTTTTGTAACAATGAGGTTTTGCAGAACAGATAGAGAAACTCGTGTTAATGGATCACATCAAGTCTTTTACTATTGTTTTAGATTGACTTGAGGTAGAACTTTGGGTCGTGGTATTAAAATCCAATCCGGTATTTATCTTAACGGCTGAAGAAAATCAAGAACACATTGTGTGCCACATGACTTTCTCTACCAGTTCTACGAACAAACTTCTTACAAAAGATCATTCTTCTTTCTATTCCACGTTCTTTCTATTCCACGCTAATCAAGAGAAATATAAGTAGAATGGTTTATTACTTAGGTACTTTCTTGTAAGTAGAAGAGAGCTAAAGTAATATACTATGCTAAAGCGATTGTCAAATGTTTTAAAAGTTATATGAAAGGCTATGCGACTGTCATTGAAGTTGGATTCTTTGGATGGCCAGGACTAAAACAAAAGACGCGAACGACGTCATGTTTGAGAACAATCAAGTATTTTAAAATTGAAGCAAATAATAAGGAATATCTCGGAAACATTTAGATCCACAATAAAAATGTAAAGGACATAAAGTTGTGTGTTTTGACGAGATCTGCATTTTCTGTGCAGGAAGTTTTCGTCTATCTCTTACGGTTCACCAACTATGCAAAAGTAATTCAGAATGAAGAGGAATTTAGAGGCTATTTCCGGGAAACTTAAGATAAACGTTTTGTTTTCCACATAAATATATTTAATATTTATTTTAATCTAAATCATTATAGTCATTTTTGAGAAAATGGAAGTTTTCGAAAATTGTTTCACGTAAAGGTTAGTTTCAGTTGGGGAGATTTTCAAAAATCTTCGTGTCGCATCATTGGGAGATACTAAAATTAACAAGTTTGGTATTTAACGGACTTTTTTTGTTTTTGAGCTGTACTGTCCACATACACACACACATGCTGACTTCTTTCTAAAAATACTGTTTTTTGGATTCGGAGATTTCTAGTGAAATCTCGGTATCGAATTTTTGGGTAGAATACAATACCTTCTCTATCTACTATGTACATATTTATACATTGTTCATACGTGTTAGAGAAACAAAAAAGTCCCATGGAATTTATAACCCAGGATCCTTCGAATGCAGGTCGCAATATTTTAATGTATTATTCTGACATTGCTATAGATTTTTTTTTTTTAAATTGTTTCATTTGTATAGCCCCCTTTAACATCGATGGTCATATCGGGGGCTTTGACTTCTGAAACAACTCGTATTATCTGTAGGTTTTAGAACATTAGGTTTGTCATTTCATATCATTAACCACTTTCACTTACTTACTTCCAGACTCTGTGGGGGATATGGAATAATTCCGATTAAATAAAAATTCCCCACCCCAGCCAGGAATCGAACCTGGGACCTCTAGGTAAAAAGTCAGCTCGCTAGCCACACGACCAATATACATTTATTTTTTTTTGGCACATAAAATTGCTTATCTATTTGTCTACCTTTCTGTTTTGTGTCAGTCTATTAAGATAAATCGTACGGTATGAGGAAACTAAGGAAGAAGAGAAGAAATCTATATTTAACTGCAACTTTGTATGGCCTACTGTATATTTCCTACAGTTTCTCATAAGACTTTCGCGTATAAAGAACGTCTGCACAATGCGCATGGTATTAATAATAATGACGTCAAATTGCATAATAAATTTTGAACAGGTATTGGAAGTGATGTGAGTTGAAGTTTATGATGAATATATAGCGAACAGCAGCAGATGATGTGAATCATTAACATATGGTGCCATCAACACAAAGAGGCTGGTGGTATGGAAATGTCAGCAATGATTTAGTACAGACGTCACAACATCTGGACATAGCCGTTGCGAATATTGAAACTGCCATATGGAGTCACTCTCGTACTGCAACATTGTCTTCTGTTCCCAAGATGTGTGTAGAAGCATGTACTCAAGAAGATTTGTTACTTTTCCTCAGAAAAAGTACTTTACTCCTGTGATTTTGCAAGACTAAGCTCCGATATGAGATAAATTAGTTTAGCTAAAACAAATCATAAAAACCTGATGTGGTGCATCCACATGAGATGATTTTTCCTACCTGTTCTGCAAACAAACTAAAGATTATTCTTCTACCCAGTTTATACTAATCGAGATAAAGATAATAGAAATGGTCTTATAAATCTTGAATTCCGTGGTTAGAGCATCTTTATTCTGATTGGTTTTTGCATGATTAGTAAGCCATACTTGCTACACAAACTTATTACTCAAAAAATCTGATGTGTTCGATTCACATGACTTTCTCTACATCTCTGCAACAAATTATTGTTAAAAAGCTAATGCTTCTATTTACTTCATACTAATCGAGAAAAAAAAATAGCAGAAACAGTCTTATTACTTGCTTCCTTGTAAGTGGAAGCGAAATAGGTTAAAGTGGTAGTCCAAAGCTGGTTGCTATGTGACTGAAGTTCCTTTGTTTGCATGGATAGGAGTTGACAAATTTCTGTATCAGAAAAATAAAATTTTTTTAAAGCTGAAATTAAAAACAAGGAATATCTTAAAAACGATCAACTCCACGAAAAAATGTATATAACATAAATGTTTTGTTTTAATTTGCTCTACATTTTCTCTGCGGTAAGTTTTTGTCCATCTCTTACGGTTTAGCAGTTATGCAAAACTCCGTAAAATTCATTCAGAATAAAGTTGTCTTCAGAGGCTATTTCCAGAAAATTCAAGATATACATATTATTTGTCAGATAAATATCTTAAACATACGATATTTTAATGAAATCGTTAGAGCCATTTTTGAGAAAATCAAAATTTACGAAAAAAGTTCCATGTAAAGGGTAGTTGGGGGTGGGGGGATTTTCTTGAAAACCTTCGTGTCGCATCCTAGGAAGAAACAAAAATTAAATACCAAGTTTGGTACTCAACGGTCTTTTCGTTTTTGAGCTATGCTGTCCACAGACACACAGACACACACGGGACACACACACACGGACCTTTTTGTAAAAATGCTTTTTTTGGATTCAAGGGGACCCAAAACATGTATTACCGGTGAAATCTCGGTATCGAATTTTTGGATGGAATGCAATACCTTATATGTACATAGTACGTGTAGAGAAAATAAAAATGTAGATATCATTTAAACACACAATGTATGTATGTCCATATACATTTTTATAGAGTTAACCGTTTTCGAGATATTCCTCATTATTAGTTTCAGTTCTAACTGATACACGTTTTCAAGCAGGAAGTTAAATTTACATTTTTTTTTTCTTTCGGAAATACAAAAGAGAACCAAATGTCAATTGTTTCACATCGCGACGAGCTTTTAAAATATTTTACTCTCGCTTTAGACAAAGGTATTCCCATATTACCCTTATTTGTTAGCAACTATTACAGATGACTTCACGGAATAACAACCGAGTGAGATTGGAATCAAAGAAATCCAATCTAACTCGGTTGTTATCCCCTGAAGTCATCTGCAATAATCAACGACGAGAAAGCTTTAAATCTTTAAAGGAACTAACTAGTAAGGCATTTATTGGTTAGTAGAGTAGATAGAAAATTAAGCTTGTATTTAAACAGTTTGTTACAGAATAGGTGAAAAAAGTTATGTGAATGCAACACATATTTTTTTCATTTTCATTTATTTACTAACCGTTTGGATAATTGTAGACCACATTATTGCATATAATAAGGTTTGAGTTTAGAAACCAGTCAGTTTTTTTTTTTTTTATTTTTTTTTTTTTTTTTAAGGGTTTAACGCCCGCTTTTAAAGCAGGTCAATGAATCTAAATCAGGGCTTCCCGACTTCTGCTTCTTTCTTACTACGAAATCCAGAAAGTGGCAGACGATTTGACATAACTAAAGACTAACGACATAAATCTTTATTTACAAAGTTACAGAACTATACTCTACTTTTCAACGTAATCGTCATTGCTATCAAGGTATTTATCGTCAGTGATACAGGTTTTTCAATGCAATTGTTATGCTCTTCCACGCTAAAGATCTGAGCCAAGATGTCACTGCCATTTTGAGGTGGGAAATCTTTTCCATCCAAAGAGTCAAGTGCGGTGTCCAAAGTATAAGACCAGTTTTTCTGAACTCTTTTATCAACACTTGCTTTCAACTCCTCCATAACGATTGATGAACTTCCACTCCGATCTTTTTCGCAGACACTGGTTCTTCCTTGATTATTCCTAAAATATGCGCTATTTCCTCACTGAAGATTCGTTCATTATATTATCACCATACACTTGCGTTATTTGCCTATAAAATTCGAGTGGCAGAACACTGAGTGCATTCAAAAAACGAATAAGCTTTTTTGTGGTAGAAAAGTATAACATTGGCCTTGAAAAACTTGTATAACGTGGCAACTAATATCTTGACAGAATGGAGATTCCGTTGAGGCATGGAGCAAGGTACTGTAACTTTGTAAATAAAGTTTTGTGTTGATAGCTTTCGTTACCATTTAGTTATACCAAATCGTCTGTCACTTTCTGGATGACCCTCGTGTATATAATATTATTTTTATTTAAAACGCTCATTTATTTTAAGGATCTCTGTATTAAACTGAATAAGAAGAAAGAATAGAAGAAAACGGCGATTTGAATCAGCTACGAAAGAAAAGCTTTCATTGTTTTATCGGCCTTCGAGTGCAATCGAAGCGATTCGCCGTCGTCTAGGCTGTTTTTTGTGCAGTCTAAGAGCACTGCCATTAGAAAAGAGCATCCGAGAGAGGAATCTGTTTTCAGTGTGCGAGTGAGCAGAGGGGAGATCGAGAAACTAAGAAGAGCAGTAGGAATGATTGAGAAATAGGTTTTAGTGAGGCATTAATTTACTGTTCTTGGAGTTTTTCTGTATGTGTAACGGCAGGTGATGATATTACTTGGAAGATGCTCAACTAAATGCCAAATTTAGTAATTAGTCTAATATCGCAGAAAGAGCTCCGATCCAAATGCCACCCACTTATATACCTAAAGCTGACAATAGCTCGGAGTCAGTGTCCTGTACTGTTATTGGCAATACTTTCGCGCCAAAATTAGCGTCATACGCTCCTGCATTTGAACCTTATGGGTTGCCATCGCATGTATTACATGGAAATTTCTGTAAAATGCCCTGTTTACTAAAGTTTAGGAAATGCCCCTAGTCTTGCAGTGACTTTGTTGCATACAACTCAATAGAATGGCTGAGCCATAAGCACCAGCCCTTGTTTGTTTGCTTGGTCTCTTATGTTTTCACCAGAAATACGCATCACTGTAGCTCAGCCAAGCTACATCTTGCCTTCCTCTGTATCTTATGAATATGAATAACAAATCTGCATTAGCTATTTAATTATAATATTAATAATAACATAATAATTAATTAATTAATTAACTATGACACCAATACAAATACATCCTTTGGCATTTAAAAATGTTTTGTTTTATTGTTTTATTCAGGAAATCTCAAAACATGCCCCCTCCACCAGCAGCAGCAGTATTCGACACAAAATTACGGTATAGAAATTTCACCCAAAAATAATATTTTGAGGCAAAAAAATATACAATAACAAAAACTCTCTTTTTGCTTCAACAAACAAGTCTTCCACAAATTGATTAGGTACAACCTGAATGTGCTCACAAATAACTGTTGTTCTTCAATGCTTTCGAAAAAATTCTACCATATAGTTCCTTTTGATGTTCACGGCTGCGGTTACAACATGCTACGAATTTCCCGTCGAAACTCACTCAACTGCTGAAAGCTTTACACTCGCAGTTGAAACTGAACTCTGGGCAGGGCTTCGTTCCCCTTTTTATATCTGTTAATCACGTAATAGGAAATTTCCAGAAGCTATCGCATGTGCAAACCAGCGCAGGTGTTCTCAAATTCACTCAGGTGTTCGATGTCAAAGAATATTCTGACAGCACACGTCTGTACTTGCTGTGTAGCAAACACAGCTGCGATGTCAAAAGAACTTGCCGCCTGCACAGGTGTCCAATACGCATGTGTAACAATGTATGCCAACACTTATCTATGACTTCGAAGCAAGCTGTACACACACGTTCGGCGATTATGGCCTCAGGGCATACTCAAATACTTCCTTTATTATGCATAGTATTATATGCCTCCTAAACATACGATGTCATGATTTCGGCAGAAATATATGGTTTAAGACCCCTAAATTACAGAAAAGCTTCGACTGCGCGCACGGTGTGTGTGTCTGAGGACAGCTTATCCCACACATTAAATATGAAACTTTATATTTAACTTCACTATGTTGCAAAAATGCAACACAAATATTTTCAAGAAACTCCTCTACTATCCTTTAGTGTAACATTTTTCAAACATGTTCATTTTCTTAAAAATGCTTCCAACGACTTAAGACTTACATAAGCTAAGAAAGCTAAACAGAGAGTAAGAAACAAGAAGGGTGATGATACTGCTGAAACTCCAGATTATGGAACAAGAATTCTTTAAGACAGGCGTCACCAACATGCGCTAGAGCAAGATGGTGTGTTCTGGACACACACTGAGTAAGCACGTGAATGGTCTCTTGTATCTTGTCTTCTCAGTGTATCATGTATCAGTTTATATCGTCGAGAGCGGAAAGCAATTCAACACGCACTCATACGTTTACGCCCGCTTAGAAGGAGTGTTTTCATTAATAGAAAGTGGCAGAACAAGCGTTTAGTTTGCGGCAAAGTGTATCAAATCCAAAGAGATGCCCTTAGGTAGTTGGGTTGGACCGAGTCGGACATACGGTATGAAATTAGTACACTTTGCTAAGATACTTGTGATCATCTTTACCCTGTCACCTCGAGAAGCACTACAGTTGAAATGATACGCCAAATTAATAAGTTCCGTCACCGTTTCGAGAAGCAAAGGTTAGAAACTTGGTCCTAATACAACGAGTTTGGTAGGTACACTCAAAGACAATAAAAATACGCCTGCTGAAAATGTGAACGTTTGACGGGGACTCGAGTGTTACGAATATTTTCATGCTGCCATTCTGGTACAACATACCACGCGAGTAAGAAAAGGCAAAACTAATCCCTTCATTCCTCAACCACACTCGACGCTCCATCAGAACAGGTTGACTTGTATAACCAGTGTTTGTCCACCTCGAGCGCTAATTGCCTTGGCATTAGAACTTCAGTGTGTAGCGCAGAGAAAATATTCACCTAATTTTGCATTACTCGTTGAGAGGGATGAATTATTGTCCAACCAGAAAGTTTAGGGATCTCTAGTTCGCAACACAGTACTTCATTTATCGCAAGCTACGTTTTATGTCTATCCCCTTCCCTTCGGTAACGTGGTCTGTCCAATACGCTTTTAAGAGCGTAGCAAACAGGTGAAAGACATAGACGGAGTCATCGAAAAGACCCCGTCTTACAATAAGTATTTACAAGCGCATTTTAATGTCTTTGAGTGTACACCTCGTGATATAATATGGCAACAGTTTTACCCATTGACATTCCCAAATAATTGAGAGAATTATTGGAAATTTCCATTGGCATTATACAATTGCAAGACCGCAACTTGGAATGTGTATAGCTAAAGGTGCGTTGCTTAATCAAGGAGGCCCATTTGACAGATGATTATTATAGCATTTCTGGGTAACCACAGGAGACTGTGATAAATATTAAATCAGCTCTACGTTCGGTATTGCGATCGCTTGAAAGAATCACCGAAGAGTGCCGGTCCCCATGGCCGCGCTCGCCAAGGCGTCTCGCTTTGGTGCTTCGTAGCGCAGGGGATCGCGGGTTCGAATCCCGCCTTGGGCATGGGTGTTATATGTTTGTGTATATGTGTGTGTAACAGAAGAAAACAGCAATTCAGTAATCATACAGCAAACAAAGTAAAAAAATCTGTAAATAAAAGTAGGGTATACAGCGCCGGAGTACCAACCAGATTCCGGAACTCCATTAAAAAAAATCGGATGTGTACCATTCACATGACTTTCTCTACATCTCTGCAACAAATTGTCCTTAAAAAGCTAATACTTCTATTTACTTCATGCTAATCAGTAAAAAATTAGCAGAAATAGCCATATTACTTGCTTCCTTGTAAGTAAAAAGCGAAATACGGGAGTACCATAGGTTAAAGTGATAATCAAAAGCTGGTTGCTATGTCACTGAAGTTCCTTTGTTTGTATGGGCAGCAGTTGACAATTCCTGTATGAGAAAAGTATAAGTTTTTCATAGCAGAAACCAAAAATAAGGAATGTCTCAAAAACGACGAACTCCACGAAAATAAATGTATATAACATAAATTGTGTGTTTTAACGTGCTCTACATTTTTGTGTGGTAATTTTTTGTCCATCTCTTACGGTTTAACAGTTATTCAAAATTCAGTAAAATTCATCCAGAATAAACTACTCTTCAGAGACTATTCCCAGAAAATTCAAGATATACATTTTATTTGTCATGTAGATATCTTTAATATACGAAATTTTAATCAAAATCGTTAGAGCCATTTTTGAAGAAATCAAAATTTTAGAAAAAAGTTCCATGTAAAGGGTAGTTGGGGGTGGGGGGATTTTTCTCAAAATCTTCGTGTCGCATCCCTGGAAGATACTTAACTTAAATACCAAGTTTGGTATTTTACCTACTTTTCGTTTTTGAGTTATCGTGTTCACAGACACACGGACACACACACATACACACACGGACCTTTTTCCGAAAATGCTTTTGTTAGATAAAGGGGACCCTAAAATCTCGTGAAATCTCGGTATCGAATTTTTGGGTGGAGTGCAATACCTTCTCTATACACTATTTACATAGTGCGTATAGAGAAAGTAAAAAGGTAGAGATCTATGACGACAAAAGAGCTTTATGGTTTGAGAACCAACATATGATACACATGTACAACGGATAAAAATATGGAAGTATTTTAAATACTCATACAAACCATCTTCTGCAAAATTTCAGTTTACAAGACACTGAACTTACTGCCAACCATGGAAGACATAAGAACAACAAGGTATTGTAATATCTAATCCCTGAAAAACTTGCTAGAAAACCTATAGTATTGTTCACGCTGTTGGCGACTGCAAAGATTTTGATGCTCTCTGGAACTGGACCAGTAATATTATTGCCCTTCAAGGCAAAGTTACCTCGCCAACGATAGTAGATCTGGTTACACTCCAACTGGCCAAGTCTTCTGTCCTGTTGACAGCGGGATTCGTCTGGCTAATATGGGCACGATGAACTGGACAGTCACTGTCGCTGACAACACCCAAGTTTTTGTAATCTCTGGACTACAATAGCATCTTAGGGATGGCAATTTCTTCAGGAAACACAACTAAGACCTTCGATACGGAGGATAATTTTGTGGCTTCAAAAACTTTCACTGCAGAGCTTCTATTCGAGAAAAAAGAGAACAAAAATAGCCTTAAGACTAACTTGTGTCAAATAGCATGTAATAATGATTTTCACTTGATGCAAATGTACCATAACAAGTCGGTTTAAAGAAAACAAAGCAGTATTCAGAAAATGTAATTTTCAGCGTCATTACGGATCCCGTGCAAATGTGTACGACAGTTATCGAATTGTGCTAGTTACCAACCAGTTACCAAATACCATTTCAAATTCAGTAATACAAACATGAAAGTCGTTCCGTTACTAATTAATTCCCATACAGATGGCATTACAGTCGATTCCAATGATATTGACCACGTTAAAGGGCTTGTTGTTTTGCTATGTTAATACCGGTCATAAAATTAAGATGCCATGTTCATAACGGCTTGGTCTCGGGCGCGCGCCACACGCCTGTTCCGCTATTGCGTCACATATGACATGATCTGATTCGTGCCCTATATATGATAAACGAAAGTAGTAGAGAAAGAGTAGAGTAGTAGTGGTCCAATATACTAAAGAACAAAGAGTTTTCATTTGTTACAGCATTGTAAAATACAAATATCCATCTCTGTGTTAAAGAACATTTCAGGAACGCTTTTGGATATTTATTCGCCTACAGAAATACAATTCATTAAATAGTTCAGAAGTTTAAAAATTGCAAGATCCTAGTTAGACTGGTCAAATAAAATCGAAAACGTCACGTTTTAACAAACGCAAGATTGATGATATCTATCGCGGTTAGAACGTTCGCAAAGAAAGTCTCTCTCGAAGTTAGCTACTTTTATTTGTGGGGCAGTTTGAAAGACAGTGTATAAATCTAATTCCCGAACATTTCAAGAACTACAAAATAATATAAGGGAAGAGATAGCCAGCATATTACAACAATAACATGCTTTTAATAATATGTTGAGACACTGCAATGTCTGTCTTAGAGCATAAGGAGAATATTTCCAGCATCATCTTTGAAAAGGTAAGCAATGTAAAGGACAACCAACATTGTAATTTATGAAATAATAATGATACTGGTCCTAATAATAAATACACAAGACGTGCATTCCAATTAGTTTTAGTTAAATATATATATTCAAAAAATTCTCGGAATGAAACAGTTATCATAACGAATTTATACATTTCCTCCAAAATAGTTCCCTTCCGCAGTGACCTCTGCCACTGAGTGTATAGAGGCTGAAAGTGCTCCTGGAAGCCATTTTCAGAGACCTTTCGTGCCCTTGTCGCATGAACAGTAATTTCTTCAGCGTTAGAAAATATTGACTGAAACGTTTATGCCATTCATGCACCTAAGTTTACTTCATCGTTGCTTCATCATAAGCTTCTTCCATCATTCTCAATGTCTCTGAGTGAGATTAGTTTAACAAAACAAAACTTTAAGTTCGAACGTGCTCCGTTGCCAACATTTGAAATGCGATAAACGAACATGCATACACAACAAAAAATAGTTGCCAAGCAAAGATAACCATCATTAGCATGAAAATTGAACTGAAGTGTCGACATGGACGTTACTAACGTCTAAGAATAAAAGGGTCTTTACTTCCATATACATTAAAGAGAAAATAAATGATTTCGGGGCTTTTAGAATCTCATATATATATATATATTAAATACTTGTTCATTTTATTCGTTTCAATGCACAAGACGGTAATAAAGACGCGCGGGAAAAAGTGTTGGGAGGGAAGTGGTGCGTGACCGCGACTTGGGATCTGTTAAAAGCGTGGCCGCTTAATCTGATGACCCCTTACTATAACTGTGATTATTTTTGCTTTCTCTATACGTGCTATGTATATAGTGTATAGAGAAGGTATTGCACTCCACCAAAAGATTCGATAACGAAATTTAACCGGAAATATATGTTTTAGGGTCCCCTGTATCCAAAAAAAGTATTTTCAGAAAAAGGTCCGTGTGTGTGTCCGTGTGTCCGTGTATCAGTGTGGCTTTGAACACGATAACTCAAAAACGAAAAGTCGGTAAAATACCACACATGGTATTTAAATTTAGTAGCTTCCAGGGATGCGACACGAAGATTTTGAGAAAATTCCCCCCACCCCAAACTACCCCCTACATGGAACTTTTTTTCGAAAATTTTGATTTTTAAAAAAATGGCTCTAACGATTTTGATTAAAATATCGTATATTAAAGATATTTACATGAAAAATAAAAGGTATATTTTGAATTTTCTAGGAATAGCCTCTGAAGACTACTTTATTCTCGGTCAATTTACGGAATTTTGCATAACTGCTAAACCGTAAGAGATGGACAAAAACTTACCACACAACAGATGTAGAGCACCTTAAAACACACAATTTATGTTATATACATTTTTTTCGTGGAGTTGATTGTTTTTGAGATATTCCTTCTTTTTTTTCAGCTATAAAGACATACTTTTCTCACGCAGGACTTTGTGAACTCGTGTCCATACAAACACAGGAACTTCTGTCGCAGAGCAACCAGTCTTTGACTATCACTTTAACCTATGGTACCCCCTTATTTCGCTTCTACTAACAAGGAAGCAATTAATAAGACTATTTCTGCTAATTTTTGCTCCATTAGATGAAGTAAATAGAATAATTTCTTGCAGTGATATTGAGAAAGTCATGTAAATGGAACATATCATATTTTTTTAAATTATTTACATACAATTACCAAGCCTATGAAAATATGTTATGTTCATATCAGAAATATAAATACTGATGTAAGATACAGCATCATAAGGCAATTGTTCTACAATCATGAACCTACATTATTAACCTATCAACCAGAATGAGAAAAGTTTGATTTTTAAACCTGAAACAAATAACAAGGAATATCTCAGAAATTGTCAATTCCACGAAAATAGTAGATGACACAAATTGTGTGTTTCAACGTGATCTACATTTTTATGTGGTAAGTTTTTGTCTATCTCTTACGGTTTACCAGTTACACAAAATTCATTCAGAATAAAGAGGTCATTAGAGGCTATTCCCAGAAAATTCAAGATATATATTTTATTTGTCATATAAATATATTTAACATACAGTGTTTTACTCAAAATCGTTACAGCCATTTTTGAGAAAATCAAAATTTTCGAAAAATGTTCCATGTAAAGGGTAGTTTCGGCTGGGGGAGGATTTTCTTCAAAATCCTCGTGTCTCATCCTTGGAAGATACTGCACTTAAATATCAAGCTTGTTATTTAACGGGCTTTTCATTTTTGAGCTATACTACCCACAGAAACACACACACAAACAGTTTTCTAAAAATTGTTTTTTTCGGATTCAGCAGATCCCAAAAAATAATTCTAGTGAAATCTCGGTATCAAAAATGTTGGTGTAATACAATACCTCTATACACTATGTACATTGTACGTGTAGAGTAAGTGAAAATACTTTTCTTAGTGAAGGGGCAACTGGTATCTCAAAATGTGTTTCTGGTGCATCCCAACATGACATTTTTGGGTGGAACACAGTATATTTCCTCAACTTCTGATAAGAAGTAATAAAGGAAATAAAACTGCAGAAGTATAGGTACGATTTGTGTTTAAATTGATGACGATGGTCACATGATTGCACGTTTAAACTTACAAAGAAAACAGCCTATGTTAAATATTCTAAGCGTATGACACTAATTCCTTAACTTTCTCCTTCACACCTCCCACGCAAAGCATTTGTATGCTAACGCGATTTTTTGCAGCGTCGTCTTCCCCATAAGAAAACTGGATTACAACTCTTGAGCCACAGAAAATTAGATGTTAATTGTCTTGCTCCCTGAAAAGTTCCTAATTGGGAAGTGACGCCTACATGCAAGAGTGAAGTTCGTAATACAAGTTGACATTTTAGGGAGGAAAAGAGAAACGTTGGTGTTTTTTTTTCTCTCTCTCTCTTTTCAATCCCTAAGGGAGCTGACCGAGATTCCTAATTTTGAGCTAGATCTAATGCTATTGTGATTCTTTTACTGTATCTTTCCTTTAATTTAACACCCGAGTGCCTTCCTGATTAAATAGCTACCTCAAATTAACCCAACATGATTTTTTCTATCCTCTATCGTTTATTTCTACATAAAGGTAAAGCTATACAACGGATGGAGACAGCTCAAGCACTGAGACCCACTTAGATCTTCTGAGGCCAACAACCCCCAGAAACAAGAGATGAATTGGGGGGACCACAAGAGGCAGGTCACAGAGACATGTGAAAACCTTGCTGGAGCCGCCAGAGAGAGAGAGAGAGAGAGAGAGAGAGAGAGAGAGAGCAACCAAGAGACCCGTTTGCATGATAGCCCTCTAGTGTCCACGGAGAAAATTATTCCATTGAACATGCATCCTCGACATCTATCTAGTACTGCCATACTAGAAGCATACCTTAAAGATGAGATCGAAACGAAAGGAAATAATGGAAAGGATATATTGGTGATGAACCACGCAACATTCGTCTATCGCGGGAAACCAACAAAACCCATAAGCCAGAGGGGCGAGTGGATCGAATCCGGAACCTCCGAATGCAAGTCAACCAGAAGTAAGCGTAACAGATT
Organism: Hymenopus coronatus; assembly: GCA_030762935.1. Taxonomy (NCBI): domain Eukaryota; kingdom Metazoa; phylum Arthropoda; class Insecta; order Mantodea; family Hymenopodidae; genus Hymenopus; species Hymenopus coronatus. The sequence goes on from CM060888.1 coordinate 38,131,259, forward strand.
TAGAATCTGTATATATTATGAGTAATCATAGATTAGTAAATGTTAAGAGTTACCTATATTTTCATCAGTAGGTTAATTGTAATTATTTTTGTTAGAATAATAATATCCTTTCTACTTATTACACAATTAACTTTAGAATCGTTCCCGCTGGGTTTATAACTATACAACGCTTACATGCAATTGTTATGAAAGCTTATTACTTTCTCTAGCACGTACAAAGGTAGAGGGTGTATTGCATTCCACCCAAAAACTCGAGGTTTTAGAGTCCCTGAATCCAGAAAGAGCATTTTTAAAAAAAGGTCCATGTGAGTGTATGTGAACAATAAAACTCAAAAACGAAAATTCCGTTAATGACTAAACATAGTTATTTAATTTCACTACCTTTCAAAGATGCGACACAACGATTTTCAGGAGAATTCTCCACCCCAATCTACATGAAAATTGTTATTTTCTCGAAAAAGGGTCTAACTATTTTGATTTAAATGCTGCATATTAAAGGTACTTATAGGTATGACAAATAAAACACCATGAATTTTCTAGGAATGTCCTCTGAAGTGTTCTTCATTCTAGATGAACTTTTTGTGTAACCGGAAAACCGTACGAGAGAAACAAAAATCTTTGTGTCGCTTCTTTAGAAGATACTTAATTTGAATATAAAGTTTGGTGTTTTACCGTCTTTTGGATTTTGAGTTTTCGTGTTCGCAGGTACATAGACTTTTTTCTAAAAATGCTTTTTAGGATAAGGGGACCCTAAACATGTATTTTCCAGAGATATCTCAGTATGAAAATGCAATATCTTCTCTGCCTATACACCATGCACAAGGTAAAACGTGACGCTTTAGTTTTCATTACACATTAATGTTTCCCTACTAATGATTTCGGCACAAGCATACGTGCCTAGTTACAAACTGCGGAAACAAAACCCAATGGTTATTAATGATAAGAAGTTCTTGCGACGGAAACAAGATAAGCGGGACAACAAAAATTTCAAATTTTTTAGAAATGTCCAAAATGAGGTTTGCAGAAGTTCTAAACTGGTAAACGACGAACACTGTGATAAAAGTTATTTCACACGGTTTCCTTTTTACTTCCTCTACACGTACTATGTATATAGTGTATACAGAAGGTATTGTATTGCACCCAAAAATTCGATACCGAGATTTCACCGGAAATACATGTTTTGGGTCCCCTGAATCCAAAAAAAAACATTTTTGGAAAAAGGTCCATGTGTGTGTGTCTGTGTGACTAAGGACAGCATAGCTCAAAAACGAAAAGACCGTTACATACCAAACTTGGCATTTAAGTTTGGTATCTTACAAGGATACGACACGAAGATTTTCAAGAAAATCCCCCCTCCCGCAACTACCCTTTACATGGAACTTTTTCAGAACATTTTGATTTTCTCAAAAATGACTAACAATTTCGATTAAAGCATCGTATATTAAAGATATTATAAATTTTTTTCGAGGAGTGGATCGGTTATGAGATATTCCTTGTTTTTGGTTTCAGCTTTGAAAAACTTGTACTTTGCTCATACAAGATTTTGTCAACTTGTGTCCATACAAACAAAGAAACTTCAGTCACCTAGTGACCAGCTTTTGACTTCATTTTAACCTATGATACTCTCATATTTCGCTTCTACTTACAAGGAAGCAAGTAATAAGACTATTTCTGCTAACTTTTTCTCGGTTAGCATGAAGTAAATAGAACAATAAGCTTACTAACAATAATTTGTTACACAGAAGTAGAGAAAGTCATGTGAATGGAACACATCAGATTTTTTAATTTGATGAGCTCTACTTCCTCCTATAGTAAGTTTTTATCTCTAAGGTTTCCAAATCGCTAGCTCTGTGGTTCAAAATTAATGCAAGTAAAAAATTGTATGTGCTTCATTCATATGACTTTCTCTACCTAGTCTGTATCTAGACTAATCGTACAAAAGTTTATTCTTCTACTTCAGCTAATCAGTAAACATTATCAGATATGGTCTTCTTACTTAGTTTCTTGTCAGTAGGAGCGAAGTAGGGGAATACTCTAGGCTATAGCGATCTTTTAAAAGTTGGTTGCTATGTGAGGAAATTGAAATGTGGTTCTCTTTTAAAGGCTAGAATTAAAAGAATTAAAATTTTCCAGTTTGAAAAAACTATGAGCATTTTAAAATTGAACCCAAAAACATGGAACAGATCCAAAACCGTTAACTAAAAAAATATCAGCTTTCAAGTTATAAAAATTTGAAGTGTTCCATGCACATGACTTTCTCTATCTGTTCTGTAAATTAACTATACTTACAAAATGTTCTACATCATGCTAATTGAGACAAACGTGTGTGTGTGTGTGTGTGTATGTGTGTGTGTGTGTGTGTGTGTGTGTGTGTGGACAGCTTAGCTCAAAACAGAAGAGATCGTTAAATACCAAACTTGTATTTATGTTTAATATCTTCCAAGGATGCGTCACGAAGATTTTCACGAAAATCCCCCCTCCTCCCGACCGTAAACTTCAAACTACTGTTTAGATGGAAACATTTTGAGAGTTTTGTTTTTCTAAAAAATGGCCCTAACGATTTTGATTGAAGCAACATTATTAAATATATTTATATGGCAAATAAAATGTATGCCTTGATTTTCTAGTACTAAGGTTTTTTGTTGTTTTTTTTTTCGATTAAAGAATTTGTTACTCATTGAAAAAAATTAAATTTTATATTATTATTATTACTTAAATTCATTATGGATAAATTTTGTATAGCTGGTAAACCGTAAGAGATTAAATATATTTGAGTGATTAATAAAATGTTTATGTGATATCTTAAATTTTCTGGAAATAACCACTGAAGACCTCTTCATTCTGAGTTAACCTTGCATAATTGGTAAACCGTAAGAGATAGACAAAGCATTACTATGCAGATAATTCAATTCTCGTTAATACACACAATTTATGTCATACCCATACTCTCAGAGTTAAGTCTCTGAGATATTCGTTCTTATTGGTTTCAGTTTTAAATCACTCAATAATTTTAACAAATGTGGTCATCTTTCGTTTCATCTCTTTTGCTTTACTCCTGGCCATTCCAAGAGAACCGAACCTCAATTGTTCACATAACAAAAAGCTTTTTTAAAAAATTTACTATCGCTTTGGCCTAGTGTATTCCCTTATTTCCCTTCTGCTTACAAGGAAGTAAGTAAATTGTAAGTTCTACTAATGTTTGTCACGATTATCGTGATATATATATATATATATATATATTGCTGGTGTTTAACGCCCGCTTTTACTATTTGTAGCACTGCAGGCGATGACACTGGTGATATATGGAATGAAGGTGGAGCACCGGTGAAATGCGATGGTGGGGGTAACCGGAGAACCCGGAGAAACCCCGAACCTGCGCCACTTTGTCCACCACAAATCTCATATATGGTCGGTTGGGATGTAACCCAAGCCGTCTATGTGAGAGGCGAGTGGTCTAACCATTCGGCCACGGCGCGGCCAACATGTAGTTAAATAATATTTTATAAGAATAGTTTGTTTGAAGAACAGGTAGAGAAAAGCATGTGAGTGGAACACATGTGTTTTTTTTTAATATTATTCTGAAATGGTTTTAACAGTGCAGATTGGGAGTACAATCTGCTCCTTTTGATACTACTACTTCGAGAACATACAAAAACAAAACACGCATCTAAAGTGTTAAGAATTTGCTTAACAACATAGACGACTGTCACCAGGGCAGTTAGAGGATGCTAAACAGTTGTTCTCAACTCATTGTTAGTCGTAAGAATGCCGGTAACATTGTCTTAATTAGAAAGCTACAGAATAGCCCTGATTGAAAGTAAATACGGTCCATTAGACCGTGTGCTAATGTGTAGTAAATTGTTACGTGTTGAAACTTGAAAGTGCTTTAAAGTTACATGTTTTCTATTTGTTCTTAGGCTAGATAAATTTGAATGTGGAAGGGCTCCCTAAAACAAAACAAAGGGTCAACAGAATTAACTTCCTGAGAAATAACTGTCCCCATATATCGATGCAGCTATTCGTCTACAATAACAAGCAAGAATACAATAGTTTGATAAATAAGTTGTACTCGTATATATATTATTTTTCATGTTTCTTTTTGGATAATAAATGTTCTCTGTAAATGGAATTTTCAATTTATAAATATGTGCTAAGCCGTAGAATATTACCTAATGTTCCTGAGAACATAATACTCAGATCTTGAACTATTCTAAGCACACAGCTCTACATAAAACAGGAATGTTAATAACATTTTATAATTTATTAACATATATTTGTAATGTTTTGTATAGCTGTAACAGTTTAATTCTTTCTATTTTCTTAATATAATTCGTTTGGTTTTTCAATAAAATATCACAGAGAATAAATAACTAATGTTGAATTTAATAACAATTCTGTGAGTTATGGTGTCTTGAATAATAATGTACGATGTTCTCCGACAATTTTGGTATGAATACAAAGAATTTTGACTTATCGAAAGTTGTTTCCCAAATTTAGCCCCGCCAAAAACATACCTCGTGAAGTCGTTGACTTAATTTGGTGTCGTGGCTGCTCTCTCGCTGCCCGAGATCTTTTCCACTACGGACCAGCTCAGAGAGAATAGTTCGAACATTAGCCGTGACTGGGCAGCACTCCAGCGGAATAATGGCGTGGCAGTGATGCTGCCACGTCGTTATTAGTGATGTTATCGCATTCTTCAAAGATGCCGAGTTTAAGCAATAAGTACAATATTTAATGGATTTTTTTGTCTTTGAGCTTTTTATTCATGATTAGTTTTGCAGAATTGCCCAACGGTTAAACACCGTAAGAAATGTACAAAAACATACTATACAAAAAAAATGTAGATCTCGTTAAAAACACATAAGTTATGTCGTATACGTTTTTGTTGAGGAGTTGACCCTTTTCGAGATATTGATTGTTATTGGTTACAATTTTAAATTAATTAACTTTTCTCAAACGGGACCATGCAAAACGAACCGAATCTCAATTGTTTCACACAGCTTTTAACAGACTTGACTATCCCTTTAGCCTAAATACTCCCTTATTTCCCTTCTGCTTGCAAGGGAGCAAGTAATAAGACCAATTCTGCTAATGCTTATCTATATAAGCATGGCGTAGATAAAAGAATAATCTTTTGTAATAAAAATATGTTTGTGTTACAGCTGGAGAAAGTTGTATGAAAGAAACACATTATATTTTTTATTCATTCAGAATGAAGAGGTCTTCAGAGGCCATTCCCAGAAAATGTAAAATATGTATTTTAATTGTTTTGTAAATGTCTTTAATATATGGTATTTTAATCAAAATCGTTAAAGCTATTTTTAAGAAATTCAAACTTTTTTAAAAATTTACCATGTGAGATGATTTTCCGCAAAATCTTTGCGTTGCGTCCTTGGAAGATATTATACTAAAATGGCATGTTTGTTAGATATTTAAGGACTTTTCATTTTTTGAGCTATGCTGCCCACATACACACACGGAAATTTTTTTTTCTAAAATCTTATGTGTGCCATTCATATGATTTTCTTATCTTCTAACCACTTCAAGCTAATCGAGATAAAATTAGTAGAAAATTGGTCTTATAACTTGCATCCTCGTAAGTAGAAGGGAATTAAAACAGTGTCCTATTCTAAAGCGATAGTCAAACCATTTTATAAGCTGGTTGCCATGCGATTGAAATCCGATTCTTTGCATTGCCAGGAGTTTTCAAATTCCCCTATGAGAAAAGTTTTAAGTATTATAGAGCTGAAACTAATATATATATATATATATATATATATATATATATATATATATATATACAGAGTGTTTCAAAAATACGGGGCATAATTTCAGGTATGTTTCCCACATGTAGACAATCAAATTAGTTCATTGTAACATGCGTCCAGAAATGCTTCATTTCCGAGTTATGGCCTTCATAACATTGAAATTCACTGGAACGTTTTTTCTTTCCACAGGTTGTTGTCATTACAGAAGATGTTCAAAATGTCCACCTCCTGCTTGAATACAGACCTCACATCGATGTCTCATTGACTAGCGAACACGATCCCAAACTCCAGGAGTATTGCATATGTCCTCACAACTTGCCACAATTCGATTCCGAAAGGATTCCAAATCCGGCACCGGAGACGAATAAACCAATGATTTTAAATGACCCCACAAGTAGAAATCGAGAGGGTTCAGATCAGGTGAGCGTGGAGGCCAAGCAATTGGGCCACCTCTACCTATCCATATATCAGGAAACCTTCGATCCAAGTACCGGCGAGCCGTAAGACTGAAGTGTGCAGGAGTGCCATCATGCAAGAAGTGAATGTGTTGATGATTGATCAGTGGAGTGTCTTCGAAAACGTCAGGTATGGTGTTTTCCAGGAAGTTTGAGTACGCCTGCCCCGTAAGTCTGTTTACAAGTACATGGGGTCCAACTAATCGATCACCACATGTCACTAATCGATCACCCACATGTTGAGGGAGAACCGCACCTGGTGATGAGATACAAGAGTTGCACGTGGGTTTTCATGCGACCATACATGCTGATTGTGGAAATTTGTTATGCCATCTCTTGTGAACTGTGCTTCATCTGTAAATAATACGACGGCAGAAAAGTTGGGATTTACACCACACTGCTGCAAGAACCACTGACAGAACCCAACTCGTGCAGGGTAATCTGCTGGTGACAGGGCCTGTACACGTTGCAAATGATAAGGATACAATTGATACTCGTTTAATAGTCTCCAGACAGTCGTATGAGGAACATTGACTTGCAACGCTAACCGTCGTGTGCTGATAGAAGGATTCCTGTCCACAGTCTCCAGAATCTCCTCCTGCACTTCTGGAGTTGTAGATCTTGGTCGTCCCCTTCCCAAACCAGGAGAGGTGAATGTTCCATACTCGCACAGACGGGAATGGAGACGTACAAATGTCTTCCGATCTGGACATTGTCGCTGTGGGTACCTCTCCTGGTACAAACGACGAGCCAGCGCAGCATTGCCGTTCGCCTTACCGTACATGAAGTGTATCTCTGCCAGCTCTTGATTTGAATACATGTCGCACAGTCTTAACGCCTAAAGAACACTGAATGTAACCTTCCTCAGAATGAACTATCAGAGCGCCCTCCTAATGTCTCCTTTGACGGCAAAGACCTGTGGAAAAAAAAAAACGTTCCAGTGAATTCCAATGTTGTGAAGGCCATAACTCGGAAATGAAGCATTTCCGGACAAGAACCATTTTGATTGTCTACAGGTGGAACTTTCAATGTTGTAAAGGCCATAACTCGGAAATGAAGCATTTCCGGACACATGTTATAATGAACTATTTTGATTGCCTTCATGTGGGAAATACATACCTGAAAATATGCCCCGTATTTTTGAAACATTCTGTATAACGTAAATGTTGTTTTTAACTACATCTACTTTTTTATGCAGTAAATTTTTGTCTATCTCTTACGGTTTACCGATTATACAAAATCAGCAAAATTCATCCAGAATAAAGAGGTCTTCTGAGATTATTCCCAGAAAATTCAAAATACCATTTTATATTTCATGTAAATATCTTTAATATAGGTACGGTATTTTAATCAAAATCGTTAGAGCCATTTTTGAGAAAATAAAATGTTCGAATTTTTTTTCATGTAAAGGGTATTTTGGGGTACGGAATTTTTCGCAAAATACTCGGGTCGTATCTTGGAAGATACTACTCTTAAATACCAAGCTTGGTGCTTTACCGACTTTTCGTTTTTGAGCTATCGTGTTCACAGAGACGGACACATACACATGCTATCACACACACACACACACACACACACACCTTTTTCTGAAAATGTTTTTTTTTTTTTTTGTTTCAGGTGAGCCTAAAATGTGTATTTCCGATGAAATATGGCCACCAAAGTTTTGTGTGGAATGCAATATCTTCTCTATGTACTATGTACTCAATAAGGGATGTAAAAATGCTGTTTTTTGGATACAGGAAGGTGTATCTCGGGTGAAATCTCAGTATCAAAATTTTGGATTGAGTACCATGTACTATATAGAAAAAGTAAATCTGAAAAAATTAAATAAAAATCTGATGCTTTCCATTCACATGACTTTCTCTACATCGCTGTAACAGATTATTGTTAAAAATCATATTCTTCTTTGTACTCTATGATAATCGAGATGAACATTAGCAGAAATTGTCTTAACTACTTGTTTTATTGTCTTAATTACTCTTGCTTCCTTGTAAGTAGGAGAAAAATAAGGGAATACACTAGGCTAAAACGATAGTAAAATCTTTTAAAAACTGGTTGCCATGTGGTTGAAATCCGTTTCTATGCAGGGTCAGGAGTTTACAACTTTCAGTGTGAGAATAGTTTTAAGTATTTTGAATCTGAAACAAATAACAAGGAATATCTCACAAATGATCAATTCCACGAAAATAATGTATACGACATAATTTGTGTGCTTTAACATGATCTACATTTTTTGTGCAGTAAATTTTTATCTATCTCTTACGGTTTAGCAGTTACGCAAAATTCAGCAAAATTCATTCAGTATGAAGAGGTCTTTAGAGGCTATTCCCAGAATATTGAGGATATACATTTTATTTGCCATATTAATATATTTAATATACGGTATTCCAATCAAAATCTTTAGAGCCATTTTTGAGAAAATAACATTTTTCAAAATTCTTTCCATGTCAAATGTAGTTTGGGATAGGGGGATTTTCTTGAAAATCTTCATGTCGCATCCTTGGAAGATACCAAACTTAAATACCAAGTTTGGTATTTGACGTTCTTTTCGTTTTTGAGCTATGCTGTTCACAGACACACACACACACACACACATACACGGATCTTTTTTCAAAAATGCTTTTTTTGGATTCAGGGGGACCCAAAATATATATTTCCGGTGAAGTCTCGGTATCGAATTTTTGGGTGCAATACAATACCTTCTCTAATCACTATGTGTAGAGAAAGCAAAAAAAAAAAAACACCTTATTTAAATGATTACTGAATTTTGAGTAGAATTTTTTATAGTTAAAGTTTAATATTAGTATAGTGATGTTTATGTTAAAAAGTATGTGTAAAAAACGGAATAATGGTTATATTGTGATATAAGAAATAAAAGTAAGAATTTGGAATGTATTCCCCAATTTAAGAAATTAGGTACCAGTGTATGACATTGTAGATATTTCTTTATTTATTAGTACGTATAGAAAAAATAAAGAAACTGCTACATTTAAACCTGATGCAAATTAGCTCCTTCCGAAAGGCATAAAGCAGGTAATTGTTAGTTTTATAACATTGAATACGGCCGGCCGTATCTGATGATCACAGCATCCCTTTGCGCACGGCTGTGCTGAGGGGAGCTTATCACTTCATCTCGTTTAGCCACTAGCTAATGCAGTCTCCACTTGGGTACCTACCATAATTATTCCCAGCTCTCACCTATGACGCATGCCCGACGATTCAACAAGTCATTTGTTCGTCCGTAAAGCAGGAGTTAAATTAATTGTAATGTAACACCCGCCCACTTGAACAGAGCAAATAAAACGTTTGATGTATTCGTGTGCCATCTAGTAGCCAACGTAATAAATTGGACTTCTTTTTTCTTTTTGTCGTCGGTGCACATTTTCCTACGGGACCGACGATAAAACAGCGCTCTTTTTTCACACCAAAGTCTGACAATAAGAACATTTTCCACTGCCCATGGAGGAAAATTAGGAAGTCGATTACGCTCCCATTTTGCTATACTCAATTCTATAGCCTTCCTAAGAGAGATGGTTATGGTTCTTAAGAAGCGGGGGTACTTCAGAATATACCTTCCATATCTAGCAATTGTAAATTTATAACATTGATGTACCTTTTCTAAACAATCTAATGTGTTTTATTCACATGTATCTCTCTACAAACTAGTGTTACAAAAGATTATTCTTAAATCTATATTTTGGTAATACAAACATTAAAATAAATTGTTGTATTAGTTCCTTCAAGTATAGGAAGAAGGGAAATAAGGTACTACATTCACCTAAAGCGATAGTCAAATCTTAAATGTTTCTGGATCTCTTACGGTTTACCAGTTATATAAGAGTTATACAAAAGTCATCCAGTATGAAGAGGTCTTCAGAGGTTATTCCTAGAAAATTCAAGATACACATTTCCTTTTCTATGAAAACATTTAAAACATATGACATTTTAATAAAAATCGTTAGCTTTGTAAAGGCAGAACTAAAACAAAAGACAGATGGAACGAAAGGTGACTTCTCGTTTGAGAAAAGTTTAAGCAGGTAGCTTAAAATGTAAATCAACAACAAGAAATAGGGGCCCCGGGGAGTTGCGCAGATTAAGAGCATGGTATAGTCCGTCACGTAATGCTATAAACAATGCGCATTTATGCTGATGTTCCACTTATCTCATTAACACTAGACATAGGAATAGTTATCGGATTTATTACAACTCACCTACTGTATTGTCAGCATTGCTGTAATAGGTTATCGTACACGATGAGTACATTACATCCATCCAGGACGCGACGCGGACTTCGCTTCGAGATGCCGAAGAGGAAGCATCAACGCAGACCAGCAGCTCCTACAGCAGCCACCGCTTCTCCGGCATCGCCGGTAGGAAGTGCTCGCCGGCATCTCCGCCACCTGCCGTTACACCGGCAGTGAGCGCTGCACCTTTGCCGCGCTCACCATCACCACCGCCGCCGACCGCCGCTGCTTCACCGGCAGCCAACACTTCCTCGCCGCCACCGCTGAGCTCCACGCCGACGCCGCCCCGGTACAGTGCCGTGGTTAGGGGAGTCCCTCGGGATCTCTCCACCCGGCACCTCCTCGCCGCTGCACAATCTAGATGGCCTTCATGTTCGAGGGCCACTAGAATAATCTGTGACCGGGGTCCGACACCACTAGTTAGGGTGAAGCTACAGGACCGATCAGACCTGGAGGCTGCCTTGGCGTCAGGGTTGCCCTTATTAGGGCGACTTCTGCACGTTGAGGCAAGCAGACAGGAAAGACACCGGCTCTGCCGTCGCTGCTGTGCCTACGGGCACAGCCAAGAAGACTGCTATTCGCCGCCGAAGTGCCACTACTGTGGCACCAACGCATTCACTTCGGAGTGCACTGGGCACGACCTCCGCCGCCGTCGCCGGTTTTGTGCCACCTGTGGTGGTACGGGACATTTCACCGGGCAAGCCCAGTGCCCCAGCTACCCAAAGAGCAGGCACTCATCGCCTAAACCAGCCCGGGCACCATCATCTACACAGCCATCTCCGCAGACTTAACAACCAACACCAACCATCCTGCAGCAGGAAATCCAGGGCCTAAGTGAGGCCATTCAGGACGTCCACGCGGAGGTCCTGACTCTTACGGCTAAGCTGACGGCCTTGGAGGACAAGCTTCAGGAACAGGACAGCACCACTTCACACCCAGAACTTCAAGCAATAGCAACAGCTGTCACCGACATCCGACTCATCTTCAGGGAGGAGGTGAGAGCTCTACTGGAGAAGTCGGCACCTCAAACTTCCAAGTTCAACATCCAAAGTAGACGCCAAGGGCTCAGGCTCGAAAACGTCCCAGGATACGACGACTGGCTCAACAGAGTCAACCAGCGCTAACTCCATCCTTCACCCTAGAATTCCTTCATTCCTCTCCCCGAATACTCCGCGGTGGCAGTCTGGGCCTCGGTCAAGTCTGTCTCCCGGTCCTCATTTCACCCCTCTGACTACACCCTGCAGTCAGTTATATTATCGCCTTGAATCCGCGGGTGCAATAATGCGGTACCGCCTCTCCTTTCTTCCTTCTAATACCGGTGGAGGGGTTTTTTAGTCGGTATGCCCACATGGAAGACCCCGACACTCCGGGCTTGCCCGGGTTAGTCCATAAGGTGGATTTTTCCCCTCCACTCGAAATAAAAAAAAAAAAAAAAAAAAAAAAAAAAAAAAAAAAAAAAACATGATGAGTGAACACGTTCGTTTAACACGCCACTATACTTGAACGTTCAAGTAATACACACCTATTTTCCACACCACCTATCCAGTGTATGACGTAACAGTTGGTGAAGGCGTTCACCACCGGTAACATGAGCTGGGACGGTAGTACGTTGCCAATTGTCTAGTGTTAATGAGATAAATGTAACGTCAACATAAATATCCACTGTTTATAGCATACGCGACGGACAGTGCCATGGGCTCGATCCCTGACACTCCCCGCGGATGTTCAGTAATCTACATTCGTTAGGCAACGGCAGCACTAGCGACACCGCCATCCGCGGTAACCTGAACTGGAACGGAGCTAGAAGTCATTCTTTTTCCCTGATGCCCAACTTGGCTACATCTGAAGGCCAATATGTGAAAAAGCGGGATTAAAGCGATAGTAATCAGTCATTTAAAAGCTGGTTGCCATGAGAGTGAAATTCGATTATTTTGCATGGCCAGGAGTTGAAAATGTTCCGTATTAGAAAAGTTTAAGTATTTTAAAAATGAAATGAATAACAATGGAAATGGTAAATTCCACAGGAGAAAGAGAGAAAAAAGTGATATATTTTGTGTAGTGTCTATCTCTTACCGTTTACCAGTTATATAAAAGTCGTCCTGAATAAAGAGGTATTCAAAGGCTATTTCCAATAAATTTATGTACACACTTTGTCCTTTAAATATCTTACGCTATTTTAATCAAAATCTTAGAGCCATTTTTGAGAAAAACAAAATTTTTGAAACGTTTTGCATGTAAAGGGTAGTTTAAGGTGGGAGGTTCTGAAAATCTTCATGTCGTATCCTTGGAAGATACAAAACTTAAAATACTTAAACACCAAAAAACTTATCTTTTTTTGAGTTATGCTGTCCACAGACATACACAGACACTCACACTGGCCTTTTTTATTTTTTTTTTTATATAGAGGTCCTATTTCCGGTGAAATCTTGGTATGAATTTTTGGGTGGAATAAACAACTTTTCTACCTACTATAAACATTGCATGCACATACGCGTCATACAAAGCAAAAAATAGAATTATTTAACAATGTATTCCAATAGCAAATATATTTTCAAATGTTTAACACCCCCAAAATATTTTACATAAACTGTGTTCTTTAAGGAAATCTATATTTTTATGTACCTAGTAAAAGTTATACAAAAGACATACGGAATGAAAAGATATATGGAGTATATGTATGTATATTAATTACTTTCCTCGGATGAGGGCTTCCATGCAGACAACGCATAACTATGCAATTAACATGTTTTAAAATAATTTACAGTGATAAAAGCCCGGCTGGGTAGTGCGGTGGTAGCGTGTCTGGCTCACGTTCAAAAGGTCGTGCGTTCGAATCTCGCTTAGGGTGAGTTACCTAAATGAGTATTTTGGGGGGTTTTCTCTAGTGCTGAGAAGACGAATGTCGAGCAACTTTAAGCTCCATGGACCCCGAAATCATTTGAGTGTCAGTTCATCAATTTCATTCATCGCTCGATATGACCAACCAGGTTAAATGACGTTAAGCTAAAAAAATAATAATAATAATAATAATAATAATGATAAAAATAGAGTACACCTATAACTAAGTATAGAGGACATATCATATTACAAATAGCATACACCAATATTGGCATAATAATATTACACCATTAGCTGCAAAATTGCATTAAACTGTAATGAATTTACATAGCAACAACATGTAAATCAGTACAAATGATTTCTGAGGATGAGAATAGGTCCTCTGATTGCCAAGGTTGCTATTGTACATAGCAGACGTTTATCCAGACCATAATCTACTCAAAATTGATGCAATTTTTTGGGTATTGTCCCTCTGGGTCCTATCACTAATCCAGTGACGGATATCTTTTTAAGATTATATTTCTCCTTGTAAACGGAAATGGTAGATTCATAAATTGCCTTTTTTTCTGTGTCCATTTCTTCAGGTTGTTCACAGTGACACTCAAAGCGAACAAGGCGTGTGTGCATGTATATATATATATATGTATATATATATATATGCACCCAAACTACTCTCTATATGTCAATTGTTTCGATAACCTTTTTTTTTATTGTTTCATTACTTACTTCTAGACTCTGTGGGGGCTAGGGACATCTGGTTAAAGAAAAATTCCCCGCCCAAGCCGAGAATCGAACCCGGAATCTCTGGGTGAGAAGTCAGCTTCCTGACCACTCGACCATGGAGTCAGTCTAATAGCCTTTATTTTTAAAAAAAAAACAACAATAATATTGATTAAAATACCACTTGTTTAATTTATTTTCATGATAAATAATATGTGTGGTCGAGTGGTCAGCGTCTCACCTGGAGGTTCCGGGTTGGATTCCCGGCTGGGGCGGGGAATTTTTCTTTAACCAGAAGTCCCCATAGGGTCTGGAAGTAGGTATGTGAGAGTGAATGTGTGAGAAAATAAAAATATTTAAACCCAACGTAAAGGACCTTCTGACAACGAGTTGTTTCAAGTGCAAAGCCCCGATATGGCTTTAGATGTTAAAGGGGGATATATAAATGAAACAATAAAAAAAGGTTATCGAAACAATTGACATATAGCGCACACACACACACACACACACACGAAGATGTTTTAATTTTTTTTTTAATTCAGAAGTTTCAAGCGCATATTTCTGTTGAAATATCGGTATCGAATTTTTGATTGGAATAGAATATTCTCTCTACTTACTGCAGGTAAATGTAAAGGCATTAGAAAAGAAAACAACAACAAAATGTTTCTCTGCAATCAGAGAGACTGCACGTTCTGGACAAATGAAGTGGGAAAGAAGGGCTTTGCTGGGTGCGACATCAAAGTGGCAAGATTCGTGTGAGAGTTGCTATCAACACCTACTGAACATAGTGCCTGGTAACTAGAGGCATCTCATTAGGTGAGCTTTTGATACCCATTTCCTCTGTTACTGAAGCTTGCTTCAGGCGAACAAAGTAGCCTGCATAGTACACTTCACAATTAACAGACATCCGATATCAGCACTACTGCTACAAGCTATTTGGCTAATGAGCAATGGGTAAAACAATTGAAAGAGCCAGTGCAATATAGTTCCAAGCTAGATTTCTGAAAAATCTACTATTTCAAAATAAACCTTTGAGAAAATAATTCATCTAGCTGCTGCGTATTAATTGTAAATATAAAAACATCTGATGTATTCCATTCACATAACTCTCTATACAAACTATTATTACAAAAGATTATTTCTTTTATTAACACGTGGTAACCGATATAAACATTTTCAAAAATGGATAGGTAGAGTCAGGCTGAAAAATTCAATGCCATAGCTGGGATTTGAACCACAGATTTCCCGATCTCTAGCCTGTTGCTCTACCATTGAGCTACCATGGCAATATGCCGGCATGGCATTGAATTTCTCAACTGACTCGCTTGTTTTCCGGTAAATCTCAAATTATTTTGAGATGACAACCCCAATGGCGACTTCAATGTTGTAAGTACTATAAGTCCCAGGAAGCATAGTTTTAGCCAACTATTATGGTCAATTGTGACAATTTTAATTGTGATACTTTTAATTGTTTACTCACAGAAACCGTGTGTAGGACACGAGTTGGAAAGGTAGATCCGTGGTTCAAATCCCGGCTATGGCATTGAATTTTTCAGTCTGACTCTACCTACCCAACTCCTGTCCTACACACGGTTTCTGTGAGTAAACAATTAAAAGTATCACATTAGCAAAAATGGTTGTATTAGTTCCTTCTAAGTAGAAGGGAAATAAGGTGATACACTAAGCTAAAACGATAGTCACTTCTTTTAAAAAGCCGGTCGCTGTGTTCAACAATTAAGATCAGTTTTCTTTTCTTTCTTTTTTTTTTCTTAGCATTTAACGCCCGCTTTTACTACTTCGACGATGACACTGATGATTCATGGAATGAAGATGGAATACCGGTGGCATAAGTTGTACGTTTTTACGAGTTCTACATTTATTGTTTACAAAGTTTTTGTCAATTTCTTAGGGTTTACCAGTTATGCAAAATTCGTCCATAATGAAGAGTTCTTCAGAGGCTAAAGATTCACATTTTATTCTCCATTAAAACATCTTTAATGTCCGATATTTTAATCAAGATACTTAAGAGACATTTTGGAGAAAAACAAAGTTTTCAAGAAATTTTCCATGCAAGAATATTATCTCGAATGTTAATAATTAAAGGATTTAAAATATAATACAGAAAATATACGGCAATTAAAATGTGGCCTATTGGGATATAAGCATCTTCAACTGGGCGAGCTCCAATCCAAGTAAATAAAATAGCAATTACGATTATAGACCAAAATATGAATTGGTTACTCGAGGGGTAGTTTGGAATGGGGAGGGGGGGTGATCCTCGTGTCGATTCCTTGGTACGTACTAAACTTAAAAACCAAATTTGGTAATTAACGGCCTTTTCGTTTTAGGGCTATGCTGTCTACAGACACACACACAGCCGTTTTTGTGAAAATGTGTTTTATTATTATTATTATTATTATTATTATTATTATTATTATGGAGGACTCAAAACAAATATTCCGATGAAAACTCGGTATCGGAGTTTTGGGTGGAATACAATACCTTATCTATACATTATGTACATAAAATGTGCAGAGAAAGTAATAATCCGAGATAAGATAATATGCTAATATAATATAACTCTTTACTTTCTCTAGCCCATGCGTCCAATGTGCATAGTGGATAAGGAAAGCATTGTATTCCATTCAAAAGTTAGAAATCGAGATTTCACTGGAAATACTGTTTTGAGACCCGCTGATTAAAAAAAAAAAAGTATTTTTAGAAACATGTTCGTGTGTGGGGGTTACTATGAATGGCATTGCTGTAAAACGAAAAATCCGTTAAATATAGTGTTTAAGTTTAATATCTTCCACGAAGATTTTCAAGAAAATCCTTCCACTCCCAACTACTCTTTACATGGAACATTTTTCGAAAATTTTGATTTACTAAAAATTGGCTCTGACGATTTTTATTAAAATGTCCTATGTTTAAAATATTTTTATGTCAAACGAAATGTATATCTTGAATTTTCTGGGAATGGGTTCTTATTCTGGATGTCTTTTGCATAACTGTTGTATAACTGGTAAACCGTAAGGGGTAGACAAAAACTTATTATATAAAATATAGAGTCCATTAAAACACAATTTTTGTCAGAGATAATATATTTTTGTAGAGTTAACCATTTTCGAGAAATCCCAATTATAGTTTCAGTTTTAAGGTTCTTAAACTTTTCTCAAACAGGAGACACTTTTTTTTCCCACCTTTCTTTTGTTTACTCCTAGCAAGCAAATTGTTTCTAATTGTTTCACTTAGCGACCGGTTTTTAAGAGATCTGACTATCACTTTAGCCTATATTTTTAGAAAAAGGTCCGTGTGTCTATGGGCAGCATAACTCAAAACGCAAAGTCTTTGTATTTAAGTTAGGTATATTCCAAGGATGCGACAGGAAGATTTTCAAGACAATCCCCAACCCAAAACCACTCTTTACATGGAAAGAATTTATTTTCTTATAAAAAGCTCTAACGATTTTTATTAAAATAACATACAGAAAATATATTTGCATTACAAGTAATATGTACTTCTTGAATTTTCTGGAAATAGCTTCTGAATATATGTTCATTCTGGATGAATTTTGCTGAATTTTGTACAACTGGTAAACCGTAAGAAATACATAAAACATACAAAAAATGTAGATCCCATTAAAACACACAATTTATGTCATACACGTTTTTGTTGTAGATTTGACCGTTTCTGATATAGTTCTTGTGATTGGTTTCAATTTTAAACTACTTAAAATTTCTCAAACATGATCATCTTTCGTTTCAACTCTCTTTTGTTTTACTGGAAATGAAAAGCGACCGTACTTTAATTGTCCACATCGACCAGCTTTTAAAAGATGTTACTATCACTGTAGCCTTGTGTATTCCCTTATTTCCCTTCTGCTTATCTTTAACTCCATTAGAGTGATTTAGTTTTTCGGCTTACCCTCCCCCTACCTTTTAGGTCTTTCACTTCCCTCCCCCTAGGGCTTATAAGCAGATGCCTAGGGGTTAGAAGCCTGACGGAGAGCCAACGGCTCGAAAACAGAGATTGAAGAACCCTGGAACGGGTGGTCGATCCGTAGCCAGGCGTGAGCATGAGAAAGTGGATGAAATGCAAGAGAATGAAATGGATGATGAAGTAATTGGTGGAATGAGTGACGGGGGAAATCGGAGAAAACCTAACGCCGTTTCGTCTACCACAAATCTCACATGCGGGCGCATGGGATCGAACCCGGGTCACCTAGATTGGAGACGAGCAGTTTAACCACTCCACCACCTATGATACAGATAAAATAATATATATGTTACTTTTTTTAGCTTAATGTCCGTTGTCTGGTTGGTCATAACGGACGATGAATTAAATTGGTGAAATGATGCTCAAAAAGTATCACGGTGTCCATGGAACTTTTAGTTACTCGACATTCGTCGTCTCAGGGAAAGGGAAAACCACGAAAAAATCCTTATCTGGGTAACTCACTCTAAGCGAGATTCGAACTCGCGACCTCTTGAATCTGAGACAGACACGCTACCACACACTACCCAGGAGGTAATAATCTTTTGTAAGGTTGTTTGCAGGACAGGTAGAGAAAGTCACGTGAATGGAACACATCAAATTATTTTGTCTTTAATTCAATTTCCAACTTTCGGCATAATATGTCAGAATACTTTCTACTGTAACGTGTTCTATCATTAACTTAGTCTTATGTGCTTAGTTTCGATTCTAATGGACTCCATTTAACTGTTCATCTAATAAATTTGCTTATTAAGGAAGGATAAAAGGTTTATTTCCTTAAGAGAGTGAGTTTTCAAAGTTCAACACTTTTGTATGGATTTTTCTGAAAATTTTACTGTGATTTCCGTTACTGTTTAGTTAAAATGTATATCAAATGTCATCCAAATTTGACAAATACTTTGATAGCTTTACATTGTATTGAGCAAACATATAGCATAGTCAAAACGTCCGACGCGTCTCATAATTTGAGAAAATTTGTTGCAATTCAAAAAGTCACCCCACGGTGTCTCTTAAGTGTGGCATTATTTGATTACAATTTGTTAGCAATTGTTTTGTTTAAATAATGAATCACATTAATGATTAAGAAAAATTTACAACAGCGCTTAGAGGTTGTTTACATCTTCACTAAATCTAATCTCGCTCTTCTCAATAGTATCTGAGGAAACGGGTCATTTATATAAGAAAATATCATTCACAAAAAATAAATAAAAATAAAACTCATATTTACAATGAAAGAAACCACATAGCTTGTGCACACAGAAGCTACCAAACAATAGTAATATGAATTTATAACACAAAACTTCGCCCTAAAAATGGGCTATAAAGTGTGTAATGATCTTTTTTCCCTTAGAAGGGGTTTAGAATTCGCAGTACAAAATAAAAGAACCTCGAGCCTGATCAAGAGGTCTATGAGCAAAATTAAGCGGTCTTTCACGCCCAGTCTAGAATGGGACGTTGAGAACCACAGCAGTTAAAGAGCGTCCATAAATAAAACTTAATTTCCAATTTACAGTACAAAATGCCAGATGTAATCCCACTTTAAACAATAATATACTTTCCTACATTTACAAAAATTATATGTGTAAAATAGAGGAAATCACAATAAAAATACACCACAAGCAAAGATGGTCACTTAATCTCTCATTAAATCACCACCATACACGCTCTATTTACAAATTAATTCATAACTCATCTCAGTGTCGCGAATTGTAGAACTTAAAATTTTCATGGAGATGCCGGGGATCGAACCCGGGGCCTTTCACATGCAAAGCGAACGCTCTACCACTGAGCTACATCCCCACTTACGTAAGTTGCCGCCACACTGGCACTTTTTGAATGTTGCGTAAGCAGGTTGTCCGACATCTGTTAGCTGTCGTGTAACTTCTCTTTGACTTCGTGGTAAAACAGACAGTTGTGCGCAACAAAATATTTGTTTATTTAGCATATGTGTTTGTGTTAATAGCTCCGAAGATAACTTGCAGATCTGCATTTCATAACCGCAATATTCAGATATATTGTATAACAAGAATTAATACATCTAAAGTACGTATAAATTGTTACGAGCGTCAACAATACATATAGGAAGATCCTATGTTTTTAACCTGTCTCTTGGATGACGAAAACACATGCATTTATAATAATGGAATGCATTTATCATAAAGCAGCCAAAGAAGCAACTCGACTAGCAGAAGTTACGAGACATTCAGTACCTTACAGTGACATCATAAAACACTTTAGCAGGCACCTTAGAACAAAATGGAACCAGACATGTAGTCAAAATCCACCAGTAAAGTTACGTATGGTAAGGAAAGATGACTTCACCAATCCTTGCCCCGTACGTTCACTGAAGAGGAAAGAACAAGTGACTATCACAAGACTACGAATAGGACATACTAAACTAACCCATTCATACATCTTCACCAAAGACAACCCACCTCAATGTGAAATCTGCAACACAAGACTCACCATTAAACACATTTTCACAGAATGCATTAAGATACACTACAGAATGACAGCTCTATAGCATCACAGAAGATATATCCACAACACTGAATACTCCACAAAAATTCAAGCAAGTTCTACGTTTTCTTAGAAGCATAAAACTGGACTTCAAACTCTAATGTACAATTCACAATATTTTAAACCTTTGTAAAGCTGACTTTTAACAGCAATGTGCCTTTTCAAAATATTTTATTTAAATGTATGTAAAACTTGCTATTCTAATGTAATTTTAATTCCCA
Organism: Hymenopus coronatus; assembly: GCA_030762935.1. NCBI lineage: Eukaryota > Metazoa > Arthropoda > Insecta > Mantodea > Hymenopodidae > Hymenopus > Hymenopus coronatus. The sequence continues at coordinate 38,152,018 of CM060888.1, forward strand.
GACCTGTGTTTGCTGTGTAAATAATTTATTGTAATAACTTGCTTTTCTAATGTAATTTTAACTCACAGACCTGTGTTTAATGGTAAATAATTTACTGTAATAACTTGCTTTTCTAATGTAATTTTAATTCACAGACACAGGTCTGTAAGTAATTCCATTGTATAATAATGAATTCAATTGTTATAACTATTGCATGGTCGCGATATGACCTAGGAGTTAAAGCGACCTAAAATAAATAAATTAAAAAAAATGTTTATATCGCTATTATCCCCTGACTTGGCTGGACATGATTATATTTCGCCATTCAAAGGTGTACACGGAAGAATACATATAAGTACGGCAAGTTTATAAATCGAGCTCGGTTTTGTATTCTGAAGCGCACACAATTATGAAAACAGAGCACGCAGCGGTATAAAGAGAAAGTGGCGAGGGGTTTGTAGCGTAAACATGCACACATTTAGATATAATCTATCCCAAAAGTAGCTCTTTACATGGATTGATACGATATGCATCATTCCAGTTCATAAAGAAACACAATATAACAATTATTGCATAATATTATTAATAAACAAAAAGACATTGTACCTTTACAAATAATAATAAAGTTTGATACAAAAAATTCAGGATAATAATACACGAAGCTTTGAACAGACAATGAACATAAATCAAACTCACTCAGAATGTATTGCAGTGAATTGCAAGACACTTCTTTTTTGTGTCGAAAGAAAAGGCTCTGCTTCTGTCACTCAAAATGTGTTTGAATCATCCACAAGTTTGGTAAGGTGTCCAACGCCTAGCCTATCATATTTTCTACATTTCTACAATCTCTGCTTTCTTTCAGTGTAAAGAGATGTTTATCATAAGTTTCCGGTCCCCATGATACTTAAACGTTTCTCAAGCGAGAGACATCTTTCATTTCATCTCTCTTTTGTTTACTCCTACCAAGCAAAGAGATCCTGATTTCAATTGTTCATTTAGCGACCGGCTTTTGAAAGATATGACTATCACTTTAGACAACATTTTTATAAAATGGTTCAGTGTGTGTGTGTGTGTGTGATTGTTCGTGTGTGTGTATGTGTGTAGCCTAAATCAAAACGAAAACTCCGCTCAACACCAAAATTGTTATTTAAGTTAGGTATATTCGGAGAGTGAGACAGGAAAATTTTCAAGAAAATTCTTCACACATTTTTCCCTTTGCATTTTACATGGAAAAATGTTTGAAAATTATTTTTGTCAACAAATGTTGATTTTTTCACAATTGGTTCTAATGATTCCATTAAAATACCATACATAACAGATATTTACATTACAAATAAAATGTACATCTTGAATTTTCTGGATATAGCTGCTGAAGATCTGCTAATTCTGGATGCATTTTGCTGAATTTTGTATAACCGATAAACCGTAAAAGATACATAGTTATATTTGATAAGACAGTGGCACTTTCTTTTAGATTTTTGTTATTTAATCCCTCATTAAACAATCAGCACATGCACTTTTTATAAATTTATTTTTTTGTGTATCCTGATATTGCGAAATGAAGAACTTAAAATATTCGTGGAGATGCCGGGGATCGAACCCGGGGCCTTTCACATGCAAAGCGAACGCTCTACCACTGAGCTACATCCCCTCATACTCAACAGGCTGCAACAAGCATTACTCCACAGTGGAACTGGCACTCTTAGAGAGTTATGTAAGTTGTCTTATTCCATATGATCTTTCGCTTCTCAAATTTACACTTCATGGTCGGTTTAAATATATGTAACAAGAGTTTAAAAAAATATAAACTACGTGTACATTTTTATCAACAAATGTTGATTTTCTCACAATGGTCTAACGATTCTGATTAAAATACCATACATAACAGATATTTACACTATAAATAAAATGTACATCTTGAATTTTCTGGAAATAGCTTCTGAAGATCTGTTAATTCAGGATGCATTTTGCTGAATTTTGTTCAACTGATAAACCGTCAAATATACATAAAAACCTATTACACAAAGCGGTGTATCTCATTAAAACATTAGAATTTATGTCATATACATTTTTTTTTTTTTTTTTTTTTTTTTTTTTTTGTAGAGATGGCCGTTTCCGATATATTCCAAGTGATTGGTTACAATTTTAAACTACGTAGGTAAATTTTCTCGCCTTTCGTTTTATCTCTCTTTTGTTTTACTGGCGAGCAAATCGAACAGAACTTTAATTGTCCACATATCGACCAGCTATTTGACTAATGTTTTAGGCTTGCGTATTCCCTTGTTTTCCTTCTGTTTATGCTTAATTCGATTAGCATGATGCAGATATTTCGCAGTCGGCTTACCCTTCCCTTACATTTAGGTCTTTCACTCCACCCCCACCCCTCCCACAGGACTTACAAATGGGTGCCTAGGAGTCAGAAGCTAATCGGAGAGTCAACGGCACGAAACCACATAATTGAGAACCTCGGAAGAGGGGTGGGCCCATAGCCAGGCATGAGCGTGATATGAAATACAAGCGAACGAAATAGATAATAGAAAATGTGACGATGGAGCAATTTATGGAATGAGTGGCGAGAAACCGAAGAATCCCCCCCCCAAAAAAAACCACCTAGACACCGCTTCGTCCACCACAATTCCCACATGCGAGCGCATGGGAACGAACCCGGGTCGCCTATGTTGGAGACGAGCAGTCTAACCACTCCACCGCCTATGATATAGATAAAAGAATATATATTATTATTATTATTATTATTATTATTATTAGCTTAACGTCCCTTAAGCTAGTTGGTCATATCGGATGATGAATGAAATTGGTGAAATGATGTCAAAATGATCACGGGGTCCATGGTTCCTCAACGTAAGCGAAAAACCCGAAAAAAAATCGTATCCGGGTAACTCACCCTAAGCGAGATTCGAACTCGCGACCTGTTGAATGTGAGACAGACACGCTACCCCACACTACCCAGGAAGCAATAATATTTTGCAAGATAGTTTGCAGGACAGGTAGAGAAAGTCACGTGAATGGCACACATTAGATTATTTTGTCTTTAATTCAATTTCAAACTTTCGGCATAACATGTCAGAATACTTTTTACTGTCACAAGTTGTATCATTAACTTTGTTTCCAATCCAAAGGACACCATTCAACCGCTTATCTATAAATTTGCTTATTAAGAATGAAAGGTTTATTTCCTTAAGAGAGTGAGTTTTCAAAGTTCAACATTTTTGTATGGATATTTCTGAAAATGTTAGTGTGATTCCCGTTGCTGCTTAGTTAATATGTATGCCAAATGTCATCCAAACTTGATAATTACTTTGAGAGCTTTACAATATGTCATGAATTGTATTGAGTAAATATTTCGCATAGTGAAAAAGTCCGACGCATCTCATAATTTGAGAAAATGTGTTGCAATTCAAAAATTCACTCCCGGTGTCCCTTTAGTGTGCCATTCGTTGATTACAATTTGTCAGCAATTTTTTTTTAAATAACCAATCACATTAACACTAAAGTCGAATCTACAACAGCGCTTAGAGGTTGTTTACATCTTCACTAAATTGAATCTAACTCTTCTCATAGTTTCTGAGAAAATCGTCATTTTTGTGAGAAAATATGATTCACAAAAAAACTGTCCAAAGTAAAAATGATGAAATTACAGAAAAACACATGACTTGTGCACACAGAAGCTACTATACAACAACAGTATGAATTTGTAATGCAAAACTTCACCATAAAAATGGGCAACAAAGTATGTAGGATTACGATTCCTTGCCCTTGAGAAGGGTGCAGGATTCACGGTACAAAATTCCAGATGTCCCATTTTAAACAAAAAGATCCTTAAAATATTATATTGTGCCTACATTTACAAAAATTATATATGTAAAATTAAAGAGAAAGTTATATTTCATAAGACACTACAAATGGACAACGAACGCATTCTTTCAGCGTTTTTGTTATCCAATTCCTCATTAAACAATCAGTAGATTAACTCTTTACAAATTCATTATTTATTCAGCCTGATGTTGTGAAATGAAGAACTTAAAATTTCAGTGGAGATGCCGGGGATCGAACCCGGGGCCTTTCACATGCAAAGCGAACGCTCTACCACTGAGCTACATCCCCTGATGTGATAAGAGCTACAACAAGCATTACTCCACAACGAAATTGGCACTCTTAAGAGTTATGTAAGTCAGTTGTCTGTTCCACATGATTTTCTGCTGCTTAAATTCACACTTCATGGTCGGTTTAAATATAATATGTAGCAAGATTTAAAACATCTAAAATACGTGTACATTTTTATCAACAATTACATAACCTAATTCCAGGTTTTAAATCCGCCTCTCGGATGACGAAAATTACCTCTATCATTATTGCAGTATTTATTTAGCTTTTATTCCTTGAAATGCACGATATGGTTTTGTATATCGCCTATCAAATGTGTGATTAACCAATCAGGAGAAAGACAGAAGAAGAGAGAAGGTAAAGAAACGAAACACGTCACTATACTTTTTTTATTTAGTAACAAAGTTCTTGGCTAGAAAGTGCACGATTACTTATGTATTTAAACAAGGTCCCATGTAGCTCTTGGGCTCTTAGTAAGGGACAGTTTATCATTTACAAATGTGGCAGTTCATACTAATTACAAATTCTATTTCAGAATAAGTTGTCAATAAAAATAATTTAAAACTAGAATAAGCTGAATAGAATACCACACCATAATACGCAACAAGAAATATAATTAATAAATTAAACATAGTTTAGCATATATATACACACTACTGTGTCAAGAAAGTTCCGGGAATTCGCCAATAAAACACACAAAAAAAATGAATTATTCATTAAATTTTATTTTATTGCCTTCAAAGTAGGCCCCTTCTGAAATTATACATTTATGCCAATGAACAATCCAATCATCAAAACATTTTTGTAGTCACTTTTAGGAATCGATGTCAATTGTCGCCGCGAATTTTCCTTTATGTCTTCTATCGACTGAAAACGGGTGCCTCGAAGTGGTAACTTGAGTTTTGGAAAGAGAAAGAAATCAGCAGGAGGCAGATCAGGTGAATACGGTGGTTGATCCATGAAATTTGTTGAGTTTTTGGTCAGAAATTTGTTCACAATTGTGAGCTGATGCGTTATCGTGGTGCAGAATCCATGAGTTGTCGTTCCACAAATCTGGCCTTTTTTCGTCGTATTTGTTCTCTCAAACGCCACATAACGCTCAGATAATAGTCTTTATTTACCATCTGACCTTCTGGCAAGAATTCTGAGTGAACGACACCGCGATAATCGAAAAAAAAAACTGTCAACATGACCTTCAGTTTTGATCGAGTTTGACGTGCCCTTATAGGTTTCGGTTCAGTTGGAAGACGCCATTCGGAAGCTTGTTGACAGGTTTGAGTGTCAAACTCGTAAACCCGCGACAAGTTTTTGTACAAAATTCAAGTCTTTCGGAACTAACCGAGTGCAACGCGTGTCATGCCCAAACAATCGTTTAAAATGGTACGAATCGATTCGAGAGACACAGAAAGTTCAGCGGCAATCTCTCTCTCTTTTTTTTTTTTTTTAATACAGTTCCGGAGGCTTGTCAGGACTCCAGCGCTGTATTCCTTTTTTCTCTCTATTTTTTCCAGTTTCCTATATTTCCTTAGTAGACCTTATTATTCTTAACGTTTTCCTTTTACATATATGTACACAAACATAGACACATTTACAAACACAGAAAGACCCATTCCCGTGGCGGGACTCGAACCCACGATCCTGTGCACCACGAAGCGCCAAAGCGAGACACTTTAGCGAGCGTGGCCACCGGGATCGGCACTCTCAGATCTAAATGACGATTTACAAAATATGGCATTAGCTTTAATAACTGTAAATAAATGCAAATGATATTACCAAAATAAGTAAATATTTAATTGCACAATTAAAAATTAAATTATAGATAATTAACATAAGTATTATATAACTAATTTTCTTAGTGAAATGTATCTGTACCCCTGGATTAATTAGAGGTGAAGATTTACAGAGATGACAAAGGTGTAATGTCAAATATTTTATCAGCACTGTCCGTTAAACTTTCACCGTTATCACCATTATTATTTCTTCAAAAAGTATCAAAATATCAACTTCTTGTTTCAATAACCCATTTTTTTTCCAATAATCAACAGTATTCCTTTTAGTCCTCTCAGTTGCAAAACTGTATAATATTAAATCAATCTTGTGCCTGGCGATGAATATCAGTTTGATTGCAAGTATTGCATCTGCAATGAGTATACTTCATGTGATCAGTGTTGTCAGCTCGCAGTAATGAAAAGTGCCTTAAAGTCACTGACAAAATGGACAGAAATATCTATAAATGTAGCAGCATATATATCTACATCATTATACGTATTCAAATCAGTTCACATTAATTTTTTACCTTGTCCATTAATTTTTATTAAATTGTAAGATGATATAATCGACCTTTTTAATACATTAGTATCCAAATATTTTAATTATTTTAATATATATTTTTTCCAATTTAAAATAACACAATGGTAACTGCAATAACTATAAAAGACTGAATACTTTGAATGGAAATGTCTTCAGTAGCTTTTTGCACAAACAAAGATGCTCAAATAAGCCAGATTTAGCCAAACAGCGCTAAGTAGGCATTACCCAATGTGGTTTGCTCTTCCTTGACATATATGTGACGTAAACATCAGTGTACTGTTACGCATATTTTCCGATCCTGTTCGCTTTTTGGAGTTGTGCATACATTCTCTTCATTTTGCTATTATGTCTGGGGTTTCTCCTCTGTGGTGTAGTGGTTGCCATTGTAGCCTCTAAAACCCAAGATAGCAGGTCAAACCTGGCAGCGGATGGTAGATATTTCTTCCTTTCTTCTTCGGACGCCAAAAACCTGATCATTCCTTCGGATGAGAAGTAAAGCCGGTGGTCCCGTGTAATATTTATTTGCACGTAAAAGAAACCCATAACTTGCAAGAAGAAGGTCGCTGGGCAACATTTTCCGCCATTTCGTGTCCACAAATCGTGATTTCGTACTACAGTGGGAGACGAACCGATCCTTCGTCATCATGGCGCATAACGGCTAACTCAGGAACTATAAATTCAAAACTGATCAAGAAAATATCATAACGAAGCCCTATACTGCAGAGATAGAAACTCTTATGCCGGATTCACAATGGAGCGATGTTGACGACGAGGCACGCGCGGCAAAAGGATTGACCAATAGGAGTTCAGAATTTATACGACGAAACCCGTGCGATGAAAGTTGAATTGGATTTAACTTTTACCGTGTGGCATGGGCGTCATCCACAGAATTCCTGTTGTTTGATATTCTGTGGTCCTTGTTTATGTTGTTAAAGATGAGGTCAACATCAAGGGAAGTACATTCGTTTTCAGAAGAAATCTTACTGAAATGGTGAGGCTGCATCCCGAAACTGTCTTGGACAACCTAAATTATACCTTCATTCCAGAATAATCTTGTCACCTAATAAAACCACGGCTGTTGACTGAATAATAAATAAGCCCCTAACCTCAAAGTTACACAAAGATGCTCTGTTAAGCATATTGATTCGAAAGGACCAACGAGTGCAAAAGATCATCAAAGTGATGGGGTCAATCGTATCTAATTGTAAAATGATTGGAGATTCGTCATTATCATATTCGGGATTAGGGTATGAAAATCCCCAAGTTGGCTAATCTCCTTGAATATGGGTAGAACCCTCCAACGACGGAGCTTCTGCTGTCTTCTTTGTCGATTGTTTCTGTTGTTTATTATTTTTAGAAGATATAGAGCAAGAACTTGTTTTAAATCCGCAGCCATTGATTCAAGTGTGCTATACACTGGCACCGCTCAGTAATGTCAGATTGTACCGCCCTGTTGTGAACACTTGTTTCCATGACCAATGCGGTGTCGCTTCCATTGTGAAATCTTCATTGTCTCTCTCTTTACGGCGAGGATGTATTTGCAAAGAGCATGTAGCCATTCGTAACATAACAGAAAGTTGGGAAAGGGGCATGCTTTCCAAGATGTTATGCAGAGTAAGCAGAGTGTCTCAAAAACAAGGCAAGAACCAAACAACTTAATCTCATAGGTTATAACCTTTTGTACTGTATAGACAGTGAAGATTTTGAGGACATGATGTGTTTTAGTTCTTGTAGACAATGACGAATTGTCTTTATTATGAATGTAAGGTGACTTTTCCATGTGCATGGTAGTGTCAGACATAGAACTCCTTCAGCCAAATGATATCGAGACATCGACAGTCGATTTACTGCTTAGAACTAGGATTATGGCCCCACAAGGGGCTCGGAATTAATATACTTCAGCCTGTTTTGTAATGTTATAAATAAGGACTAAAATTCTACGGATGCCGAACTGATTGGCAAATCCGTTGACGTTAGTCATACATATCTGGCAAGGTAGAAGTAAACTAATTGAATAACAAAAGAAGAAAGGCCTAGCTCACAGTATATTATATAACTCTCAAAATTAGGCTGTTTCTGTATTTAGGTAGAGAGCATTATTCAAAGTGATGATATTTTTACTTTCTTTGCTACGTATAAATATTTTATTCATCTAAAAATTGGTGGTAGAAATTTGCCAGAAATATAGGCTATGAGGCACACTGAACCCAAAAAGATTTTAAAATAGGTTCGTACATACGTGTGTGTATGTGTGTGAGAGAGACGGAGAGAGAGAGAGAGAGAGAGAGAGAGAGAGAGAGAGAAGTAACACTATAATTCAGAAAGAAAAGTCGGTTGAATACCAAACTTATTAGTGAAGTTCAGCATCTTCCAAAAATGCGACTCGAAGATTTTCATGAAAATACTCTCATCCCAAACTCGAACATTTTCCAAATATTTTCATCTTCTCAGAAATGACTCTAATCTTTCTTTGTTATTAAAATACTTTATATTAAAGATAATCACATGAGAAATATAGCGTATATCTTCAATTTTCTAGCAGTAGTTTGTGAAGTCCTCTTCATTCGGAAGGAATTTTGTATAATCTTGTAAAACTCGTAAATGCTGATAGAAGAAAACCTACGTGGTACACAAAAAGCACGATTTAATTAAAATAATAACTTTGGAATGCCGAGATATGGATTATTAATTATTCGTTTTGTGCAGTACAGGTCAACATGTTGGTAATTTCGATATTCAGTTCTTCCTCGCAATTGCATGTAAAGAGCATGGAATTCTAAGACCAACGTTGCGCACGTTTCTCTGGCGGCAAGTTTGGTTACTAACAAGAGGATAACAGAGACAGTGCATTAAGAATATTAGCGTATGCTAAGATGTCAAGTATCGAACCTTCTAAAAAGGGAACATTAACTGCAGTGTTATAGGATGTAATAATACCTACAAGAATACTTCGCCAGCACTCACATATGCTTAAAAATTAGCTGCAGCATGCATAATGTTGTTTAGAAATTAATGCTAACCTTTTTTTAAGTTAATAAATAGAAACTCTAAATACTGTGAGTATTAGACTAAACGACACATTATGCGAATAGTCTGTCAATTATTATTATTATTATTATTATTATTATTATTATTATTATTATTATTATTATTACTATCATCATCATCATCATCATCTACTTTTATTTTTATTATTAAAATGTATGTACGTATGGTTGTGTACGTACTACTATTCATACTTTTAGTCCTGAGGGGTCATCGTGAGAACCAAAGCCGGCAACAAAAATTTGAAGCATTCACTTCATCGGAAATAAAAGGTTCAGAACATCGCCACAATTCAGCATATGTTTCCAGATGTGTACAAAAATATTTCGACCCTTTGAAACAGCACTTTCAGTAAAATGTATGCACTTTATAGGCAGAAAATCACAAATAATACCTACCTCACACATGGCTTCCGCTTCTATCCTCCTAATAAGTACAAAGCATGACACGGAGCGCGCCACCAGTACGATTTTCTGATCCGTGCACGGTGCCTATAGCTACCATTTGTTAAACATTGCACTTATCTCCTTTCACATTTTATCTATAACGAAATGTGTAGTATGACAGTTTCTACGTAGGTTCATCTCAATTAAAATTAAGTATATAGAATTAATTATAAACTCTAATACGATTAGTTGATACACTCTTCGAATAAAGAGAGGAAAGAAAGTAATTGAATTGTAACAAATCAGAATTTTATTCTTTGAAGTGATGCAAGATGGTAAATGCGGTCCATTTTAATATAATACTGTGCCCGCGTTGCAAAAATTATACATCAAATGAAAGAGAAAATTCCGATTAATAACACTGCACAAAACAAATTGCAATTTTATGTATTTAACTTCTCCTTAAATGAGAAAATGAGGCCTGCAATTATTGCATATTTATTGCCAATTCCTCCTGCTGTTGCGAATTGCAGAACTTAAAATTTTCAGTGGAGATGCCGGGGATCGAACCCGGGGCCTTTCACATGCAAAGCGAACGCTCTACCACTGAGCTACATCCCCACGCATTGATATTGTATACATGTTTACCTAATACTACGGCTTTTGCTAATATGTTTATCAAATTATCGGTAATATTGTATTGGTAATTAGTTATAAATTGTCAGTAATAAACTAATGGCTTTATAAAAAAAAAAGAAGAAGAAGAAAAAAGGTACTATACTATTACCGATCTACAGCTGCCCCTTTAGAATATATTTATTCTTTATACAGAAGTTGATTCCTCTATCACTTTAAATAAGGCGATGGAGATGACTTTCGACGTTTATATCATGTAGAAAAATCTGACGTGTTCCATTCACATGACTTGTTCTAAAACTATTGTTACAAACGATTAATCCTTTATCTACATTGTGATAATCAGATTAACATTAGGCAGAAATGTTTATATTTCTCGCTTCTAAGCAGAAGGGAGATAAGGTAAATACACTAGGCTAAAGCGATTTAAAAAAAAAAACAGTCACTATGTGAAATAATTCAAATTCGGTTCGCTTTGCACAGCAGGAGTAAAACAAAAGAGAGATGAAACGAAAGATGACGTCCCGTTTCAGAAACGTTGAAATGGATTTAAATTAAAACCAATAAAATGAAAATTCTCGAAAATTCTTAACTCCAAGAAAAAGTTAAATGTTGTAAGTTGTGTATTTTAACGAGATCCACATTTTTTTGTATACGGTTTACCAGTTATACAAAATCATCCAGAATAAAGAGGCTAATTCCAGAAAATTCTACATATACATGCTATTGGCATGCAAATATCTTTAATATATGGTATTTTAATCAAAATCGTTTAAACAATTTTTGAGGAAAACAATATTTTCAACATTTTATCCATGAAAAAGTTAGTTTGGGGTGGGAAAATTTGGTAGTTAACCCACTTTTCTTTTTTGAGGTATGCTGCACACACACACACACACATCTTTTTTTTTAAAGTTTTTTATTCCGGTCCTCAAAACATCCGGTGAAATCTCGGTATCGGATTTTGAGTGAAATACAATGCCTTCTCTGCATACTATGAAAATAGCACGTATAGAGAAAGTAAAAATAGAATAATCCCGTAGTGTCAAAGATGTTCTTTTATGTACCAACCGCAACTTGTGAAAACATAAACCTACAGCATCGAGTATTTCAAAAACTTCTGATGTTACGAAAAGTATGCTATCAGTGCATGTCCCTTTCCTACTGTTCATGCCTAACACGGTTGTGAAATGCCCCTTTGGCTTCTTTCCTTTAGAAGACCAGTTAATTTTAAAACTCTAATATGTTCCTAATTACCTGGCTGGTATGAGGGCATCAGTGGTGTTGCTCCTCTTGCAAGTGAAGTGAAAGAACAGACATGAAGAATGATCAACCGCCACTGGAGTTCCTACCCTGCCTGGTTCGCCATAAAAGATAGGCTCTGATAGAGGTAGTAGAAAAAAGAGCTGATATAATTCTCTCTTTTTCTAGTAATCAAAGTCATTTCGTGGATTTATAGTTGACCCAAATCGAAATTTTCTGTGTTTAGGCTTTTAATATTCAGTTAAGATTAATATTTCACCAGAGAAAACTCAAGATACACACTTTATTATAATACCAAGGTAATAAATTACCTATACAAAATGTTAAACAAAATTATTTGAGCCGTTTCGGAAAAAATCTTATGTGTTCCATTCACATGACCTTCTCTACATCTCATAACCTGAATTTTCTGGGAATGCCTCTGAAGAGTAATTTATTCTGGATGATTTTTACTGAATTTTGAATAACTGCTAAACCGTAAGAGATGGAAAAAAACTTACAAAGCAAAAAATGTAGAGCATGTTAAAACACACACTTTATGTTATATACATGTTTTTCGTGGAGTTCGTCGTTTTTGAGACATTCCTTATTTTTAGTTTCTGCTATGAAAAACGTATACTTCTCTCATGCAGAAATTTGTCAACTGCTGTCCATACAAACAAAGGAACTTCAGTGACATAGCAGCTAACTTTTGATTATCACTTTAAACTATGGTACTCCCTTATTTCGCTTCTACTTACAAGGAAGTAAGTAATATGGCTAATTCTGCTAATTTTTTTACTGATTAGCATGAAGTAATAGAAGTACAAACTTTTTAACAATAATTTGTTACAGAGATGTAGAGAAAGTCATGTGAAGGTACACATCAGGGTTTTTTTTTTTCATCACTAGTCACTGGCTTATTAGCCTTATGCCTTATTTAACTAAACGAAGACGCAAGAGGAAATTTTTGGCGAATCTACTCAATTATACTGCATATCAACAAACACATGCTGGCCCCATAATCATGTCGGTAGAGAGTCACCTACCGAGCTAGGGGTCCTGGGTTCGATTCTCAGCTGCGTAGTTGGCATTTTTCTCTAAGCAAGATCAATGCAATTCTCTCAGAGTCTGGAAATATGTGTGCGAATATGTGCCTGAAAACAGTTAAAAAAATCTGATGTGTTCCATTCACATGACTTTCTCTATATCTCTGCAATAAATTATTTTTAAAAAACTTATGCTTCTATTTACTTCCTGCTAATCGAGAAAAAATTAGCAGAAATAGTCTTATTACTAGCTTCCTTGTAAGTAGAAACGAAATAAGGGAGTACCATAGGTTAAAGGGACAGTCAAAAGCTGGTTGCTATGTGACTGAAGTTCCTTTGTTTGTATGGACACGAGTTCACAAAGTCCTGTATGAGAAAAACATAAGTTTTTATAGCTTAAACCAAAAACAAGGAATGTCTCAAAAACAATAAACTCCACGAAAAACATGTATACAACATAAATTGTGTGATTTAATGTGCTCTACATTTTTTGTGTGGTAAGTTTTTGTCTCTCTCTCTCTCTCTTACGGTTTAGCACTTATGCAAAATTCCGTAAAATTAACTCAGAATAAAGTAGTCTTCAGAGGCTATTCCCAGAAAATTCAAAATATACATTTTATTTGTCAGGTGAATATCTTTAATATACGATATTTTAATCAAAATCTTCAGAGCCATTTTTTAGAAAATCAAAATTTTCGAAAAAGGTTCCATGTAAAGGGTAGTTTGGAGTGGGGGGATTTTTGTCAAAATCTTCGTGTCGCATCTCCGGAAGATACTAAACTTAAATACCAAGTTTGGTATTTTACCGACTTTTCGTTTTTAAGTTATCGTGTCCACAGATACACGGACACACACACGGACCTTTTTCTGAAAATACTTTTTTGGACACAGGGGACCCTAAAACATATATATCCGGTGAAATCTCAGTATCGAATTGTTTGGTGGAGTGCAATACATCCTCTATACACTATGTACATAGTGCGTGTAGGGAAAGTAAAAAAGAAGTAACTTTTTTAATCCTTATAAAAATGCAATCTATGAGAATAAAAATAACTAAAAGTATATAAAACAGAACCAATGTTTTTCTTCATTCTTAAAAGTTGAATTTTGGGCAAGAAATTCTTTTTTAAGGAGGAAGGGCATTTGTTTATTTTTACTCAATTCATCCCCTCCTTACTGATCCAATTCATCCTCTCCATTTACATAAAAGTCATCCAAAATGAAGAGGTCTTCAGAGGCTATTCCAGAAAATTCAAGATATACATTTCGTTTGTCATAAAAATAGCTTATACATAAGGTATTTTAATCAATATTATTAGAACCATTTTTTGAGAAAATCGAAATTTTCGTAAAATGTTCCATGTAAAGGGTAGCTTGGGGTGGGGGAATGTTTTTGAAAATCTTCGTGTCGCATCCTTGGAAGATACCAAACTTAAATACCAAGTCTGGTATTTAACGGTCTTTTCTGTCCGGTCTTTTTTCTATGTATGCTATGTATTTCTGGTGAAATCTCGGTATCGAATTTTTGGTGCACTTAATACCTTCGATCCCAAGCGACGCATTTGAGATTTGTGTTGGACAAAGCGACGCAGGTGCGGGTTTTCTCCGCGTTCTCCCGTTTCTCTCGCCATCGCCTGCGGTGCCAGTAAAACGGGCTTTAAACACTACCAAAAAAAATACCTTCTCTATACACTACATATATACATAGTGCGTGTAGAGAAAGTAAAACAGCCGTAATCATTATCAGTGGCGTTGGCACCTGTCTCATTCGTGTAGGCCCTTTTTTAAGAACCAAAAAAGCTCTTACTCTTGCTGGTGTACACATTTGTTCTCTCTTGAGCTATTTTGCAAATAATTACAGTAACTTACCAACAAACCTTATGCACATTCCATATACAAGTCATGCAGATGATTTGCATACACACCAACAAATAACTTAAACTATTCCAAAAAGGATTTTACTACACTGCAATACAAATTTATAATACATTTAATTTCCATGTCACCTAAAACATTAACCAACCCTAACCAACATAAAGTTTTCAAGAAGTTTTAAAAAATTCTATATGCTCACTTCCCCTGTAGAGGAATTTTTAATATGTCACGTAACAGGTAAATATTCCATATAGGGGGCAGATTGCATGTATTGACCATTTACACTTTTGTATTATAGTTTTACTTACATTAATGCATTTTAGGAAGTTCATTCTTAAAATGGTAGCAATTTAAAAACGTTCATCTTCTGTTACACATTGCATATGACATATATACCGCTGTTGAGTATGCTATTAGTTGTGCTGCATATCTCATAATTGTATGAAATGTTCAATGTCCTTAAGCGTTGCTCGAAGTGGGACCAAACAAACAAACCTTAAGCTGAATAAGTTTTAAAGAATACGAGTGGTGTCAATAGTACTTACATAGATTATTTTCTCCTCATACTTCGAAATTTCCCAAAGTATCACTCTGGCAGATGTTTTTCTTTTTTCCCCTCGAAGTAGTCCATTGTGTTTTCTTAATTTTATTTTAAGGTGACCAACCTATGAAAATCGACCAACATTTTTTTAATATATACTATTAATATACTATAGTCCTCGTAGATTAATTTACCGAAGTTATTTTCAGACACTTGCAATTAAAACACTTATCACGTGGCCTTTCAAATGGAAGTTTTAATGAAAGCAAATAACAATAATTCAAAGTAAAATCCGCGTATCTCTGAATGCATTTTCCAGCGTATGTAAATGTTCAAAATGCTCCTTGCGGTGCACATTTCAACCAATCATTTTTATTTTTCTACCAAAGAGTCTTGATATCACAATAAATAAATATTATCGAATTAAGTTTATAAATAAGCAAAATTAATTACTTGTTTCTATTAACAAAATTAATTAATCCACAAAAATAATGAAACATTCATGAATGAATAATTTATCATATATTTACCTTCAGTAAGATTTAATTAATTTCAAACACATCCGATAATTTTTTACTCTCTCTCTCTCTCTCTCTCTCTCTCTACACGTACTATATACATAGTGTATAGGGAAGGAATTGCATTCCACCCAAAAATTCGATATCGAGATTTCACCGGAAATATATTTTTTAGGATCCCCTGTATCCAAAAAAAAAAAAAAAAAAAAAAAAAAAGGCATTTTCACAAAAAGTTCCGCGCGTGTGTATATGTGTGTCCGTGTGTCAGTGTATCCGTGTGTTCGTGTGTCTGTGAACACGATAATTCAAAAACGAGAAGTCGATAAAATAACAAACTTGGTATTTAAGTTTAGTATCTACCAGGGCTGTGACACGAAGATTTTGAGAAAAATCCCCCCACCCCAAACTATCCTTTACATGGAACATTTATCAAAAATTTTGATTTTCTCAAAAATGGCTCTAACGATTTTGATTAAGACATCGTATATTAAAGATATTTACCTGACAAATAAAATGTATATTTTGAATTTTCTGGGAATAGCCTCTGAAGACAACTTTATTCTGGACGAATTTTAGGGAATTTTGCATAGCTGTTAAACCGTAAGAGATGGAGAAAAACTTACCACATAAAAATGAAGAGCACTTTAAAACACACAATTTATGTTATATGCATTTTTTCGTAAAGTTGATCGTTTTTTTAGATATTCCTTGTTTTTGTTATGAGCTTTAAAAAAACTTATACTTTTCTCATACAGATCTTTGTCAACTCCTGTCCATACAAACAACCAGCTTTTGATTATCACTTTAAAGTATGGTGCTCCCTTATTTCGCTTCTACTTACAAGGAAGTAAGTAATAAGACTATTTCTGCTAATTTTTTTTCGATTCTCATGAAGTAAACATAAGCACAAGCTTTTTAACAATACTTTGTTGCAGAGATGTAGAGAAAGTCGTGTGAATGGAGCACATCAGATTTTTTAAAGTGAGATACTCCTAAAATGTAAATATGAAGATTTGTTACACAATTTTGAAAACTAAAGCACAAGGAGCTTTTTTTTTTTTAGAGATTTTTTTTCTGAAAAACTACTTCATGCATTTGCGTCAACATTTCAGAATTAGCTACACATAAAAATAAACGTAAATGCTTCAGATACAGTGACTTTTAATTTTCACAGGTTGGTTTAAATTCTGATCGCACAAACCTGCAATGTTATCTGATTCGCTGCACTTATATATTTTACTATCACACGTATTTTTACACCAACTGCACCAACCATCTTGACTTTTATGTTTCAGAGGGAATTTGTAGCCGACAAGGATGATGAGTAGCTTCCCATTTTGACTCGCCATTTCAGAAGCCATCACGTTCATACTGCGACCACTACGATACTGTCAACAAGTGAATGACTGCTTACTGAACTTGTGTTTTCGTCTGTTTCGCTGTTGAAAAATCGTCACCAACCCTACCAACTTAGAGATACATTCAATACCGGCCTGCTTTCGATTTTGTTTGTCATACCTAGAGGCAAGATTTTGTGTTAATAAATGCTTTTAAAATTCATAATTTTAATTAGTGGTGTTATGTCTTGAAAAATACCATGAATTTTCACTAATCTTTATTTGTGAGTGGTGTATTAGATCGGTTTTTGAGGGATTTATTAAGTAAAAATCTGATGTGTTTCATTCACATGACTTTTTGTATATCTCTGCAACAAATTATTGTTAAAAGTGTATACTTCTATTTACATCATACTAATCGAAAAAACCAGCAGAAATAGTCTTATTGCTTGCTTCCATGCAAGTAGAAGCGAAATAAGGGAGTTCCATAGGTTAAAGTGATAGTCAAAAGCTGGTTGCTATGTGACTGAAGTTCCTTTGTTTGTATAGATAGGAGTTGACAAATTCCTGTATGAGGAAAGTATGTTCTCCAAAGCTGAAACCAAAACAAGGAATACCTCAAAAACGATCATCTCCACGAAAAAAATGTATATAACATAAATTGTGTATTTATGTGTATATTTATTTGTGTATTCAACGTGCTCTACATTTTTTGTGTTTTAAGTTTTTCCCATCTCCTGCGGTTTGGCAGTTATTCAAAATTGCGTAAAATTCATCCAGAATAAAGTAGTCTTCAGAGGCTATTCCCAGAATATTCAAGATAAACATTTTATTTGTCAGATAAATATCTTTAATATATTATATTTTAATCAAAATCGTTAGTCATGTTTTAGAAAATCAAAATTTTCGAAAAAAAGTTTCATGTAAGGATAGTTGGGGGTGGGGGGATTTTTCTCAAAATCTTCGTGTCGCATCCCTGGAAGATACTAAACTTAAATACCAAGTTTGGTATTTTACTGACTTTTCGTTTTTGAGTTATCGTGTTCACAGACACACGGACACACACACATACGGACCTTTTTCTGAAAATGGTTTTTTTTGGATAAAGGCGACCCTAAAACATACATTTCCAGTGAAATCTCGGTATCGAATTTTTGGGTGGAGTTCAATACCTTCTATATACACTATATAAATAGTGCGTATAGAGAAAGTAAAAATCTGATGAGTTCCATTCACATGATTTTTTTTACATCTCTGTAACAAATTATTCTTAAAAAACTTATTCTTCTATCAACTTTATGAAAATTGGGATTAAAATTAGCGGAAATTATCTATTTTACTTGTAGGGGAATAAGGCAAATTCACAAGGCTAAAACGATAGTCAAATCTTCTAAAAGCTGATTGCCGTGTGGTTGAAATCCGTTTTTTGCGTGGCCAGGAGTTGACAAATTCCGTATAAGAAAAGTTTAACTATTTTAAAACTGAAACAAAATACAAGGTATATCTCATAAATGGTAAACTCCACGACAAAACCATACAGGTAACATAAATTGTGTGTTATTTTAACGAGATCCACGTTTTTAGTGTTGAGAGTTTTTGTCTGTCTTTACGCTTTACCAGTTATTCAAAATTCAGCAAAATTCATCCAAAATAAAAATGTCTTTAGAGACTATTCCCAGAAAATTCAAGAAATACATTTTGTTTTTCATGTAAATATCTTAAATTACGGCAGTTTAATCAAAATGCATAGAGTAATTTTTTAGAAAATAAATATTTTCGAATTTTTTTGCAGTTAAAGGGTAGTTTGGGGTGGGGGAATTTTCTCTCAAAATCATCGTGTCACATCCTGGAAGATACTAAATTATAAACACCAAGTCTGGTATTTAATCGACGTTTCGTTTTCGCGTTATCGTGTTCGCAGGCACATGGACACATATATGCAGCTGTATCTAAAAGAAATAAATAAAAAATAAATAAATAAAAATAAAAAAAAATAATAATACAGGTGACCCTGAAACGTGTATTGTGGGTGAAATCTCGGTATCGAATTGTTGGGTGGAATTCAATACCTTATCTTACACTGTGTACATAGTACGTGTTGAGAAAGTAAAATATCTTGTGTTCCATGCGCATGCCTTTCTCTGTTCTACAAATTTTCTATAAAAGATTCTTCTTCCTATTCCATACTAATCAAGGTAAGCATTAACAGAATCGTATTATTACTTAGTTTCTTATAAGTAGAAGGGAAATAAAGGATTATACTAGGCTAAAGCAATAGTTAAACGTTAAAAAAGCTAGCGCTATGCGAAAATGTCGCTTAAAATCGTTTCTTTGTATGACCAGAAGTGAAAGAGAAGAAACAGGACGACTTTCTGTTTGAGAATAGTATGTCAAAATTGAATATCTCGGTAAAGGTTAGTTCCACAACAAAAATGTGAAGTACATATACCTATTGTATCTTTTGACGAGATCTACAGTTTTAATAATAAGTTTGTGTCTAGGGAGCGCCGAGGTACAGTGATTAGACCGTTCGATTCCCATCTAGACGGCCCGCGTTCGATCCTAAGCGCCCGCATGTGGAATTTGCGGTGGACGAAGTGGCGTCTGGGACCTCCGGTTTACTCCGCCACTCATTCCACCAATTGCTCTCTCATAGTCTTTCCTATCATCTATTTCGCTTGCATTTCATATCATCCACATACGTTCATGCCTGGCTACCGGTCGATTACTCGATCCAGGTTCTCCATTCTGTGGTTTCGTGCCGTTGGCTTTCCGACAGGCTTCTGGCCCCTGGGCATCCGCTTGTAAGTCCTAGGGGCATGACAGTATTGAGAGGGTAAGTCGACTACAAAACGAAGTTTTTGTCTATATCTTACGGTTTACCAGTTATGCAAAAGTCATTCAGAATGAAGAGGACTTCAGAGATTACTCCCAGGAAATTCAAGATATACATTTTGTTTGCCATACAAATATCTTTAATATAAGATATATTAATCAAAATCGTCACAGCCAATTTTGAGAAAATCAATATTTTCGAAATGTTTTCCATGCAAAGAGCGGTTTGGGGTGGAAGGATTTTCTTGAAAATCTTCGTGTCGCATCTCTGGGAGATACTAAACTTAAATGCCAAGTTTGGTATTTAACACTTTTTTCTTTTTTTTTTTTTTTGTATTTGAATTATGCTGTCCACATACACTGTCCTTTTCTTAATGTTTTTACTCAGAGATCTCAAAACATGTATTTCTCCGGTGAAATCTCCGTATCGAATTTTTATTGGAATACAATACCTCCTCTACCTATTGTGTCTATGTTATATTCTTGCTAGAGAATGTAAAAAGAACAAAGACCTACCCAGCCAAAATTTTTCGGGCAGAATTAATGAGTAATGACATGGCTGAAATTAAAATTAATATTAATGTTAAAACCCCTTCGTTTGAAATCAATATCATTATTCCAATAAATGTATCAGACATCACAAACTACAAAACAAGCTGTGATATTTTAGTTTTTCATAGCTGTATATCTTTCTCTTACGAATCAATGAAACATTTCTAGCTCTCAGCATAGTTATCGGTAGTCGAAGGCAATGAAGTAAGCCAGGAGTAAAAAATAAATAATTAAATTAAATGCGAGTTTCCATTTCAGTAAATTGAGAGTACTGAGAAATTTAAGCCAAAAACAATTAATACCTGTGTCGCTGTCTGCGTGCTGTCAATATGTCGCCGTCCTTTTGTCTTCCCCGGAGTCGGTCTGGATTAGCACAAGTGAAATACTCTATAAACAAACGTGTACATACCTATGAAAAATCCCCTTTATGCACCGGCTATGCTCGTCCCTGTAGAACACAATTTGGATCTTTCATTTATGGGGAGAAAGAATGACTAAGGTATGTGACACGGGGTAGTCTCAAAATTAGACGTACTTCACTTAAAATGCCACTAAATGAATACTTTTATTCTCCTTTGTTGCTTGCTGAGGCACTAATCCTACGAGCGACTCCCCACATAGAGATATTAATAACTAGTGCTATTTTCTGCTATTTACTGAGTTGTTGTGTCGATGATCATCGTTAATCACTGCGTAACTAACATCTCTAATATTGAACTCGTTCCTGATTGGCTAAAAAAGAAGTGCGAAAATAACGTTGTCACGTACTAACTTTGTAAGTTCTTTGTATTCAACTCACGTGACCGCTCTTTATAATGAAGAAATCCCGAGCTACTGGCTTTTAGGGGACTAACCTTTCTCTAAAATTTTCCCTGTTACTTTGTGTCACTGATGCGCTAAAAATCTTGCTCTACAAAGGCAATTGTGTTACTAGCATTAACAAAGAAGGTAACCTTGGCGAGCACAATAGCAACTTCTTCGCCCTACAATCTGCTCAGTCTTGGCTATTGATATTTCCTATATGAAACCTATACTAAAATAATAATTTAACTAATAAAATACACAGCGGGCGAATATACTGTCGCACCTGTTAACTCCACAAAAATGAATTTGAAATAAACTGCTTCTTTTAATGAAATATGTTGTTGTTGTTTTTTTTTCGTTTTTTTTTCAATTGACTAGTAAGAACTTGTTTATCTCTTTTCTATCTCTTTCAGATATATAAAAGTCATGTAGAGTGAAAAGGACTTCAGAGCCTTTTCCCATAAAATTCAGCTGTACAATTTATTTGTCATGGAAATATCTTTAACACATGCATTTTAATCAAAATCGTTAGAATCTTTTTGTAGAAAATCAGAAATTCAGAAAAATCTTCTATGTAAAGGCTAGTTCGGGGTTGGTGATTTTGCTGAAAAATTTCGTGTCACATCCTTGGGTAAAACCGAACTTAA
The DNA here is from genome assembly GCA_030762935.1 of Hymenopus coronatus. Classification (NCBI taxonomy): domain Eukaryota; kingdom Metazoa; phylum Arthropoda; class Insecta; order Mantodea; family Hymenopodidae; genus Hymenopus; species Hymenopus coronatus. The sequence goes on from CM060888.1 coordinate 38,173,896, forward strand.
ATACCAACTTTGGTAAGTTACTTTTTGTGTTATGAGTTATGCTGCTCAAACGTACATACTCACATACATCAATAGACAGACAGAAGTTTTTCTAGCTTTTTATTTTTGGATTCATAGTCCTCAAAGATATATTTCCGGTGAGATATTGGTATCGAAGTTTTGGGTGCGATTATGTACGTGATAGAGAAAGTAAATTCTGATTATAAGAAGAAGTTTTTCTATAAATAATTTGTAGGAAAGTATTTATGTGAGTAATGAAACAATTAAAGAGTTTGTATTTTTTAACCAATTTTGCTTTTACAGAACGTGTAAGGTAGCTAGTATTCCAAAAGAAGAGAACAAAATGTCAGGTTGCTGAAGACGTTGAGACACGCACACGTTAACGAAGGTCTGCGGTTCGAACCCTGCCAAAACGTGGTTTTCTCGATTTCCCTCGGTCCTTATATGTGTCAAATGCAGGAAAGTAAAATTAGATCTGGAACGTTTCGTTCCTACATTTCCTTTACCAATTATTTTATGTCATGTAACATCATCCACTACCTGTGGTGCCTTATGCTGTAAGAACAAGCGTTAAACACTAATTAAAAGTTACATTGCATGATGAGGTGATGTAAACCACTCGAAAGGGCGGTATCTAGCTCTCTGTTGTAATTTAACTCCATTTAACTCTGTGAGAGGAAGAGTTAACGTGAGTCAATTGAGTTTCAGAAGCCGGTGTTATCAGCTTCTTACACGTGTAGTCTAAACTGCGTTTCCTGCCGCTGTTCAGGTTACAGCACCAACATAAACATGCATCTTCTCCCTTATCAAACCTGGTTGTTGCTGCTGTTGTTTCTCGCAGTCTGGGCAACTGTCCAACATCATATCTGCTGCACATACGGCGCAAGTAACACACAACAAGAAGCTCTATAACTCTTGGAGTGTATATCTTGTGTCATTTATATTTAGCAGAGGCATTAAGGACCCCCTAGAGAAGCTTATTCTCAGTCAGTCGACCTCTAGCAACACGCCATTTTAACGTGTATTCAACATTTTGCACTGGCGTATTTTTTTGGCAACTTTGAAGATTTACTGGACCAATAAATATTATTATTATTATTATTATTATTATTATTATTATGCAGAAGTGAAACTAATGAACAAACTATAGAAATAATAAATATTAAAACATAGGGCATAGTGATAGAAATGTGTTGGGTGAAAATGAAATCATTGCTGGAACCATAGTATTTATTTTGGTAGTAACTGTACCATTTCTCTGTATAGAGATGTGAAATATTCCAGTGGTACACAAGTGGGTAACTTAATTACATGAGATATCACTGTGAAAGTAGGTAATGACTCATCCAATCTTATATTTAATTGTTTCAGTGTTTAAGAATGATTGCGCAAGCTACACTTAACTTTGGGTTTTTCAATTGTTTTCCTGGTCAGTAGGCTATGCTAGGATGGTTTCTCCTAAATCAATATTTACTTTCCCTTGTTTTCCTTTCATTTCGTTTCCTTCTCATTTTTCAGGTGTGCTTTGAGACCGTTAGTTGGCTTCTCTATAATAACATTTGTCATCTTATTAATTGTTTAACAGTTTATATTTAAAGAGTGATAACACTCGATTATTTCATGTATTTAAGAGTGTAGAAATCAGCTTTTAGCAAGGGAAGTTGAGAATTGTTCACTCCAAACCTGGAAAGTGGAGTGAGAGGATTTCTTTGTTAGCAGATGCTCTTTTGTCCGAACACGTACAAGCGACGTGTGACGGTAAAGACCCTTTTAGTTTAGAGAACAGTATTTTTCCATTGTGTAACACTTGTCACGTGGGTGCCATGTTGCATCCTGGGAAGAAAGTGATGTATTTAGGGTAATATCGACCCCAGTTTCGCGGCCTTTCTGACCAATCAGAAAGAAGTCGCCATGACAGCAACTTTGCTATATAAGGAGAAGATTACCGCACATCGGGGAAACCAATGAAGTCTCTACTAAATGACTACGTCCTTTATCTTACAGGGCTGAACACAACTAATAACTAATGCCTTCGCCAGACATGGCAGCAGTAGCTGTAAACATATAATTAGCTTAGAATGAAATATTTTAAATGACTATGTCCTTATGTTACAGGGCTGCAGACACGACGAAATACACCAACGATTTTACCCGCAAGGGCAGCAAATGCTATACTGACTATGTCCTTTTTATTACAGGGCTGCAGATATATACGCATGTAATATCTATTCCTCACCACAAATCTTCCAAGGGCGCAATCAGGGCTCCGGTCATGTTTGCGTCCTGGCTCTCACTCTCTCCTGGCTATGGCCTCTGGCCAGCCATAACACCCGCTCCTTGAATCCGCAGGTGCAACAAGCGGTACTGCTGCATTGCTACATCCGAATTCTCTCCGGTGGAGTGGTTTTTTAGTGGGTATTGTCAGTTTATGGCGACCCTCACACTTGGCAGAGTTATCCTCTCTGTCGCCTGTAGATTGGGTTTTTCCACTCCACTCGAAAAAAAAAAAAAAAAAAAACATCGGGGCTGTCTCTTATTTACGGTGCTGTCTCTTAGTTGTGATGCTGTCACGTCAGGGCTGTCACATAGTTACATCGGCATTCAAGTTAAAAAACGGAACTCTTATAGATACTCAGTTATCGGTGCCCTCAATAGGATAGATAGTCAGTGACGCGCATCTAGACATAATTATATAAAGCTAACTTAAAGGAAATGGTTATAAGTAAAATACGTGTGAATTATCGATAAAAAAGCTCCTAGTAAATAATTGACTTAGCAGATTGTAAAGCAAAGCGCTTATCTCGTGTCTTCTAGTGACAATAAATTGAAGGAAAAGTTTCGTGTGTAAGTAATTTCATAAGATCACTCCCTAAACTACCCTCATTGCTTCCACCCCGAGTGTCAAACTATCATGCAGGCTGAGTCTAGCTAAGGATCATCAACGGTAGTAGATCTGCACAACACAAGGTACGTAGATCTACTCATCTGGTAGTGGAGTGAACCTTGAAGCACCGCCAACGTCAACGCACATATGAGCACGGTGCCAATAATGCACATTATACCGCTGCAGCTTCTAGGTTCGATATGACCAGATGCTTACTCAAAGACAAGGGCCGCTTGGTTCATGGGTCATTCATTCCCCTCTTGTAAGTTTATCATCCATCCAGGATTTGATCAGACAGTTCTGATTTTCTTATACTGTCTAGAGTAAAGTGAAAAATGTCCTAGGTTTTGAACGTAAAACAAAGTATTGCAATTATGATATATTTGAAAAATTGTATTTGTCTGTGGTAAAAAGAATGGGTGGAAGTATGTTCAGCTAAATTTACTCATACTGACAAATAAAACAGCACATTTGCTTTATTTAGACAACTGGGTTTGATTTTATTAAAGGAAAGAATATAGTAGCTGATATTACATCGTGTGTTTGTGTCTTAACAATGTATATTTAATGAAAAACTTAAAAAGAAATACAAGTTTTTGAGAATATGTGGTGATTGTAATAATAGTGAGCAATGTTCACAGTGTTATAAACTATTTTCTGTTATTCACAAAGGTAAATGATCACCAAAGGTGGATAAACATGCTGCTTCAAATAAAATATTGGAGCTTACTTCAAAATTGCAGATTAAAGTGTTATAAAAAGTCTTGCTGCTTGCATTACTTAATTATATGCAACCATGAATAAGCAGTTATCTACTTCCATTTATGTTTAAGAGAGTCCTTATTTTACATTTTTATGAAATATTCACTTACACATTGCTAAAAAAGATTTTTTTTGGTCATTTAAAAAGGAATAGTCATTCATATATATTCATATGCATTTATTTCTGGGAAATATGAAAATGATCGGTACTCGGTGGAAAATTAACATTCTGCAGTAAGGTTCTGGATGTCCTGGGCTAGGAGCAAAGAAAACAAGCAGTTGTTCTAGGTTTGGTCTTCAAAAAAGAGGTAAGATACTTCTTTGAGCAGCTCCTGCAATGGAATGGATTTTCGACTCTGAAACTGTTAGGGTCTTCCACTCTGTGGCTTCTGCATGATTTGGTTTCTTCACTTCTCCTTTCCTTAATGAAGTGAACAAACACTTAGGTTCAGTGTGCATGAGGTGTCACCTTCCATTGAGTATACTGCTCCCTTGAATTGATTTGGGAATCATTTCTGGATAAAAGTGTCATACAAATAATAATAATAATAATAATAATGATAATAATAATTTATTTATTCACCATTGGGTAATCATAATAATTTTCACTAATTACAATAAGCTTTTTCAAAACTAACTTGTAATTATAAATACTTTAACAAAGTTATTACATTTCCGTATATATTGTAATAAAATACTAAATACAGTCTTGGTCTTGAAGGCAGCTGTCAAATTTCCTTTTGAGTTGAAGTGCAGCTCACAGATGAACAGGTCCCATAAAACAAAAAATCTTATGTGTTCCATTCACATGACTTTTTCTACATCGCAGTAACAAAATATTGTTTAAAAGTATATTTTTCTACTTAATTTATGGTAATCGAAATAAACATTAGCAGAAATTATCTTAATTACTCACTTCCTTGTAAGTAGAAGGAAAATAAGGGAGTACACTAGGCAAAAACGATACTCAAATCTTTTAAAAGCCGGTTGCCATGTGGATGAAATCCGTTTCTATGCAGGCCCAGGAGTTTACAGCTTTCCGTGTGAAAAAAGTTTAAGTATTTTGCAAGGAATATCTCAGAAATTATCAATTAAAAAAAAGTATATGATATAAATTGTGTGTTTTAACGTGATCTACATTTTTTGTGCAGAAGTTTTAGTCTATCCCTTACGGTTTAACAGTTAGGTACGCAATATTCAGCAAAATTCATTCAGAATAAAGAGGTCTTCAGGGGATATTCCCAGAAAATTCAAGATATACATTTTATTTGCCATATAAATATCTTAATATACGGTATTTTAATCAAAATCGTTAGTCATTTTTGAGAAAATATTTTTGAAATTTTGTCCATGTTAAGGGTAGTTTGGCGTGGGGGATTTTTCTCAAAATCTTTGTGTCGCATCCCTGGAAGACACTAAACTTAAATTCAAAGTTTAATATTTACCTAATTTTCGTTTTTGAGTTATCTTATTCACAGACACACACACGCGCGCACACACACACACACACACACACACACACACACACACACACACACACGGACCTTTTCATAGTATAGCCAACTATAGCCAACCTGCGACTTAAAGTACTTCTTACATCATTGTAAGTCGCCATTGGGGTTGTCATCTCAAAATAATAAATAAAATAATCTCATGTGGTTTACCGGGAAACATGCGAGTCAGTTGAGAAATTCAATGCTATGCCAGCATGTTGCCATGGTAGCTCAGTGGTAGAGCAACTGGCTAGAGACTGACAGATCCGTGATTCAAATCCCAGCTATGGCATTGAATTTTTCAGTGTGACTCTACCTAAAACTCCTGTCCTACACACGGTTTCTGTGAGAAAACAATTAAAATTATAAAATATTTTATCTATTTTTTGCAATAAAAGGACAGTGCACCCACCTATGAAGGCATATTTCACAGTATAGAGCAGGTTCACTACTGAAACAAATATAGTTTATCCTAGCTATGCAAACCATAGTGCCATGGAACATAAAATATTAAAAATATCACTCCAACACACTGCATTATGTGTGCAACTTGTTACTTTCTCTACACGCACTATGTGCATAGTGTATAGAGAAGGTACTGCACTCCACCCCAAAATTCGATACCGAGATTTCATCGGAAATATATGTTTTAGGGTCTCTTATATCCAAAAAAAGCATTTTCACAAAAAGGTCCGTGTGTGTGTGTGTGTATGTGTGTGTGTGTGTGTGTGTCCGTATGTCTGTGTGTCTGTGAACACGTTAACTCAAAAACGAAAAGTTGGTAAAATACCAAACTTGGTATTTAAGTTTATTATCTTCCAGTTTATTATTTTGAGAAAAATCCCCGCACCCCAAACTCCTTTACATGGAACTTTTTTCGAAAATTTTGATTTTCAGAAAAATGACTCAAACGATTTTGATTAAAATATCGTATATTAAAGATATTTACATAACAAATAAAATGTATATCTTGAATTTTCTGGGAATAGCTTCTTAAGACTACTTTATTCTGAATCAATTTTACGGAATTTTGCATAACTGCTACACCGTAAAAGATGGAATAAAACTTACCACACAAAAATGTAGAGCACGTTAAAACACAGAATTTATGTAATTTACATTTTTTTCGTGGAGTTGGTCGTTTTTAAGATATTTCTTGTTTTTAGTTTCAGCTCTGAAAATCATACTGGAATTTTGTGAACTCCTGTCCATACAAACAAAGAAACTTCAGTCACATAGCTACCAGATTTTTTCTATCACTTTAACCTATGGCACTCCCTTATTTCGCTTCGACTTACGAGGAAAGAAGTAATAAGACTGTTTCGGCCAATTTTTTCTTGATTAGCATGAAGTAAATAGAAGCATAAGCTTTTTAACAATAATTTGTTGCAAAGATATAGAGAAAGTCATGTGAATGGAACAAATCAGATTTTTTTTTATGTTGCTCATGCTTTTACACAGTTTACTGAAAATAGCACACCAAAGGTGTTATTTACAGGGGAGATAATTAATGCTTTCACATAGCAGCATTATAACAAATTCTCATTTTATTTTTGCTAAGCGTAACATTCCTATAAAATGTATCAGGTCATACGAACATGTTTATACGCTTTTATTTAAGCTTTCAAAATAAACTTTATAAATGTCACAGAGAGCAAAATGTATTAGTACTGACACACTAACTAGTTTAAATAATGGATGGAATCTTCTTAATTATGTTCTAGGAATTAAAGTACATTCCTCGTGACAGGCTTTAACATATAAAATAAGAGTATAATGGTTTGCTTCTATGAAAATGACATAATTTAAATAATAAGAGAAAAGCATAAATAAATAAAGAAAAGAACTTCTATGATCAAAAGTTCTTCACATTATACACATTTAATTTAAACCATTTATTATTTTAAACCATTTTGACAATTTAAACGTGTCTTTATATATTACTAGCTGCCCGCCCCGGCTTCCCACGGGTGGTGTATCTAATGAAAAAAAAACTTAGGAAAAAATCTTCCGTTTACAGTACGACTATGCAATGAAATCAAATTACAATTAAATAATTTGACAATATAGGCTTGTAATGTACAATTTTCCTTCCAGAGAGAAAACAAATGGCGCCAATGGTTTGCCGACTCTCGAGCACGCAACGTACAACTGCCCATGTGGAATAGGTATATTCCACACACTTCCAACGATTGACCTTGGGATATATTGTCATTGCGAAAGCAAGGCGCGCTGGAAACTGAACACGCTTAAATTCAAAAGAAAAGTGACTTGACATTAGTGGTATTCTTGGAATAAGTATATCCTCGCCTTTGAATTTTCCTATGTTATAGTAGCTTAAATCAAAATTTTCATAATTTTCTTAGTAGCTTGTTCCGCTGCATAATTTCGGTTGATTGAGATTGCGTAGCATAATTATCACCGAGTCAACCTTGAGCTGTAAATTGTGTGGCGGTAATCCTTGCAAATCCAATGAATTTAGGAATTCAGTTTGATAAATGTCCGCTTCATTTGAATAGGTAATGGAATCGATCGATTTAAATGGATGCATTTGTTCACCAATTATACTCTGAATTTTTATATTCAAAGCATCTACATTCCTATTAGTTGCTGCTAAAATGGCTCGTTCACTCAACCAATAGTTTTTGTAATTTATACCAAAATTGGGAACACTTTAGATATTAGTCCTTCCTTTGATGTTGTGAAGTGGCAACATTTTGATGGAAACGAAGTGAGGCCAGTAGAAGTGTCAACAGGAATTTGCCTATTGCCATTGTCTAAAATTTGACCATAGTCATTGTCTAAAAATGCCTTTGCATCTGAAAAGCGCAATGATCTGCACAATGAGGATGCAGAGTTGGTACTGCGAAAAGGACGAAGTCAAGCGCACCCTCAAGGTACTGTGAAAAGGATGACATATGCACTTAACAGCGTGGGCAATCAAGGATGTCGTTGGCATAATAACATAATGGTAGCGCTTTCACAGTGTGGCGGGCAAACGCTGAAATAGTTAATGAATTGCATTAAGGAGAAAGTAACATTCATGTTTCTTCGAATATCTCTTTCTTTCCTTTGCTCCTAATGTTTTCCACCTCTTTCTTCGTTTTCTCCTGTGTCAAAACATCCATTTTTAAGGCTAACAATGACATAACTAAAGAGCAAGTAGCTCTGGTTGGGTAATTGATAAACTATTATTTGATGATATCTTTGTGTATGAAATTTGTCCATTTAACCCATAATATTACTTGAGTATTAAGAGCACCGCAATTGCACTATGATGGTGACGCGGGTATCTTCGTGTTCTTTAGCTAGCTCATGTAAACCCAACTAACCAACATCTGCAATAGGAAGTTAACCTAAAACGGGTCCCGTCATTTCTCCTCCATTTTCAGATTCCAAGAAGGGATAATGATTATGTGCATAGTTTATAACTTGTTCATTTTAAAGAATTAGAACAAAAATATACTTAATTTTTATTTAAACGATGTGACCAAAGGGAACGGCAGTTAATGCATAAAAAAATATATTTGATTTTCACAGTTATCTTGCGTCATTGTCTCCATAATCAGGTGCATTCCCTTAGCATTGAATGGGGAAGAAAAATAGAGCAGTAGGCACTACAGCCATCTAGCGGCAAATAAATAAATGCTTACTCTAGGTGTTAGTCGCCAGGAAATCTTCTTGCTTCTTACTTTAAAAAAATAGGAGTAAGGAAAGGGCAGTTAATGCATAAGAATGTATTTGAATTTCACTGCTGCGTTGTGTCATTATCTCGATAAACTGTTGCGTTGAATGGGGAGGAAAAATACTACTTCATCCATCTAGCGGAAAATAAATAAGTACTTACTCTAGGTGTTAGGCGCCAGGAAAGCTTCCTTGCTTCTTAATTTTAAACAATAGGAGTAAGGAAAGGACAGTTAATACATAAAAATGTATTTGAATTTCACTGCTTCGTTGCGTCATTGAGTTAATAAACTGGTGCGTTTCCTTAACATTGGATGGGGAGGGAAAATATAGCAGTAGGTACTACGATCATTTAGCAAAAATAACCGTGGTGTCACTGCCATCTGGCGGCTATTAAACGAAATGCGTTCCCTTGGCACTGTTTTTATTCATATTATGAGTCTTGAAAACTTTCCCGTATTATTTTTAAATATTTTATTTTCCACAAACCTCGTCGTGACAATAACGAACACAACATAGAAAGAATTGTTCAATTTGGTGCAGTCGTTCGGAAGTGATACACGTACATATATTTCAGCAATTTATTTATTTATATTTTTCTAAAGTAACAATAGTTTGAGGTTTTGGAAACACACACACACACACACACACACATATATATATATATATATATATATATATATATATATATATATAGAGAGAGAGAGAGAGAGAGAGAGAGAGAGAGAGAGAGAGAGAGAGAGAGAGAGAGAGGAGAGGGGGTTAAGAGTATGCAAGTAACAGTTTTTCCACTTGAATGTTATTTAATTTAGTGATTGGCAAAATATTACATGTCTTATGACCTTTTCCATTTTATCTGTTACACAATAACAGAAACAAAAATAAAAGATGCAATACAACAAGTTTGTAGAGAGGTTTAATTAAAGTGTTGCAAATGTGTACTCTTGAACACATGGGCGGCTAAGAGTACCACATTATGCGTATAAGAGTACACACAAAACGTACGCACCATAGCCCTCATATCCTGAACACTCTTCATGCCATCTCTCTTTACACATACACCACGTTGCACCCAGTTGTCATCAAAAGTCTCTCCACAGCTGGGACAGTATGTTCCATCTTCTTTTACCTGGTGTGTATTCGATGTTGAAGGTTCACAAAAATTTGGAGATCTTCTAGCAACAACCTGCTTTGTCTTACTGTCTTCCGTTCTGCTTCCCACCAACATTTGATTTCAGCTTAGGTTTTGTTTTCTTGGTTATCTGTTCTTCTAACACCTTCTTGAAAAGAGATCCCAAAAGAATTTCAGATGTTGCTTCTTTAGAAGACCTCTTCACGGGTTTTCTAGTTCCTGTAGGAATAGCACACAGTTCTGCCAAACGAGAAGTAGCACCAACACCATTTGGAGTTTCTTGTTGAACTTGTGATGCTTCTGAGTCAGCTGTAAGCTCGTTGGTTATGTCTTCATTTACTTTTGTACCACTGGCTTGGAGGAAGTCTTCCTGTATAAAAACATTTGGGTTGTATGGGAATATTCCAGTGCACGCAAATCCATTTTCTCCTTTTTCAATTGTGCCAACTCTTAAGTATGTAGCTCGGAACAATCCAGCAATACAGTGTGATGGGACAGCCTCCCTTGAATGATTAACAAGCCACTTTTCAACCTCTTCTGCATAAGCTGTTTTAAGCGGACGAAAAAAGTTCTGTCCAGGGGTTGCATTTTGTGACTCGTGTGCGGTGGAAGAGACAACAAAGTAATGAAATTATCCTGGCAATGCAAAATAGCAGACAGAGAGCAGTGAGTTGTGTGATTATCTATAATTAGAAGGACAGGAACATTATGCAGGCTTAGGGTGTTCAGCAAAATATTTCAGCCAGTCAAGAAAAATGTCTGATGTTATGTAACCACTATTAGAAATTATTGGCAGTGTTCCATTTGGAGCATTGGCATAGAGAGTAGGATTCATTCTCTTTCGTGCAAATATCATAGCCGGAGGAACATAGCTCCCTGTAGCACTAACACAACAGGCAATGGTAACGAGTTGTCCTCATTCCCCTGATGATATTTTGGAAATCGCTCGTTTTCCTTTTGGGCTATACACCTTTGGTATTTTATTGGGAACTGCTGAAATCCCCGACTCATCCATGCTGTAAATCCTCTGAGGACAAAACTCATATTTATGGTAGCATTCTTTTAGATTCTCAAAAAAAAAAAAAAAAATGCATTACTTGGGCTTTGTTGAATTCTTCAGCTTGACGTAAACTGCATTTTTCAGCTGTTCTCAGAGACAGTCTTTGTCTTTGGCTAAAGCTCACAACCCAATCCTTTCCTGCCACTTTTTTCTGTGTGTTAAACCTGTCACTTATGCCATTCATTTCAGCAAATTGGGTCCCGTGTCGTAGATTTACGGCACGTAAAAGAACCTCAAGCCTGATTGAGAGGCCTCTGAGCAAAATTAGGCGGTCTTTCACGCCCAATATAGAATGGGACGCTGAGAACCACAGCAGTTAAAGAGCGTCCATAAATAAAATGCCATTTCATTTTTTCAGCAAATTGGTATGCTATATGCATAAGCCTTCTTCAAATGAGTCCGTAAAATCTGGCTTTTAAATCTTTGCAGTGTTTTGCCAGTTCCTTTTCTAATGTATCATTAAAAAATAGGCTTAAATCTGCTGAGCGAGGATGGTACTGTATCCTGAAAATATGCAGAACACAGACATTTATAATAGTGACAATAATAAAACCTACCAAGGTTATTATATATGATTCCAGCTTTAGCTCATACAATGAATGTTTTCAACTCATTAAATTAACCTATAATGGATTATTAACACTGAAACACACATGGCTCTGTTATTCATACTTCTAATTTATAGGGAATGTTAAGAATTTCTCCAATTTAAAAGTCTCTTTTCTAGTTGGGAATCAAACCTGAGACCTCTGGGATTAAAAATTATATCTACAAGACACCTCGTGGAATAAGCTATTATTTCATACAAAAAATTTGAACATCATCCACTTCTTACAGCCTTTTATCTTTTCCTTAAAGTGCATTCAATGACAGCCAAGGAACGAGCCACTTCTCTTTTGGATTTCCCTTTATGTATCAGTCGTTTAGCAAGTTGGAGATTCTCTTCTGTGAACACTAATTTCCTTTCTGATTTTCTTTTATTCTTCCCCATTTTTTAAATCTGTAACAATAATGTTCAGTGTCGAATAAAGGTAAACTATTATATAAATATGTAACATTAAATTGGTTTTTGAAGCGTTAAAATTATAGTTGAAAATAATATATATATATATATATATATATATATATATATATATATATATTACCCCAAAGGGGCAATAAACTTATTATAAAGGCAAACAAACACTAACAAATGCTACTGGGTAAGAGTACGCAGTAAAATTGGTGGTCAAGAGTTTGCGAGTACTCTTGCACACCCACTGGTCATTTACAATAAATGACAATAGAGGTCAGTTTGCATTGAGCAGCTTAACCTTAATGACATAGTTACATTGTAGAAATATAACTTTATTATTACATATAGCATTTCTAGGTTATAAGTTGAATCCATACGAAAATCCCTAAATTAGTGGTTTTACTTTTTATAAAATAATTGCCAATAAGCTTTACTTACTTGTTAAGCGTAGTAGAAATTAACATAGACTGTATCCTCTGTTGCAGCTTTCCACGCTGTGTACATGTAATATAATGGCGGTAGAATGACTTCGCTCAGTACTGCCAATCCATAAAAATGTAACATAGTACTCTTAACCGACCACGCACTCTTGCCCCCCTTTACCCTATGTATATTATTTTTAAGCAACCCAAAGTAAGACTGAAGGCATGGACTGAAAAATTCAGGGCCATAGCAGGATTTGAACCATTGATCTCCCAGGGTCTAGCCACTTGCTCTAACCACTGAACTATCGTGGTAACATGCCAGTACAGCATTAAATTCCTTAACTGACCCGCATGTTTCTGGGTAAACCACAAGGAGGGCTCAAATTATTTTGCGATGGCATACTGGCATGGTGAGAGCTTCATAGTTTAACCAACTTTTATGGCATTTAATGTTAATTTAACATTACTTCTATTTCTATACTTAATAAAGTTATCAACAATAGTATCACTTTCAATATGGATATTCTAACACTTTCCCTTGTTAAAGAAAAAATTAAAGGGTACATAGAAAAATGATACTACAATAGTCCAATTTTAGTGCACAAACTCTTTACTCATGTCCTGGGTAGTGATTTGCTCATCACATTTGCCACTTGTGTTGTTGAAACATGTTGAACTTCAAGACTTCCACCAATCTCTTCTCATGGATGAAGAAATACTTTGTGGGAATATGCTTAGTTCTTAGGTGAAATTCTGGATTCTGGCTTAATTTCACTGTTGATAAATTGCCTATTTACAAGATAGGCCTGTGTTGTAACTTAACAAGACCTCTAAATAATCAAAGTAACCACATGATTTCTTTTGTAGCCTCATGAGAAGTCATAGTTCAGCCTCTGTAGTTGATGAAGCTACCATGGATTGTCATTGAATCAGCCTGATGCTCCTCCAGCATATTTGATGACAACCTCAGATGTTGATCGATGTGTCTTTGTACAACCAGCAAAATCTGTATCTCTATAACACTCTAAGTGGTATTCTCTAAATTTAACTTTACTTGATTAGTAATCAGATGCTTCTTTTACATACCAGAATACTCTCTTCAATCCCAATCCCAATACACCTTCAGCAGTAGGATTTTCAAAAGTGCTTGACAAGAATCTTATGCTAAAAGCTAAATCAAGTCTTGTCCAAGCATTAGGTACATCAATGTGCCAACTGCTTCTCGGTGTGGAAACTTTTGGTTCTTGTTGAATTTCCGGAGTTTTCAATATTGGAGCATGAATCATGAATCAGCTTTGCTCTATTTAAAACTTAATTTGGACAAGAAATCCTTAAAGTGGTGTCCCAACATCTAGGGACCTGCTTAAGCCATACAGACTTCTCTGCAATTTGCAAACTTTGTCTGTGCCTTCTTCATAATTCATAGGATCCTCATTTGGGATGAGACAACTCTTTGCCACCATCATAAAGCCCTGCAAGTGTTTTGGCTTCTTCAAGAATGATTGATCTCTTAATCTAAATTCTGGTGTTCCCTCTGGATTCTTCTTTTTAAAACTATCTTGATCCTTTCAAAACTCATCTTCAGAATCACTTCCTAGTTCATATTGTCTGCATCCATGCTATCTTCACCAGCATGATCTTTGATATTCTCTTCTGAACTGTGCTCAGATTCCTCTTCATTTATTTTTCCCTTCTTTATGTCTTGAAATGGTAATTTGACATGTTTGAGCAGCCTCCAGGTTTTCCTTCAAACTGTACATCTCTTGACAGCACTACTTTATTACTTTCTTTTAATCAAATCCTGAAGTGTTTGTCACCATTATATCCTATTCTGTCTTCATTTTTGAGCAGGTACATGAGCAGGTACAACCAATTATCCTAAGATACTTCATTCTAGGTCTTCTACTTGTCCACAGCTTGTATGGACTGACACTCTTGACAAATGACTTGCCTGTTCTGTTCAAAATGTAGATTGCAGTGTTAACTAACTCAGCCCACATTTCTTCTGGATAGTTAATTTCTGGATTAGACTACTTCAGTGTTCTGGCATCTCAACCACAGTTCTATTGTCCCTTTCATACATACCAATTTGCTCAGGTGTATATGGTGCAGTTAACCATTGTGTGATTTAATTGGCTTATAGGATAGGGCATCGAACTCTCCACCACTATCACCCAATAATTCCTTTACTGTGTGCTTCATTATTTTAGCATGCATAAGAAAATGCTTAAAAACTTCACTGAGCTCTGATTTCTTTGCAGTGAAATAGCCACAGTGAGCCTTTGTGTAAGAAGAATCCATAAACAAAACAAGCTAGCGTATCTTCTGAAATAATTCATCAAAAGGTATATATATCTACCAATATCAGCTCTCCAGGTGCAGTCGACTTCTCTCTCATACCAAATGATAGTCAATGAGCCTTACCATAGATACAAGGTTCGCATGTCTGAGCCTGCATTGACCTGAACATCTAGTTCCTTCTCAAGTTTTGCCATTGCACTGATGACGACATCTCTCACGATAGAGTTGAAGCTGGATTTATCATTGAAAACTTTATTTACTCTGTTCATTTACTTCGAAAAAAGCTTTTAACAGTGTTAACAGGAATCAACTATGGGAAGTAATGAAGAAAAATCAGTACCCTACACACATTATTGATACAATTAAATGCCTCTACAAAAGCACAATAATAATAATACATGCAGATATGTCAAAATCTGAAGAATTGATAATAAGCCAGGGAGTCAGGCAAGGATACTACTCTACCCACCAACTTTTTTAACACACATAGATGAGAAAAAAAGTTAACAAATTTCAGTCAATATGTGGAACAATAAACAAAACACTGCAAAATAAAACAACAAAAGACACAAAAATGAAGTTTTATAAGATAATGGCGGCTTCAGTGCTATATTTACATGTTTTAATGCTTTCTTAGTACAGAGTTCCTTTTAGATCATGAGTTCCACAGATTCTTACTTGACCTTCAATCTTCAAGGAACAGAAAGTAGCTGTTGCTTCAAACAAGCTGTTTTTATTACAATCTTGAGCAGCTTGCACAGAAAACAGATTTTTAGAAATTGTTGGTACATACCAAACAGCTTCACATCTGTCTTCATCATTGATATGATTCTAATTTATCCTTTCCCTATTGCCTTCAGAGTCTCCTGACCAGCGGCCTTGACAGTATGGGAATTCTCAAATGCTTTCAAAATTGACAAAATAGTTGTTTAGTTGCCCAGTTTAGTTTAGTTGCCCAGTTATCTATATCTATTTCAAAATGGAACAGGCCTCATTGCAGACTGTTAATAGTGCCACATTTGTAACTGTCTTTTCCTCAGTCCTTTGTTTCTGTACCTTAGCATTCTTAGCTGGTCATCTGCAATCCATTTGTGACAGTTTTTAATCCAATGCCTAAGTTTAATTCAGTAATTACAAAATTGCCTTTGCAACTATTATTTTTATTTTCTCTAACCTAATTACCTACACTGTCTTTGTGAGAAATGCCTCATGCTCAACTTTTTCATTTTCACACCTTTAGTGAAATTCCTTTCGAATATGCACAACTGAGCATGCAACTCTTCAAATGTTTTATCTTCATCTTTTGACAACAACATCCAACTTGAATGCCTCATAGATTGCTGCAAAATCAGTAAACCTTTATATACTAAGATTATATCAGGTAAAGCATGTTCACTTTTGGCTTTAAATCTATTATTAAGATTGTTCCAAAAAACTTCTCAACTTGGCAATTTGGAAACATCTTCTCCTTGTGTCCAGTTTGACAACAACATCCAACTTGATTTGAATGCCTCATAGATTGTTGGCAAAATCAGTAAACCTTTATGTACTAAGATTATATTAGGTAAAGTATGTTCACTTTTGGCTTTAAGTCCATTATTAAGATCGTTCCAAAAACTTCTCAACTTGGCAATTTGGAAACATCTTCTTCTTGTGTCCAGTTAAACAAGAAAAAATCTGTACATACCTTGAGCAGCTGATCTCTGGTCGACAAAACCAAAATTTCGCTTCAGTGTCTCCCACGCCTCACAAGCCATTTCTTTGTACATGATCTGTTGATAAACAGTATCTGCCATTACACTTGTAATCATAGACTTTGCATGACTGTTGGCTTTCCTATACAGCTTTTTTTCTTTACTGCAGCTTCTTCTGCATCCAGCAACAAGGGATTAATTACATCAACAGCCTCTTCGTGGTAGTCCAGCAAATCCTGTATTTTTCGCTTCCACATCGACCATGCTGCTTCACTGTTCTATTACTTGATATGCTTTACTAAATCCATTCTGAGTTTTATTCTTCCATGTGCTCTAACTGCCTAACCTCAAAACTTTCTTTGATCTTCAAATACGTTACTGGAAGCCATAACTTGCTGAATTTTAAGGTTAATAAATAACCGCTGGAGTTAGAAATCACTTTGTGGTGCTTTAATTTCACATAGAAACAGATTTACAGCACTGAAAAAAAAAAAAATAATAATAAAAAATATATATAAATGAGAACAAAATAGGATGATGTCATAAAAGATTTGAGAAAATTTAGAATACCAAATTGGACTACAACTATGCAGAATAGAAATTTCTGGAAAAAACATTATTGAGAAGGCCAAGACATTCAACTATGAAGTCATAGCACCTTGAGAATAAGAATAGAACAAAACAGATCTTCTATTGTTGCATGTTTCATCTAGCAATGCTAATGGACAAAAACCTTTGAAAAAAAAAATATATACCTCTCAGAAGACACATTTAATTTTTGTCACTTAACACTTTCAATATGGATATTTTAACACTAATTCTAGGTCTCCCTCCTCTTTTAGCATGCATAATGCTCCTTTGAATTGCTCCATGTTATTGTCCATTTTTGTTCTTAATTGTTTATCCATTGGTTTAGCTCAAACTTCATTTTGTTATGCTTCTCAACATCTGCAGTACTTGCTCCAGTTCTGTCGGTCCCAGATTTAGCTCTATACTTTCCAGACAGTCACCACCAGTACTAGCCAAATTTGTGTTGGTAAGTATTCCCTTTTTTACTTTGCAATTTTATCTTCCTGAGCTCCCTATTCTTGTGCAGTAAACTTGCAGATCTACTTCCATTTTTGTACTTTTGTAAAGTATTGCATTAATATGTATATCTGTTCACTACTGCTGTTGACACCGGACTCCATGTACAGAATAAGGAATAAAGGTGGTCAGATATTACCTGTATGTGTTACAAAATTTCAAGCAATATCAGGGCTGTCCAAAAATAGACTCTCACATTTGACCAATAATCATTTAACAGGAAAGTTATAAGTTGAAAACCAAGAGGAGACAAAACTACTGCTGAAGAAAAAGAAATAACATAAACTATTATGAATGAATGCATGTATTATCATAAACCACAATACAAACATTTGTTACATTACATAACAGTAATATTGCATACAGTAATACACCTTTCTTCCTTTCTTTTTCCTTAAACACATTCAGCTAAGCTTCTATCCTTGAGAGTTGCTTGTTCCTTTGGGCCTTATACATGAACACCCTGATTGTTGTTGTATAAGAATCCTGTTAACTAATATTAGATAATCCCATTCTCTCCTCTACTCATTTCCTCCTCCTTGCACTGTCTCATAATTCTATATCATTTCTCATGCACTTTTTTAAAATATATTCTGAACGCTATAATAAATTCTCTTGTATTATTATTCTTTTTTGGCTAATTTCTCTATTCCTAGTTTATCCCATTTAACAAATCTCAATTCACTTCCCCATATCTCTGTTTTCATTCACTTAAGAAGACAATGCAGTGCTTTTTCCCCACACATTGGGCATAAATTAATTTCATAATCCCCTCTGAGGTTTTAACACACCTGTTGTTGCCCAAGAATATCTTTCTCTCCTTGCTTTATCACATACATCTACATAACTCTCTCTGCACCAGGTTGTTTCTAGATTTCTGAATAGTTTTAGCAAATGTTTATCTCTTGAACAACTAAACAAATCTTGTATTTCAGTATCCTCAGTATGTGTTTTCACTTCTCTCCAGGAACCCTTTCTCATGCCATTTCTTACTTCTAAAATTTTCCCCATCTTTGGACCAACTGAACTTCCAGCTAGCCCTTTCTTGAATTAACAAACATTATTTGACAATGTTTTCATCTCTAATATTTGCACTCAATATAAATATTTTAATCCTTGTTTGATCTCTTTCCCCTTACCTCCTGTTCTTCCCAGCTCAAGTAGTGCTATTGCATTTGGTGGCACTCTTGGCAAACCCAATATTGATATGCAAAATGTCCTATGACTCTTGCCAATATTCTTCCATTCCTCCCCCAATTCCCTCACTTCCACTCCATGCATCATTCTCACTTCCACCATTTCATATTTCATATTACTTTCATATTTGATATTTTGCTAACATGCTCTGATACCTCCCATTGCTGATCTCCCTTAGCAGCACATTTCTCATTTGGTCTTCTCATCGCCCATTTGCACTCGACTTCACCCCCAAATAAAAAATTTATTGACTACCTCAATTTTACCATCCTCTATGTACCATTTTTCATTTTTTCTTAACTTGTTTCCCCTTTTTGAAAACCATAATTTTATAACATAAATAGTAAGAAACTGTATAGATGCATAGAAAGCCATTATGCAAGATTTAAGCCCAAAAGAGGTTATTTACTACATGAGCTGAACCAAAATAAAGTGAGGCTGAATTTTTGTACAAAGGAAAATTGTAGGTCTTTAACCTTTCATTTAAAAATTCCCTTACAAATACATGCTCAATAAACAAGATTGTTCTCTTTAAAATTAAAAAGGAAAAAGATTTGGAGAAAAACACTCAACTGACAACAAAACCAAAGGTTGCAAAAATGTTGTGTTGAAAGATTTCATGCAATAAGAATGGAAGAACATCCAGACTGATAATTTGCTTGAACATACAATAGAGTCAGCCAACATCAAAGGTCTCCATGGATGAAATCTTATTCAAGGTGTGGCTGTACAATTCGTGCATTATGATTCATTCATGAGAACAAACAAAGAAAACATTGTTTTCTATACTTGGCTGGAAACACAAGAACTGAAAGGATGCTTTCAAGTTGCATTTTGTGTTCTAGATTTTCTTAGTAACCTTGAGATTCCCAGTTAGAAAATAGTCCAACTAAAATTCATCTATTTTTTGAGTCCTGTCCAAAGTCAAAATAACAATACCATTATGATATTCACAATAATGCATTTTATGAAGAAAGTAGAACATTTAATACACTAGTCCATCACTTTCCAATGGCAAGTGTTTCCAAGTGTTAGATAGAGTGGAAAGAGACTAAACCAAAAAGGAAAAAATCTGATGTGATCCATTCACATAACTTTCTCTACATTGCCATAAAAAATTATTGTTAAAAAGCATATTGTGCTATCTACTTTATGATAATTGAGATAAACATTAGCAGAAATTGTCCTTATTACTCCTTCCTTGTAAGTAGAAAGAAAATAAAGGAATACCCTAGGTTAAAACGATAGTCAAATTTTTTAAAACTTGGTTGCCATATGGTTGAAATATATTTCTATGCAGGGCCTGAAGTTTACAACTTTCTATGTGAGAAAAGTGCAAGTATTATAAATCTGAAACAAATAATAAGGAATATCTCAGAAATGGTCAGTTCCACAAAGAAAAACATATATGACATAAATTGTGGTTTTAATGTGATCTACATTCTTTGTGTAGTAAGTTTTTGTCTATCTCTCAGTTATGCAAAATTCATTCAGAATAAAGAGGCCTTTAGAGGCTATTTCCAGAAAATTCAAAACATAAATTTTATTTGCCATATAAATATCTTTAATATATGGTATTTTAATCAAAATCGTTAGAGCCATTTTTGAGAAAATTAAAATGTTCGAAATTTTTTCCAAGTAAACGGTAGTTTGAGGTGTGGGGATTTTTCTCAAAATCTTTGTGTCATTCCTGAAAGATATTAAACTTAAATACCAAGTTTGGTATTTTACCGACTTTTCGTTTTTGAGTTCTCACACGCACTCGCACACACACTCACACTCTCATACTCTCATACTCACACACCCCCCCCCCCCACACACACACACACACCTTTTTCCTGAAATCCTTTTATTGATACAGGAAACCCTAAAACGTGTGTTTCCGGTGAAATCTCGGTATCAAATTTTTGGGTAGAATGTAATACCTTCTCTATACAATATGTACATGTAGAGAAAGTAAAAATTTTGTCACCAACTGAAAGACATGAAGTGCTGGGCACCATGGCACTGTCAGAACATTCAATAGTTTGGGAAGCAAAGGATTTGAAGTCCAGAATATTAAAGGTCTTCAGATGCCTTTCAAATAATTACCCAATGTGTGATGGTTTATGAAAACTGTAAAATCAAGTTATTGTTGTCAGTATTGGATACCATTACTGGAAGTCCTGTCAAGGTAGAGTTATTGAGGTCCAGGAACTGCAATCAGTAAGTAAAGAAACCTGCTACTTTGCAAAAAACAAACAAGGTCAGCAAAATATGAAACAAGATATCTTTAAACTCTCATGAAGTATTTTAAAATACTAGGAGCAGAAGAGTATATAATGAGTTTGCTATGGCCACCATTAGGTTTCCAGTTTTGCATGCTTGCAGTCTGCATTTTGATAAATTTAAGTTAGGGTCGTGTATTCCATGGAAGAGGAAGCATTGCTTCCAATGTAATTTGTTAGTAATAATGAATTTCTACATTTTCATTAAAATCACCCTAGTGAAAGTTTAGTGATATGATTTTCAAACAGCACACACATGCTGAAAGCAGTGAGATACAATTTTTACAAAGCTTAATATTTACTTTTTTGGGAAACCAAGTACATCATGTGTAATCTACAGACTTTTCTCTCACTTTTGGCTTGTATCGGAGGTGCTGGTGGATGATGACGGAGTGGCAGCTAAGGTTTTTGAGGTTTTATCTCAGGTGACTTTTACACTCAGCATTTAGTTTTATTTGTGTGACTGGTGATAATGGAGTGGCAGGTATGGTGTTTATACATTTTAATTTTTATCATGCTCAGGGTTTAGTTTTACCTCTTTTATCCCCCTTTTTGCTCCATTACTCAAAATAGTTTTATAGCTACATCTATGGTAGTTTTGTTTATCCTGTTTCCTCTTGTTTCAACTCTGATTTGTTTTATCTTGATTTTATCTCTTGTTGTTGCCCTGATTTGTTTTCTATAGGTGCTAATTACCCTCCTGTTGAGTGCCCTATTCATCATCTCTTACTTCTTTTTCAACATAGTTGAACAATGCATGTAACACGCATGCGAAACTAGTTCTGCGTAAAAGTAAGTTTTTGTGAAGCACATGTATGTATATTCGACTACCAATTAAAAACTAATTGCTAGCTTCACAGTGTACCACTTCCAGTATTCAAAATTATAGTAAAAATAATCCTTAAATAGCCTGATTATGGTTATTTTCTAATAAACCATAATGACTTCATGTAATAGTACAGCCAACACTATACACTGTGAAGGAAGAAAGATGTAGTAGGCAGTGACTAAAGAGTGTAAACAGCATTGCCAATTCATTTCTAAGATTTCCATTTGGTGAGTACATAATAAATATTAACTATCTTACTTCACAAATATATGTTTGCTGAGAGCGTGGTTTTGCAATTCATTAAAATATTGGCAGAATTAATGTAGTTACAATTCAAGCACATTATGATGACCAGCTAAACTAACTTTTATGCATGGAGTTAAAAAAAGGAACAAATAATATATTTCTTTGAAGTCCAGATCAGACCCACAGACTGCCATTTGGCCATCACTGTTCTAGAAAATAGTTGATAGGTGACTGTTTGTTGAAAAAAAGTGGTGACCACCTTATCTCTAGTGCTTCTTAGCCTTTTGCCTTTAATGGTTGTTGGAGAAACTATATGAGAATTGTGCTTGGTTGTAAACTGAAAGATTCAATTTTTAGATGTGTCTTTAGTTGAATCTTCAGCATATTTCTTCTCAAGGTTGTATTTTATGCAGAGCATAAGCATTTGTACTTTTATAAACATTTATAAGGTCAAAATTGGTCACAATAGAAAGCAAACATCTTTAAACCTAAGAGAGGTCATTCTTGCATTACATTAAGAGAAAAAATCTTATTCTGAAACACCTTCAACATAGGAAGAAGTCATTTGACGATGCAGGGTGTAACTAAATATTTTAAAAAATGCATTTGTTAATGAATGAACAAGGAGTGGGTCAACCACAAACTAAATTCTAGGGAACAAAGCCAGGAGATAAAAATGGTGAAGGAAAACCTGCAAAGTGCCACTTCTAAAATTGCTGCACATGTATGCTAACATGTATCTTTGTCACATTTCCCTGAATGAATACCCACACCAGAAGTAGATGCTTCTCCAGACCAGAACATCACTTCCGTGCTTAATTGTTGTTTCCAAATTTTGAATATCTAACACTGTCTTTGGTCTTCTCCACACTTTCATTTGGCTATCATTATGCAATATTTATATTTACTTTTGTCCAAAAATGAAACTTTCCCAGAATTACTGCTGAATATGGCTTCTTCCTGGGTACTCTGGAACGGATCCAGCGTGATTATTGAGTTATCATATTACTGTCTTGGGCATTAGGTACGCGCTTGTCATTATGTTCTTCTAATATGCAGCAATTTCAGGAGAAGCAGAAGCAGAATTTTGTTTATAATTTCACCGCCTCCCTTTGCTCCCTAGGATTTAGTTTTGCACTCTCTGTTTAGTTATTAGCTTATGAGTTTCTTTAAAATATTGAATGACACTCTGACTGCTGAATGAGTGCTGAACTACCTCTTCCTTCAGAATATGATATTTTTCTATTGATATAATGTAACAAAATGGCTTCCCTTAGGCCTAAAAATGTTTGCTTTCCTTTGCAACCCATTTTGGCCTTCTGCAGTTCACCAGTCACTCCATACAATGTGTGTATCAGGAAGTCCTATTAGACCACTTGCCTCTCACCTAGACAGTCGGGGTTCGATCCCAAGCGACTACATGTGAGATTTGTGGTGGACAAAGCGGCGCTGGGGTGGGTTTTCTCCGGGTACTCCAGTTTCCCCCATCATCACATTCCACTGGTGCTCCATCATCATTCATGTATTATCAGTGTCACCGCCTGCGGTGCCATATGTAGTTAAAGCAGGCGTTAAACACTACCAAAAAAAAAAAAAAAAAAAAAAAAAAAAAAAAAAAAAAAAAAAAAAAAAGGAAGTCCTAAAGCTATAAGTCATAGACATATGGGTTACCAGATAACCATTTGTTCTGTGTTTACCGTGAAGGTTAACATGCCCTTTATCTTTTTTAATAGAAATCTCTCAGATAAGACATTGATTATTCTGGGAAGTAACCAACAATTTGTGCCCCCAATGAGTGCGTCACTTCAGCCAATGAATGCATAAAAATCACAAATGACAGACTTTACTACATGTGGAGTAAAACATAGTGTTGCAAAGTCTTCACTGTTTTCTTTCTCGTTCATTTCACTCATGAAATTTACTTGTGAACGTCACAGGTGCAAGTGGTGTTTACTGTGTATTCTTAAATATTTGGAGGCCTTAGGACTTATCTAGTTTGATGCTAGAAATAATAACAAAACTGAAAATAACCTCCTGTGTACCAACTCTGTAAACAAACACAAAAGAGATATTCACTCCTACAAAATTAGATCAGCCAATCACATATGTATAGAATCAGTTAACTTTACCAAATATGAACTAAAAAGTATATTACACAGTGCCACCAAAATATACAACAGTGTCCCGCTTAACATTAAAGAATCACTTAACTTATCCCAATTTAAAAACAAACTCTTCAAATACTTACTTGAGTAATACTGTAATTCCTAAAAATTTGACAACAGAAAATTCCTATGGCGTTTTTTGAAATATTGCATTAAGTTTAATCAAACAACAACACAAATTAGGTTAAAAAATTATATATATGTATGTATAAAATTGATACTTATATACTCCTTTTTAAATGTGTTAATGTGTTTATTTTATTCTTTGTATTTTGCTTACCGTCTCACTAAAGGGCAGTCCCTACCTAGATCAATATTTTCTTTGGGACATTCTATGTAAATAAATAAATAAATAAATGAAAATAAATAGTAATAGTGTCAATAATCAAGCTAGTTTTCCTTACAAAAGGGATTTGCTTAGACAGTAAAGTTAGGGTTCTGCTTTTGTACGTTAAATAAGAGGTGCTTGATTATGGAATCAGCAAGGACTTTGGCATGGAGAGTAGACTATTTCAGGCAGGAAGGGTATCATATAGTTTATTTAGATGAATCTTGGTACAGTACTGATGATGCTGTAAGAAAAGGTTGAGATGACTGCAGTTACTCTTGCTGTCTTCCAGCCCCTGTGTCACATGGATAAAAGAATCATGATCGTGCATGCAGGTAGTAATCAGGATTAGATTGCGGGCTGCTTATATTATTTTGTCTTCTGCAAATATTTGGGAATCCTTGACTGATTCACATCACAAGATGAATGCTAAAATATTTTGAAACTTGATTCAAGAATACACTTTTGAAAAATATTCCTTCTAAGAGTGTTATTGTGTTAGATAATGCTAGTTATTACTGGCTAAAATTAAAAATTCCCACCATGAAAAGACGAATTGATAAGATTTGTGGCAGAACATAATTTAGATTTACCAGTCCAGTTCCTATAAAAGCCCTGCTCTTAGAGAAACTTTGAGAAGCCATATACAAAAAGTGTATGTAATAGATGAAATGGCAAAACGTCATGACCATGAAGTCCTCAGGTTACCACCATATCACTGTTGTCTCAATACGATTGAGCAGATATAGGCATGCCTTAAATATGCTACAAGACAGAATGTGACTCCTTCTATCAGTGACAGTGTGTGCAAAGTGTTGAAAGAATATTTACCAAATATAGATTCAAGTGTTTGGGAAAGATGTGTTCAGTACACCATGCAATAAAAGCGAAAATTTCAACTGCAGGATGTTTCACAACACAATGC
Organism: Hymenopus coronatus; assembly: GCA_030762935.1. Classification (NCBI taxonomy): domain Eukaryota; kingdom Metazoa; phylum Arthropoda; class Insecta; order Mantodea; family Hymenopodidae; genus Hymenopus; species Hymenopus coronatus. Next base: position 38,199,389 of record CM060888.1, read on the forward strand.
TTTGTTTGATATACATGTGAGTGAAAGTGATAGTGAGGAAGGAGAAGACACAGCATGATATAAGTAGATATGTGGTTAGATATTATTAGCACTGTGTAGTACTCTCGCTGCACTTAATAAGAACCTTCACTTAATACTCTAAGAAATAAATACCATGCACGTAACACAAGTTTACTTGGAACAAACATGACATCGCTGCTTTCTATATCACTGAATACCTGCAATCTTAATGCACCCTTTGGTGTTAACCTTTTCAGTAGCATGATAATACCACTACTGTATAAATGCCCACATAAAATACAAGCTTTGAGAAGAAACGTTCTTTGTATTGTTTGTAGAAATTTGTAAATTTAATGTCAATATATAAGTACACTAACAGGATGTTGAATCATCCTCCATGATGTAGTAGTTACCACTGCTAGCCTCTAATACCCAAAGTTGCAGGTTTAAACCTGGCAGGATTTTTTCAGATGTAAAAACCCTTAGATTAGCATCCTTTAGAAGGGAAGTAATGCCATTGGTCCCATGTAAAGTTTATATGTTCATAAAGAAAAAAAATAATTTGAAAGAAAAGGTCCCAGGGCTAAATTTGCCATGTTTCACATCTGCAAGTTGTGATTTCATCCTATAGTGCCATCTATGGGCAATGTCACAGTAGCTCAATGGTCAGAGCAACCGCACGGAGAGCGGGAAAACCATGGTTCAATTCCTGGCTGAGGCATTGAATTTCTCAACTGGTTCTAATTTACTAATTATGACCCTAGTGTACCTTTCAATATATATAAGAGAGAAAAATATTACCATAATAATAAAAATAGCCTTTATGTTGGCGTAAATATTAACCAGATACTAAGTACTTACGAAGGTAAGTCGCCATTCTAGTGGTTCTCTGAAGTGAGACATGCTGGTTGGTTAAACCGGGTAAAACACACATAATCAGTTGGAAGATTGAATGCCATACCAGCGGATTGTCACAGTAGCTCAATGGTCAGAGCAACCGCATGGAGAGCGGGAGAATCATGTTCAATTCCTGGCTCTGACATTGAATTTTTCAACTGGTTCTAATTTATTAATGAGATGATTCCTTACCACTGTGTGCACATAGTGGTAAACTTGCAAACAAGAAATTCTTTGATCAAGAAACCACTGCAAAAGGGCCCAATATATGCTGACATGGCATGATGGAACTTGAACTTGAATAGGATGTTAAAGTTCATATAACTGACAAATGTTTGTATTTTTGAAAGTACAAAGTCTTAAAAATAAAATATTTTTGTTTTTTATACCAATACTTACGTTCACTGCAAATTAATTATGTATTATCTTTTAACTAGCAAGGGACCATCAGCCAATGTAATAAAAACTGGAATGTGATTTATACACCATCTGAATAGTACACTCAAATATGTAAAACCTTCAAATATTACATCTTATTGCTTGTATTTACACAAGTTACAGGAAGGTAAAGATGTGCAGGTGGGAACCAACAGTGTCCATTTGGAGAAGAGAAGTTAGTTTGAATTATAGGATATTCCAGAATTCAGCTGCACACATTGGCAGAATTGTAGAGAATCCTAGATAAACAGTTTGAGATAGGGAACCTATTGTCCCTTTTGCCAAATGTCAAGGTTATGATATATTTTTTTCTGTATTGCACATCTGTTGCCATAAATCAAAAGGTCATGGGCATGTGTGTCCTATTTTCATTCAGAAAGCCTCATTTGAAGGCCAGTAGTTGGAGGAATATAGTATTGGTGCACAATCAACACAATATTTAAAATTATTGGACTTGCAACTTTGGCAAATTTGCCTGTACTTTGAGGGTATGCACAGCACACACCATTTGGTTGATTTCAGTTCATATGTAGAACTCCATTATAATATACTGGAGGGTGACTTAGTAAAGCGCCGGTCATCGAATCCCACGTTATTGAGATTACACTGCCCTCTGAAATTTCCATTGTTTAGTTTTTATAATTTTGTTTCTTTTCTCCAAGAGGTACACAATTTGATCAGCATTAATATGCCTAGTTTACAGTTTTGAAGTCAGGACAATATACCTTCCAGCATAAATTACTTTCAAAAGACTATGAAGAAATCTTAGAAAATGTAGTAATTGTTTGTCAAGGAAACAGCGTAGATTAACGCAGTAAAATAATTAGATTTGTTAAAAACATTTATGTAATGAGCGCTTTGAAATGTAGAAACTAAAATATAATTTTGAATATTATCAATACTTTACCTCCATTACAAGTTTATGCTGAATATTAGTGGAATTAAAGAAAAGTGCTATTGCTAAGATTCGAATAGCAATACTCAGGCTTTGTCCAGGTTTTATGTCATTTTAACCACTTGAGCTACTTATCCTTTGTATGTGTGCTTCTGAAAACCTTATCTAATGCCCACACCTGAATACTGTGAGAACCATAAATTGCTAAACATTGTGTTCATACTATAAAATTATATACATATAATGTGTAAGGAAATAAAATTTTTCAACGAGGTGCAAATGAAGGTCACGCAGACTGACATTCTAAGACAATCTAAGTTAAAAACTTCTGAACTCATGTGCTCTTTGATGTCACATGATACCATTGTGCATGCATAAGGTACCAATAGTATCAAGCCAGTTTAATAAAATTTGTATATCACTGTTGCTTACAGTTGCTCTGAACCATGGCAAATGTATTTCATTTTTCTAAGCTCGTGAGATGTATTTGATTTATGAGGAAGCAAGAGATCATAGATATGTAGCTAAAGAGATGTATAGAAATAGATTTCCAATAGACATCATCACAGATCAATCTTCAAGGGTATACATTGATATTTGTGAGAAACTGGATCCCTAATGGTACACAGACCAGATCCTGCTGCAAGACAAAGACACCTGCCTTTGAGAAAGAAGTACTTGCCAAGATCTGGACAGAACCTTCCATCAGCACCTGTGCAGCAGCAAAGGCAAAACCTATTGTGCATCGAATGCTGCAAGAAAAAAAGTTTATACCCTTATCTTCTTAAGGTGCAAGCTTTGGGGCCGAGGACTTTGGTTCCCAATTAGAATTTAGCAGGTGGAACTTGGAGTGGCAGAATGGACACAGCAACTTCTTCTCCATAGCTGCCTTCATAGATGAGGTCATATTCAGAGTAGATAGTTTACTTCTGAACCAAAGGAATGCTTGGGAAAATGAACAACCAAATGTCATTGTGCAGAGTATCCATCAACATAATTTCAGCATTAATATATGGGCAGACATTATGTCAAATTATGTAATTGGACCATTTCTACTCCTGAGATGATTAAATGGGCAGCTCATGATGTTTTTCCTAAGCTTTTGTTTTTCCTGAACATCCGATAGCATATGTGACTGCAACTCAATGGAGTTTCTCACATTTCAGCATGAGAGACTACCTCAATGATGTGTTTCCTTGGAAGTGGGTTGGAAGGAATGGTCCTGTAAATTGGTAATTGTGTTCTCTGGATTTTCTCTTAGATGACATCTTAAAAACCTTGTTTACCAGACGTTCATTGACATAGATGAAAAATTACTTGCACAAACTTTAGCTGCTTGTGATGAGGCTCACAACACCCCTGGAATTTTTAACAGTATATAAGGTTTGTTTGTTTCTTTGTAGGTGAAATCTCTGCAGAGATTCAAAAATTCTTTTGGTAATATGATGTACTTTGTACTTTGTATATTGTTGTTATATTATATTTCAAAGTCTCTATTTACTTGACTTTCATCCAGATATGAAAAGGTAAAATGCACTTTACTTTCTCAATTAGTTTTATGTTTTACTATAGAGATGATTGGTCATTTTGTATTTTATTTTGTTTTAAGTCAAATATCTTGTGATATTGTTTCATAAATTGCAAACTGTGCCTTCAATTGTATATAATTATATATTAATATATAGCATTTTATATAATTGTATATATAAAACATTAACATGTTAATCCTTCGAGGGGCTGTAGAGAAGTGTACCTCTTCAGGTATTTAAAACAATTGGTTTTGAAATGCTCCCCATTGCACCCACATGCTAATCGCACATTACATTTATTTTTTTATCAGTACAAATAAATCATATTGAGTAATGCAGCCAAATATGAAGGCTCATTACAAAATGTAAACAACGGAGACAACATAAACATAAAACATCCAACCCTCTCATCATTTTAAAGTGATACCCACATGCTAATCCTAACACTAAACATGCCACTATATCCCTATGCCCAACTGTTTATCCTGGACCCCTCTACAATCCTGCCAATTTGTGCAATTGAATTCTGGAGCAGCCTGTATATACACATATGCGCAAAGGATATAATATTTGAGAGTTTTACATATTTCACTGTGCTCTTTGGGATGGTGTATGCATTGGTTTCAAGTTTTCTAAACATTGTTTGATGGTCCCTTATAAATCCAAGCAGATATCTTCTTTTACCTGTGTTATAGAGCACCTCTAGAAGAAACTTTTCTTACTTGCAGGCATTCCTGAGTAAAGATGGAAATACTTGCAGAACTACAAACTTTTGTACATTTTCTGATAATTTGTTCTACACGCAAATCATTAACCTGCCATTTCTCTATTAATCTTTGAGACACTGCATTTCCTAATATTTCACTCAACTGTTAATTAAAGCATGGTTTTGAAGTTGTAAGAGAGCTGCCTTTTTAAGGTTTCTACTGTGCAAAGGTAAGGTCCCCATAGTCATTATTCTTTTAATCTCTTACATTTTTTCTGAGTCAAACAGAAGCAGGAAGATCTCTTAAAGTCTGATCTAGATTCTCAAGTAATTCCACCTCATTTAACTTTTAGTGTGTTTCAACAGAATGTTTTACTTTTTAAATAGGAATTACCCTGCTTCAATAAACAAGTTTTAAATGTAATTAAGTACATCAAATATAGCACAAAATCAAGAGTTTCAGTGAAACTCATTAGACAACAGATTGATTGATATAAAATACAATAACATATAAAAAATAATTGGATTTCTAAATTTGTTACCAGCACACAAAGATGTTATCAATAAATAAACTTATAGCAGCATGTATAGATGCTCAATATTTAAAAATTCTTTGTACAATCCAACAATGTCTATGATGACTGCTTGAAAGATAATTCTAAGCTTATTGGGGAACCTTGAACAAACTGGTTCATTAGTGGGTGAAAAAGTATAATCTGCAGTCATTAGTGCCACAGCACTCTGTAAATGTTTATGAGCGATTGCTTTGTTGGCCACAAAAATCATTACACTGACTGTCACAAGTGACCAGTTATTCATGACAAAGAGCAACAAAGTATGCAACAGTATACAAACAGAAAGAATCTGAAAAAAATAAGCTTATGCAATATTGCAATTGGTTCCTCATCTTGGTAGAAAGAGACCCAGACTCATTGAATTACATGGTATATTAATGAAACTTAGTTTAAAAATGGGGTGTGATGTGCAATTTCTGCTCACAGGATTGTCATATCAATTTGCTTTGAAGAAACTGTAAATACTGATGTATATGAATACCCTATATATAGGTTCATTAAATTATAAGGTAACCCCCTCTTGCAGCCTCTCTCCAAGGCATGAGAGATCCAAGAGTCACTGGGAAAGTGGTGCTAGCAAAGGTGCACTGGAGTCTTTACCTTAAATAAATGCTGAAAATATTGACCATCAGTTCTCAAACAGGCAGTATAATAAGTTAAAAATGTTCTCGCTGATTAACCTAAGCTCAACAATAGAAATTCCTGAATAATCTAGAGAAACTTAATGATAACATCATGCAAGAAACCACAAGGATTCCTGCTGCTAAGACGAGTGAGTGAGAATATTTTCACAAATTGTGCTACCTGTATGTGAGCAGAAGGTCAACATTTCCATTATTTATCTTAAGATACATATTTTAATGCACCATTGCTGGGACCACTTTTCCTGTGACTCTCAGATTTCTTAAACAGTGGAGAGAGGTCATGATGGGGGTTACCGTATAATTTAACAATCCTATATATAATGCATTATTAAAACCACTAAAATTACGACTCATCATGGGAAATATTCCAACCATTCCAAAATGTTAGTAGATAATGCTCCACTTGAGCTGGTTTCCAGTTTCAAATTTATATGCTGTGACATAGCTCTGATACTGACAAGGATATAGAGAATACAAATAATAAATATCAATCAATATGCAGAATGATAAACAAAATATTCCAAAACAAAATATGCAAGAAAACACAATTAAAGCTGTATAAACACATGTATTGCTACATGGAAGTGAATCATGGGTCCCTAAAAATATGATAAAAATAAAATACAAGTAGCAGAAATGAGATTTCTTAGGAAAGCTAGACTTGTTACCAGGAAAGACCATATATGAAACGAGGATATTAGTAATCAGTTAGATATTTACAATATTAATAAAAAGAATGAAGAATAAAAACAGCACCTACAAAGAATGAGGTAGACAGAATCCCACGTCAGGCTACGCTTTACTAACCAAGAGGAAAAAGGGACATAAGAAGAATAGGCACAAATGCTTAAACCTTAAAGTGCAGAAGAATAAGAAGAAAATATTGACGTGGATGTCATGGAGTAGCTATGCAAATGGGATATTTTCAACAGGATGGTGCCACATCTCACACCTGTGATGAATCCATGGCACACATCAGCAGCTTCTTGGAGGACACTGCATTTATCTCTATAGATTTATTTTATTCAAGATCACAAGGTAAATGTCACCAAATTATTTGTTGTAGTTTATCTCATAGCAAGAGTCTATAAAAACTGATTATGAACCATGAATGGTCCCCAGGAAAACATAACATGACATAAAGTAAGAGCCATCTCATCTGAAGTAAATAATCTTAATCACGATTCAGGCCTACAACTAAGTACAGCATGAACACCGATGATAAAGAGCCTTAACACCTAATTCTAACTTCCATTATCCAAGACTTTAGAAAACTTCACTGTATTCTTATTCAACAGATTGTGCTTTAAAACATGTGTGCTATAAAATGTGTTCAAAACATTAGGTACATAACTGCCATATATAGTTTTCTACAAGGTCCGTGCCCATGCCTCGGTCACATGAAATATCAGTTGCTTCACGGTCAAAAAATATTAGACGAACCAATCTGATGCTAGCTTCACTCGGACACTATAAATATGCGAATCTAGCCTTTCAAGTTACCAGTTTACCCTGAAGACGAAGATGATGTACATCTTTGAAAAGTCAATCCATAAACTTACCTGGCTAGAAGTTCGACAACACTCAGAGATAGCATGACATGTTGAGGTATGTATCTAACAATATGATGAAAGTAACATGTCTCCAGAGAAAACATCTTCTAATATCATTACTTCTCCTTACACCTGCAATAGGTTACTTTCATGTAACTGCCATTAGTTAGTCACTCAATAGATTTGTTTAAAAAGTGAGACATTCCATTGAAACACACCATGCTTCTGAAATTATACAATAATCATGGCTCAAAAATAGTGTTTATAAATTTCTGTAATGTTGCTTGTAAGTTAATTCCTCACAAGTATTAAAAAGAAGCAAACACAGAAAATATTACTAATAATTATCACTATAATATGAAAAATCAAATACTTCTTTCTAAAATAACTTTTTAATCCAAAAATCCTCATTGTTCGAGAGTTTATTTAATGTCCTCCATACCTAAAGAGCACTGCGTAATTGCTAAAAACCTTCTGGGAATTTATAAAGAAAAAAAGTACTCTGAGAAAAATGTTAAATAAATTATATATTGTAACCTTACTTCCAATTCACATCCAACATGATATTGCAATGCACTGGGGCAAAAACGATACCCTGTACCCATCCAACACAAGACAAGGTGATAACAACAATAAACATTTATAGCTTTTGTGGTGCCAGGTGAAAAATTACAAGATGTTCCTTTTTTATACTTTGCTTTTTTTTCTAGGAGAACTTTTAGTACTATTCATACCATATTTCCTATTTAATTACAGTGAAAATAATTGATAAATGTTTGATTTTCTTTGGCAGTGTATATTTTAAATATACAAGAAAAGTACATTTTCTTAGTCAACTTCTTTTAAAACACTTATGCCTCTGATTGCCTCTTGGTAGTACAAGAGGGGAAGGGTTAAGTTATGGACTACACTTTAATGAAGTTGCATCTGGTTGCAGAAGTAATAGTAACAGCTGTAAGCTCTTTTTCCCAAACAGGAATTTTCTAAGTATTCATTCAAATGCTAAGGAGATTTCTTACATAATTTTGTGATCCTTGGAATTATTGTACCATCCAGAGCTGTTAGCAAAGATGTTTCCAGATGCAAGAATAAATTACAAGAAATATTACTTTGCTTAGGGAGCAAAATCATTTATGTATGAATCTTAGCAATAAATCTTGAGAAAATTTTGAGAGGATCCTCAGAGGAAGTACATTAAAAAGTACTACTGTGCTTAACCAAAACACATTTAACCAAAACAATAGATAGAAAAAGAAAGGACCAACAAAGAATGAGCAAAATTATAAAAGCAGCTCAAGTTCGTGTTGGCAATGCTGCTGCAACTACTAACAATGTTATTTTGTCCCAACTCTAAATTTTAATACAGGTACTTGGTGATGTATACAGTTACTCTTCACCTCCTTTCACACATTCTAAGAAATATTGTATCATTTAACAAGTGTACACATGCATTCAATGCAGAAGCCCAGGTTTTTTTTATAAGCTTGGTGTTGGTCAGTGTGGTTTCTTTCTCTGTTTACTTCCTGCTCATATGCAGGATTTCCTCCACCCAGGACTTACAAGATAGTACCTTATATATCTGTTGAGGAGCAGAGACTTTGGTTCAGAGAGAAGCCAGGATGGGTGATCAGCCCTATGCCTAATATGAAAGTGAAGAAGTGGATGATATGAAATGACAAGGAATGCAATTAAAATTATGGAGCAATTGGTGGAATGAGTGATAAGGGAAACCAGAGAACCTGGAGAAAACTCAGATGCTACTTTGTCCACCACAAATCCCACATGCAGACCCCAGGATCAAACCCAGGCTGCCTATGTGAGAAGCAAGCAGTCTAAACACTTAACCATGGTGCTGCCAGTGTAGATTATTTATGGTTAAAATGTCAGCCTAAAGAAAGTAAATTATAATAAGTACTGTACACAAATTTGAAGCCATTAGCAGCCAAGTGGGTGCCTTTAGTTTTGGTGATAAAAACCATAAATCAACAACAATGATAATCGAGTAAGCTTTGGAAGTAGAAAGCTGACAAAGAAATTGTTATTTTATGGAACAGTCTTTGTAAATGCTGTACTACACATTTTAATACTGTATACAGTAGTATATTTTTATTAAACAATACTGCATGCATTTAGAGGACAGTTATTTTCTTCCTTACACTTCTTAATTGAATTTGTGAAAAAATGCATTATCCAAAATATCTCTAACCCCCTTAATTTGCTTAAATAATGCTGTATTGAATTGCATTTTGCCTCAAATTTGATATTGAGATTTCATTGGAAATATGTGTTTTGGGGACCCCTGAATAAATAACATACCTTTTTCAGATACATGTATATATGTATCTGTGATCAGCAGGGGAAAAAAAAAAAACCATAGCTGAACCAAACTTGGTATTTAAATCAATATCTTCCTAAGCTGTAAGCTGAAGATTTTAAAGAAAATTGCCCACCCCAAATACTCTTTACATGAAAGTATGTTCAACACTTTTTATATACCCATGGGAGATTGGGTACGTCTGAGCGGTGATGCCTGGATGGGGTTGTGAGATGCCTTAATGTCCTCTGGCACTAACCTAGAAAATTAGTACACCCAAACTGACCTACCAAGGTCTTCTTTGGTAGTCTTCCCCTTGGGATTGACACAAATAAGTGGCATATCCACTTACATCCCTGTATGCAAATTCTTTTGTTCTTGCCTGCAGGGGGGCACAGTCCTGGCCTAATGTAAAAGCCCATGGACTTCCTGGGTCGCAAGCGTACATGAGTTGTCAGGTCACTGTACACTTACGAGTACCCCGACCCATGGGACCTAACTTGTAACATCAACTGGAGTCTGGACTCTTTGAACAGTATTTGGGTCCACCTCTAATGGAGACTGAGTGTTTGTAATTATTGTTAGCTTTTAGAGTAAAGAGAACTATTTACAAGACACCTATGTTTACTCTATTGTCTACCACCTAGTTTCCCAACCTCAATATAAAGTCTTATTTATACCTTAGGAAAATAAGATTAATAATGTAAGAACAAGAAGCAGTATTAACTTCTTGGAGGCAGTTCACAGTTATTTTATCCTTGCAAAAACTGTTTAGAAAAGATAGGAAAAGAAAAGGTGGGGGAAAGTGCAGAAATATCTTGTATTTCTCTCCCAGCACCACTGTGAAAATTATACATTCATTTCTGTCTGACTTCTTTTACAAGTATTTGATACTTTTGTCATTTTCACAAGTTTTTTGTGGATACTACATCATTGGTTTAGACTCCAAGACAAGGGCTATGTAATCTTACTATATAATCTTTATATACATTACAAGTTTATTGTTACAATTTTTTAATATATTTAGTATTAATCTATGTGCATAATAGTGTCTGTTTCCTTGTTCCATTTCAAAGCACATTACATATATGAGCAGTTCATACTTGGTCAAACACATCAATATCCGGAAGGCACTTGGTCCACGTTCAGTGAGAAACCACCACCATCCAAAAGCAGTACCAACACACACATTTAACCACCACAATTACAGTTATCTTTGGAACATTTGAATATTCATGGTGCCAATAGTCATGCTGATTACAATACACTAAATTCGGCATATAACTCTTTCATCAAAATTCTTCTTACAAGAGCACAGAAACTTATTTACGCAGTTTATAGTTACCATGAGGGTTACTCTGAAAGTCTTGCAAACAGTACAATGAAACTTGAAAAACTGAGATTCAGGCATTGAATCTTTTCAAAGTATTTTCAATACATTATGAACACTTCGATCATAATGAAAATTAAATGTAGGCAAATGTAAGCAGAAAAAATCTTAAAAACTAGAGTGCATGTATTGTAATAGAACTATTAAGAATGAATCATATGCACATAAAAATAAAAATTGAATTAAACTTAATCTTAAAAATTTGAAAATTCAAACTTTCTAATTCATGTCTATGTCAAACGTAAAAGTCAGCCAATCAGATGATTACTCTGCCATCTCATATCAAATTTGCTGTCACCTTGTGGTTTATGCCAGGAATCACTAGGAATCTATAAAAATTGTAGAAATACAAATTTTAATTGTAGATGGGGTTTTTATGAACTTAATGTCATTTAACACAGTAGTTAGCTATTGTTCATTTTGACATATGTACATAAACTCTATTGTCATCTGCACTGTTAAAGATCACCTCACAGACCACAGAGTTTTGTGACATAAAGTTTTCCTGTGAATATTGTTTTCATTGAAAAACAGCATTTTTATAAACAGGTTCTTATATATGCGTGTGTCTAAGAACAGCACAGCTCAAAAATAAAAAGTCTGTTAAATACAAAACTTGGTACTATCTTTCAAGGATGCAATACAAAGACTTTCAAGAAAATCCCCCCAATCCAAACTACCCTTTACATGGAAATTTTTTGAAAACTTCTGATTTTCTTGAAAATGGCTCTTACAATTTGGATTAAAATACCATATGTTTAAGCTATTTTTATCACAAATACAATGTATATCTTGAATTTTCTAGGAATAGCCTCTGAAGCCTTCTTCATTCTGGAAGATGTTTGCATAACTAGTAAACCATAAGAGATAGACACAATATTACTACACAAAAATGAAGATCTCGTTAAAAAACACATATAGATACAATTTTTGTTTTAATGAACCACTTTTTAGATATTCCTTGTTATTACAATTTAAAATGCTTATACTTTTCTCAAATGGTATTTCATCCTGTGTTTCATGCCTGTTTTGTTTTACTCCTGGCCATGCAAAGAGAACTGGATTTAAAAACTAACTTTTAAAGGATTTACTATCTTTTTAGACTAGTGTATTATTCCCTTATTTTCCTTCTACTTACAAGGAAACAAGTAATAACCCATTTCTGCTAATGTTTTTCTCAATTAGCATGATGAAGATGTAAGAACAATTTTTGTAAGAATACTTTGTTTGCAGAACAGATATAAAAAGTCATGTGAATGTAATACATCACAGTGTTTAATCTAAGTATAATGATGGGGTTTCTGCAATATAGGCTCTGTTTTCATTATATCTTCATCAATTGTTGTTGCAGTTGGCCATCCTAAATGGTCTTGCAACTTCAAGGGAATCCCCTTTGTCATCTAAAATATATTTTGAATTTTTTACAATTGCTGGCTTCGTTTAACTTGATCAAAAATAATAAAATTAGTCAACAGGTATGAAGTGCTAATACCACACTTGTTGAAGTGCAATATTTGCCTATTCTGCTATAAACTTTAATGTAAAGCCAGAAAATCTCTCACTGGTATGTCACAGATTTCTGTTAGCCATTCTCAAAACTCTCAGAGTGACCCTTGTATCTTGTACATAATGAGTGGTAATTATGAGCAAAAACAAAAGAAATGCAAATGAAACTTAAATAACATTCTGAAAACATTGTTAGATTTTTCTTTGGTACTCACAGCCAGATTACATTTACACCATATCTAAAACAACTCATTATACTTCACTATATCCTGCATACTTTTTACCAGTTGTAACCATAATCTACTTAAGTGAAAATATTTTAATTATTTGTGCTTTTTATAAAAGGGTGTATTTTATATAAAAATGAGGCAAAACGTGAAAGAAATGATGAAAAATGTATAGCAGAAGTCTGATCTGAGACAATGAACCATAGTACATAATTAAAAACTTTTGGCAGACTTCATCAGCCCATAATTGCCTTCTAGTTATAAGTTTGATTATGGACATGAAAGTCTGAACTTATTAATAAAAGATTTCTTTGAACACCAACAGCAACAGGTTTATGCAGTCTTTAATCATATTACAGAATTACATAGAATAAAACTTTAAAACAGGTATTTTAGTGAACCAAGAAAACTAATACTAGTATATATTTTGTGTGCAGAAGTTAATAACTGTAATGTATTTGAATTAGAAGTTCTTTTGAGTTGGGTCATAGTAACACTAATAGACTTTTGCCGTCACACAACACTATGGAAATATTTAACAAGAGCACCAATCAGGTTAAAGCTGAATACTTAATAAATCACCAGAGGAAATACCTGATCAGTTGGAGTCTGCTGAAGATAAAACGCACACATGCTTGAAAATGTCCAGGTAAAAATTATCTGTTAGTTATGTTATAGTGCTACTATGATCCAACTCAAAGAACTTCTAATACTAGTACTCTAGGGGTGTAGTGATGTTAGGGTGCACCAGGGAATCGTCACGGTGCAATTTTTGCAACTTTGGTGCAGCCTGGATACTTTCCTAAACCAAGGGAGCATATTTTCATTTTTACTTTAAAAAATAATGCCTTTGCTAGCAACTTGATGATCAGCTAATAAAAGTGGGATGTAAAGACAGAAAACTATGTAAAGTAGAGAATTTATGCTCAATTAAATAAGACTTCATTGCTAAATAATCTACTATGAGTTTCACTTTATTTGAATTGTGACCATCTCCTGTGGCCATAACTGAAAAATGTGTTATACTGCTTTGTAAGTCATAGCTGATTGTTGGCATTCATTTTATACATGCGTTAGTAGAGAGTGCTGGCAGTAGGTTCTTTTGACATTGCACTGTGATTGTTCTGTGCGAGTGGACACATGTAGTGTTAGAAGGTTTTTTGTTGTCAAAGCCCTTATTGTTACACCTGAGTGAGTTTAAGACAGTATCAGTTCTTTTGCACTTGCAACTGTTTCTAGAAGTTTCCATGACTGAGATGTTTAAAAAGAGGAAAGAAGCCCTGCCCAGAGTTCAGTTATTCACTGGAAATCCATAATGTGCAACAGTTGAGTGAATTTTGTTGGAAAATTCATAGCATGTTGCCACTGCTGTTGTTGCTACAATGCACATTGAAAAGAATCTATATGGCAGAATTGTTACAAAAGGATTGAAGAAAGTTCTTGTGGGCATATTCTATTTGTAATCAGTTTGTGAAAGAGAAAAGAGTTTTTGTTGGAGAAAAAGATAGTTTTGTTACAGTATTGAGAAATGTAAATGAGTAATATTTATAATAGCAGTAATGATTTTTTTTTATAGTGTTTAATGCCCGCTTTTACTGCATGTGGCATCACAGTGGTGATGCATGGAATGAAGATGGAGAATGCGATGGTGGGGAAAACTGGAGAACCAGGAGAAAATCTGTCCCTGCCCCGCTTTGTCTGCCACAAATCCCACATGCGGTTGCTTGGGATCGAACCCAGGCCTTCTAGGGGGAGTTGAGTGGTCTAACCACTCGACCACGGCACGGTCTTTAGTTGGTTTTTTTTTTTGGTAGTGTTTAACACCCACTTTTACTGCTCTGGCACCGCAGGCGAGCAGTCTTTAGTAATGATGATAATGATGACAATGATAATATATTAACATGCTATTTTCAACTTAACCCTTTATTGCATGGTGTTGCAAATATGTAACAAAGATGATTAATCAAAGCTCTTAGTAGTTTTAGTGGCCTCTTTTTTTCTAATGTCGTATTACACTAACCTTCAACAGTAAAATTAGGTTAGTTATAGCTGTTTTATATGTAAAAATATTAATATTTTTTGTAATAAAACTGCACTTTTTATTTTAAATAAAAAAGAACAAAATCCATGCAACTCCCTTCCTTTACTGCAGAATTTGGCTGCAGTCGCTGGGACCCAAACTTGCGATGTTCGGCTTTGATTGGATAACCAGTCCACTTCATATTGCACTAACAATCACAGCTATTCAAGTCGTTTCAGTTGTGGTGTTAGTGAAAGGAATATAAATACCAATTTGTGAATTAGAGGAAGAAGAGCATATGTAGCTAAATAATTCATGCAACAAGGGGTTATGTGCCCTGGTAGTTTTTTCTTTATGACTACACCCCTGTGCATAACACAGTGGTTACAAAATTTGAACATTGTTTACCATAAGGCAAATATCATTTTTACCTATTTCACCATCACAGTTTGTTTACAGCACTACATGCTTTATATTGCTGTTACAGAAATTTAATTTTTTAAATATTTTTGTTATACTTACTAGTTACCTGAAAGTGCAAGTACAGTTATGGTAATAAATATGCAATATTTCCTTTTAAAACAATACTTAAAATCATTTTTTACTTTTTTCACTGCTTAGCTATTTAGGTAGAAGCATTGCTTTCCATTCACAAATTTAATATAAAAGTTTCACCAAATACACAGATTTTGAAGTCCAGTGAAAATTAAAAACAAGAATTAGCCCGACTGGGTAGCATGGTGGTAGCATGTCTGCCTCACATTCAAAAGGTCGTGAGTTCGAATCTCGCTTAGGGTGAGTTACCCGGGTAAGGTTTTTTTTCGGGGTTTTCCCTTATCCTGAGAAGACGAATGTCGAGTAACTTTAAGCTCCATGGACCTCGAGATCATTTGAGCATCATATCATCAATTGCATTCATCGTCCGATATGACCAAACCAGGTTAAAGGACGTTAAACACAACAAAAGAGAAGAATTTTACCTATGTGTGTGAATGAGAGAGATAGAGAGAGAGAGAGAGAGAGAGTGGGTGGGGATGTAACAATATTTTTAAAAAAATACCTCCTGTTAAATTACTCTTTAAGTGGAAATATTTTATAATTTATTTTTTAAATAATGATGTTAGAATTTTTTTTAAAATAATACATGTTTAAAATATTTGAACGAGTAATAAAATGCGTATCATGAATTCCCAGCTAACATTCTATAAAATCTCATTGTTCTGAATGAATTTGATATAATACACCATAAGACATAACAAAATTGATATGTAAAGCTCTGAAATATATAGTTTATGCCAAATATTTATTTATGTAGCATTAGTTTTTTCAAAATATTTATTATTACAGCATGTTGAACTGCCATGTGGCCTCTATAAAAATCTTATATTGTTCTTTTCTCCTACATGGGTTCTCCAGTAACAAAAAATTAACTTATTGTCGTTATTGTATTCAAACAGTTGCATTTTGTTTTCTGTATTGTTCATCCAACCAAGTCTATACTAATTAGTTTCTGATTACTACTACAAAATCTACTGTAACATTATGTAAATAAAAGTCATATAGCTGTATGGATTTTTACCTGTGTTAATGCATGCCACACAAATAAAACCCAACGCAATTAATTAGAGTGCAATCTTATGATGTATTTCATTTGAAAAGGCGAAAAATACTCTTTTTGTTATTTTAAAGCTGGCTTTTAGGATAAGAGAACCAGAATGTGATTTTCTCATGGGATTCTGTTTCTTTCCCTCTACTGCATAATTTATGTTTCCTTATATTTATGCATTGCTGTTTTTTTAACACAATATATTAATTCTGAGTAGGCATTTCCAATATCACAGTCTGTAAATTTGCAAAAATTATACTTCCAATTAATACATTTAGATGGTAACAAACATACAATCATTGCCATAATTTTATTCCTTTTACAATGTGATCTTTTACTCTCTTCATGGCATCAGAGGGCAGTAATATACATGCACTTCCAAAACTATTGCAAGGGCACATCCAGGATATCTGTTTGGGGATCCTCTCAGAAAAGTTTTAAAACCATAGCTTCAAAAATTTAAGAGGTAGAACAAATTTGGAGCAATATATCCTAAAAAGGGAAAAATAAATAATACTATAGTTGGTTCTAATAATATTGATTAAATTTTGAACTGCTAAATGAAAAGTATTACAATAAGGAACATACACTAAAATAATTGTGAATTAGGTAAGCAATTTACAAGTAAAAACTTCTGGTATTTTTACTTACAATTTAAGAACTGCTTGACTTTTGCAAAAGGGAGCATATAAACAAAAATAAACTTAAATTACATATATTTTCATTTAAATGCAGAAGTCCATCTTTATATGTTTTTTTGCTCCCCACTGTCCTCTCTGTTCAATAGAGCTGATTAAGCTAGTGAATATAAGCTACACATATCAGATTAGACAAGCAGACTGTGTAAAAGCAATGTTTATAAAATTATTAATTTTTATTAAATTATTTCAGGTTCTACTTTTTGTGAAATAAAATAATGTGTAATTTTCCTTGATTCTGTTTAAATTTATTTATATTTTATTTAAAATTAATTTTTATAGCTTTTTTGTATGTTTGAGAGCAAGGGAAATTATCTTGATAAAGTATTACCATAGTTTTGGGGAGAGAAAAATTTTACAAAATGTTTAGCTTCATTTTCTTCTATCTCATACAGGTGTGTTCTAGGCTCATGAATTCTGAATAGAAATGTTTACAACACACATATATTGAAAGTGAATTTAATAAAATGCACTCTTTGGGAGCATATCTTAGTTTCTTACCATCTTATGGAAGACTCTTACGAGTGAGGCATCACTACTGGCCAATGAACTGCTTACAGTTTGCAATATGCAGTTAGATAGGTGACCAAGGAAAGATGGGGGAGAAGTGTAGATTTACCTGACAAGGTAGAAAAACCACTCTTTAGATTCATCTCCAAATTCTTAATGCCTAAAATGGAAAATGTAGTAAATGTTGCTTACAATATGCAGCATTTAATGAGTTTAACAGTTCTATGTTTCTGTTTAATTACACTTCTGTGAAGTAGCACAGTTTCCAAAATTTGTCAACTGTGCTATCAACTTGCTATAGACCAATGGCTATGTGTAGTTTCTGATGCGTATGGCATGGCATGAGATAAGTAGCAGTTGTAGCTTAATGAGTTAAGATTTAGTGAGCCATCATTGGTGGGACGAGTAGTGGAAGAATTTGGAGAACCCAGAGAAAACCAGCCTAGATACCATTTCAACGACCACAAATCCCACATGCAGTCCTCTGGGATTAAACCTGGGCTGCCTTCTGTCCTTTTTTTGAATTCTTCTGTGAACTGATAGGTTGATTATTTATTTGTTTTCTCTTTCTGCAGCTTTCTCAAACTTCATTCCAACCAGACCACCATAATGCATGATTAAAGGTTACATACCACCATATTCCCTCACTATTATGGAGGAACTTAAAGATCACACTGCATTTAATGTCTGGATGTTAAACATTGAAAAAGAAAGAAAGGGGGAAAAAATTAAAACTTATGACCAGGGTCATTAGCTGCCTGTAGTTAGGGTGACACACAACCTCAGCATAACCAAATGTATGGCCAATATTTATTTCATCACACACTTTGCAAATCTTTAAGTAATTAAAGTAGGACCACATGAACTTGCACTAGATCAGAAAGACAAAAACTTGGATAATGTAGATCTTATTAAAGTATAAATTTTGTTTATCTGAATTTAAAAGATTTAATTTAGTGTTTATTGGTACTAAATTAAAATCCCCTCAAAAAACATAATAAAATAAATGAAAAGAATAATGGTTATAAAGTTAAATACAATACCAAGAGCACTATAGTGAAAAAAGAAAAATAGAAAAAATATACTTTATAGAGAATGGTTTCTCATGCAGTATAATATAGCATGCACATGATTCATAGATGTTGCTGAAAATTATACAAATACACCACTTTCTATCTTTCCACTACATAATTTGGCACTCTAAAAACAACCTATTACGTGAGGCATGTTTATCTTAGCTTTCTGCATCTAATGTTCAAAAAATTATTAATTACAAGTACCATAGATACCTAAAATTTTAACAATCAGGACTTGGAGAATTGTGGCCCAACTGCATTGTGGACCTGCATCACTTGGAATACGGGCAGATGGTGATGATAAGAATTAGAACTTACAAGTTTAGCTTAAACACGTTATCTTTCCATTGTTGTTTCTTTCTGACAAGATTATATCTTAAACATTTTTATACAATCAATGAATATACTTGTATCATTTCTGTTTACATACCTTCAAGTGTGATTCATGTATCCAGAAAGTATTTGTTAGATAAAGGCTTATATTAATAATGGTTGAGCATTAAACTTTGCAAGAAATGATTTGTTATTCATGCTACAAATTTTTGCAAATAGAACTTTATATTATACACTCCATATTTTTCAGTACACAGGTTTTTACAATACAGGAATGCTTTGTCATTGAATACCATCAGAAAACAACTTATAATTATTAATATAATTCTGCTTATAGTAAATTAACTTAAAATGTATTATATATTTTTGTGCTGCTCAAATATACCACTCATTTTGCTTTTAAGTTTACCTGCAAATGTCTTTTAGAGAGTTATATTTAAAACAAGTAAAAATAGATGCTAAATTATTGTCCAAGAATTAATTCTGCATTATCTGTACACACGACAGGAAAAGAGTATTGAAATACTTCACTGTACTGTCTTTAAACACTAGACTGAAGTCTTTTCTATTTAGGCATTTTGACACTATCCACTTGTACAATGTAAACTCAAAGAGTTTGTTCACTTAACAGAAAGACTTGCTAAATACTGATTAATGTGTGATGCGTGTATTTTCTTCACATCTAATAGAAATCACTTTCCCACAAGTAGATCATAAATTTCAGTCAATTACTGAAAATAAAATTTGTTTTGTTATCTTGCATGTTTTTCTTCAGGCTGCTTTACAAAAACTTCATGCCAAGTTTACATTGTTCACATGTATGCTGGTGCTTAGCCTCAATGTTAAAATGTGCTTATGACTGTCTATTAATTGTTTACAGCAATTATAAATACAGTCTGGTGCAAATTAATTGGAGCAGAACAATGACACAACATTTTCATCCTTTCATGAATTCAATCATAAATTGTTTCCAATTTACATTTTCTAATACGTAACATGTCCTCCTTTCTTTTCTTTAAGTTCCATTAAACAATTAGGCATTGACTCAACAAAATTGGAGCACACATTTTAGAGATCATCATGAAATCACACTTGAATGAAAGCCAATATTAAATGTTCTATGGGTTAATGTCAGGCAAATTCTCTGGCCATTCAAGCACACAAACATTGTTAACTTTGAAGAATTTCTTCACTTTCTTAGAAGTATGACAGGGAGCTAAATCTTGCTGAAAAATGCTGCCACATCCTAGAAACTTTTTCGGAAACTCTCACCAGTATACAGTGACATACTAATCAATTTTCATCATGCCTTCAACTGCAATTAAAGGTCCTAGGCCTTCATAAGTGAAACAGCCCCAAAAAACACTTTCTTTTCAAGGTGTTTTACAGTCTGTTAAAAACATGCTGAATTTTTAGATTCATTGTTTGCTCAGTGCACATACTAAACCCTACAAATTCTCCAATTCGTGTGCTTGAATAGCCAAGATATTCACCTGACATTAATCCCACAGAACATTTGTGGGCTATGCATAAAACAAGATTTACAAAATTTGAACTGTTCCACAAAAGAACATTTGATATTAGTTTTAATTCAAATGTGGTTTCATGATGACGATCTCCAAAATGTGTGTTCCAATCATTAGGAGTCAATGCCTAATCGTGTAATTAAACTTAGAAAAAAGAAAGGACATATTATTTGTTAAGAAATATAAATTAAAAGTAATGTATAATTAAATTCATGAGCGCATGAAAAATGTTGTATATATTGTTGTGTTTCAATTAACTTTCCTGGAGCATCAGCTGCAAAAATAATACTAAGTATAATCTTATTTTTGAGAACTGGATGTAATGCAGTCTGAAGAATATTTGTCATATTGTATCATAAAACCAAAAGAATCCCTTCTGCTTCTATGTGCCTTATTTTCTACTTAATTCTGTGCAATAAAAGTTGTATATTACTATAAAACACACACACACACTAGAGAAAAATATGTTATAAAATTCAAAAGGTTTAACAGAAAAGAATGCTGTCATGAATCTATGAATACATGTGTAAAAATGTCCTTATTTGTTTTGAACAAAATAGAAAAATGTTGCTTATGCTGAGACCAGAGGGTTCGGTTGGAGTTTTGGTGAAATTGTCATGAGAATGCTTTAGACTTCATGGCTTTAAATGACAGATTTTAACCTGTATAATACTCATAAGAAAATAAATTTTACAAGCAAAATTCTGAACAATGATGATAACTTTTATAAGTCCTTAATGACAAAAATTACCCATCATAGCATGCTTCCAAAACAGAGCATAATTCAACAGTTAGTAGTGATTGTAACATATATATGAATTTTGATTCCTTTAGCACTTACTTATTGTAAAAGTTTATATCAATATTTCACCAAAAAACACATTTTGAGCTCCCTGGACTCAAAAAAGGGCATTTTTAAAAAAAAAAGAAACTATGATTCTGTGCGCAACTTCAAAAACATAATGCCAAATAAATACTTAACTTTGTATTTAAGTTCAGAATCCTTCAAGGAAGCAATACAAAGATCTTGAGCAACTACTCCCATACCAAACTACTCTTTACAAAGAAAATTTTTCCTTATTATTTATTCTATCAAAAATGTTTCAAACAATTTTCATTGAAATATATAATGAAAAATATACCTTGATTTTCTAATGAAATATGTGTGCTATATGTAAATAGCAAGTGAAGTCCTCTTCATTCATAATGAATTTTGAATGATTTTGTATCTTGGTAAACCATGGACAAATCTGAGTACAGAAAAGATGTAGATGTGTTTAAAAGACACAATTTATTTTATGTAGCTATTTCTTGGCATCAGCAATTTCATTGATATTTGTTGTTGGTTTAAATTATTTTAATTTTGTGAAGTGCTATAAACATTCAGTTATTTTTTGTAATGTCATGCATAGAATTTCAAAGCCAGCATACAAAGCCTTACTTCAGCCTTGTATATATATGTAACAAAATGTATGATGAAACTATTTCTACAAATGCTTATCTTAATTAATGTGAAGTACATGGAATAAAAAGGTGTTGTAAAAATAGCTTATAGAAATTATAGTAAAATAAATGATAGTGGCTGGAGAAAATTATAATCTATTAAATTATTTTCAAATGAAAAACTGTTTCATATTGAAACCTGTCCCCTTAAGATAAGTATCTATTTGTCTACTTGCAAGTACTGAGCATTTGTTTTGTGGCCCAACCACAATGATATATACTTAATTCTCTTACATTATAGCATTGTTGATATTGTTCCACTCACTATCAGTGAAAGAACCATGTCTGACAGCTGTGTTATACTGTGTTAGTTGCTATCTTTGTTCAAGCTGTAAAACTTAAAGCCTATTTATTGTGCACATCAAAAGTGAAAGCTTATTAATTATCTGTGTTATGTGTGAATTACTTTACTGTATTATTATTGTTGTTCTTCTTGTCTTGTTATTTAATGAAATTCAAATTCTGTTATTCCATGTCAGTGTATTTGGAACATCTAGCAATAATTTTTTGATTGAGTAGAATTCTGCCATTATGCACACATAAGGGATCACTTCATTGCCCATAAATGACACCATAGATTGAAATCACAACTTTACAGACATGAAATTGGTAGGAGTTTGCCCAAAGACCTTCTCTTTTCATGGTATGGGGTTCTTTTACGTGCAAATAAACTTTAACAGGATCAACAAATTTACTTCCCTTACCAGGGGAAGCTGTGCTAGCAATTTTTACATCAGGAAAAGGCCATCACCCCCTGCCAGAAATGAGCCAGCAACCTTGGGTATTATTAGTGTGCTGAAATGCCTTCAAAAAATTCATGCTTGAATAAAGAATTTTATGTATGATACATAAATAAAAACCAACTCATGTAGTTGAATGTTTAGACAATTTGAGGAGACATTACCTCATATTCCAGTTCCAAACAGAGATACCATCGTTCATTGTTCAAATTCTCGCCCAAAGCATTCTCTAAGATATTTATTTGACGAGTCGATTAATTACAGTAACAACTCTTACTTGGGATTTTTGCCAGAACATGTTTCAAAGGACTAATTTCCTTCATTTACAACCAGACATCGACTCTACTTTTCTTTTTATGGAAGTTTGTAAACAGTGTTATAATCATTTATTTGACGAGTCAATTAATTACACTAAACAACACTTACTTGGGATTTTTGCCAGAACATGTTTTGAAGGACTAGTATACTTCCTTTTCAACTGGATATTGACTCTACTTTTCTTTTTATGGAAGTTTGTAAACAGTGTTGTTGTAATCATTTATTTGACAACGAATCAATTAATTATACTAAACAACATTTACTTGGGATTTTTGCCGGAACATGTTTCAAAGGACTAGTTCCCTCATTTTCAACAGGACATCAACTCGAGATATGTTTACATGGCAGATGGGGGTTTCAAAAACTTCTGTTCATACAGCTGGTAAACATTCAAAGTTGAAACTCACCAGCTCATGAATTACAACTTGTAATGGTTAGTTACATAATGCTGACAAAGTGTGGTGTCTGAAGGAACTTCTTTGTGTATACATTTTTTCAAAAAAGCTTTGAAGTGTTGTTTACTTTCTTAAATGGAATATTAGATTTTATTGCCATTTCACTCAAATCTTTATAAAACTTAGATTGCTTATTGGACAGTATTCTGTCTCTTAGTTGCTCTTTAATGAAGAAGTTTAATATTTGAACATGTTTTACTGCATGGGATATAAGAAGAGTTGTAAGGAATAAAAATTTGAAATATGCTGGAGTAACTTGAGTTGTTATATAGATAGCTGATGATGAGGACAACACGATTCCTTGAAATATATCCAAGTAAAATGAAGTGAAACTTAAAGTGTCTATATAATGACTCAAAATACTCCAGCATGTGTTTCACTGTTGCAGTGCCCTTGTATTACTCATCTACATTATTATTTATCTCTACTTTGTATAACTTACACTCAATCCTGTCACCATTTGTGGTAAAACATTCACCTCCAAATTGTTCTACATATATGAATATTTTTATTTTTGTCTTGGAGGCATTCTGTGCGTATAGAACTAGTCAACATAGTAAGCAATGAGCCCAGTTTTGCTGGGACTATACTCATGCACTAAGGCCAAAAGTAGCAGGTATCTTGTCGCCTTCGCCTACGATCGTATATAAAGATATCAATCCTGGTGTCAAAATTACCCTGCTTTAATTGTTATTGCTTTTATTTTTTTCAAAATTAGTATAATTACTTACGTCTTTTGGAGTTATTAACTGTCATTAACTGTAACACCAACTAAAATCTTCATTCAAACTGTCAGTACAACCGCTTGTTATGCACTATCTGGACCACTGTCGCTGTGATCAGAAATGAGCACAGACAATTTTGAAAAATACAATGAAAAACCCTCCCATTGCAAAGTTAAGGAATTATTTTCTTGCATTTCTCAGTGGTACTGCTAAATGGAAAACTGATAGCTCCTATAAATGCCACAGAAATGTACATATTTTTTAAACTGAAATGATGTAGTGGCAAATTCAGGTAATTAGTTTCTACCTTATGAGCTTTTGAAAATTAACATTTGCTTTATAGGTAATTGCAGAATGTAAATGAATTGAAGTTAATATAATACAGAGACTTCCATATTGGAGAACTTAGCAAATTACTTAATTGAAAGTAAAAATTACAATAATTTGTTATATGATAATGCATATTTTGCAGAGCAATACCTAAAAATGGCTAATTAAAACAATATTTTTGCAAAGAAATGTAGAGGAAATTGTTTTTTTTTATAAAGAATGAAATCAATAATATTGCATTTGCTTATCAATCTGCTTTGAACAATGTGCTATTAAGTTAATTTGATTACAACATTATAATGATTTGTCTGTATGATCTCCTATAGAAATTACAGCAAAATATAAATTTACATATATGTTTTTATTATATGCTTTTGAGTTACTTTATTTGTTTGTGTTACTTTATTTCTCACCATTTTATGTGCCTCCACATAGTACTGCCGTAAGTTCTGTCAGTATTTTCAAGTATTACCAAAAAAACTCTACAAATCCATTAATATACATATATTCTGAAAGAACAAAAAATGCAACAAAATGAACATACTCTCATTTGAAATGATTGCCATATGTGGCAACACAGCGGCAAAGACGTTGAGGCCACTCATCAATGGCTGTACAAATCGTGTCCAGTGGAATATTCTTGACAGCTGAAGTGATTGATTTTTTTAGCATTTCAATATTCTGGTGCGTCTTTTGAAATGCTATTGCCTTGAGCTTCTCCACAGAGAATAATCCAGTGAATTGAGGTCTGGACTTCAGCTAGGCCAGTCAGCAGGAGTGATGAATCATGGGATATTGGTTGCCAATCGCTGCTGCATGGCTCTCCCCATATGTTGTTAACAAAGCCTGGGATTGAACCCAGCATATCTCCTTTAATTTTTCAGTTAGCAGATGCCTTGTGTATCATTTATATGCACTAACATACAAATCATCCTTAAAAAAAATATTTGACATTGTTCGTGAGAAGATATTCATTTCACAAGACAAAATTGATTGTTTGTTTGTTTATACAAAGGATTGCATCGCATCCTTGCACAGTGTGCACCTAGGACAGCCAGATTTGACACTTGCACCCATTTCTTTAAACTGTGCTATTGTCCAAAACACAATAATTCACCGATACTAATGAATTTCAGCATCAAAAAATTTACTTAGCTCACTTTCCACCACAAAATAATGCCAATACAGTGATACAATTTTTGTACACTATTCATTCCATCTTTCTCTCTTGCCTGTTAGATATTTTATTCATCCTGTAGATCATACATATGTACATGGGTACACAAGGCACAGAAAGAAACCAGCACTGTCTTGTTCTGTACACTGCATTCCTTACCATTTGTAGGGTACTTTATTACTTTTTATTTTAGGGCTGATACTGTCACCTTGCAGATGAATGTTCTATATCGAACCAATAGACCATACCTATGCTGGGTTTGTCAACTCATTCACTAATAGGAATAGCCATCTCCCTCAACTGGAAGCGAGATTAGGTAACGTGTCCTACAAAGTAAGCTACAACCCCTTCTCCTTTCCAATTAGAGTGACAGAGGGGCCAGCAGATATCAGAAGACATGCCCTATAAATTCTCTACAGACTATCAGAAATTCGATGTCTAATACTATTTGTGTGCTCTGTGTACCATGATATAGGATAAGTCAATATTATATTGGCACACTGCAAGCCGGTACTCACAGAGTAACCTTGTGGGTGACAATATACAGCGTTGGTACGTTGGTACGTTTCTTCATTCATAATTTTCATACTATAGCACGTTTAAATTTTACTGACAGAATTTATGGCAGTTACTGTTTTTGAGTTAACTTACTTGTTTGTGTTACATCATTTTTCACCATTTTATGCACCTCTATGTTTTATTAGTGATATAATATTGTTGTATTCAGGTTATTAATAAAAGCTTCATTATGGCCTCCATGATACTCATTACAAGATAGGAAACAAATACTGATTTTATGAGAAGCAACGTAAAACTAAAGATAATATTTGAAAAGATAGATATTGCTTTACTTAGCAGTCTGCAAGAAAATAGTGTAGCAGATGGTAACATTCATTGTAACAAACTATACAACTCAAATTCATAACTAAAGCGCATTGCATTGTGCAGAACAATCGATTACAAAAATGTTTCTAAAATTTTATTTGAAGTGTTTTAAGTCTTTCGTACCTGATTTAGTTATAGCTGAAACTAGTTAGTGTATTACATATGATTTTGGATTCCAACTCTTTTAGCTAAAGCAATACATAACACTGGCCAGAATCTTAGTATCAGAAAATTGGATAACATAATCCTTTAATCATCCTTTACTATTTTGGTTTAACATTTTATGTGATAAAATTGCACCCTTGAAAGTATTTTATGAGACTATTTCATTCATGACACATGATTGTAGTAAGATGGTAATCCAGTACATTGGCGCGTAAAATTCCAACCAATCAGAATTCATTACCTCTGCATTTTAATTTTTTTTTATCACACCCATGTGCAATTGTTTTTCTAAATTTATAGCACCCATGTGCATTTGTTTTCTCTCTGAATGTCAGCGTGATATTCCTGTACATAATGGCAGAAGTTTCAATAGTCACATTAATTGCAATCATGCTCTATTAAGCCAAAATAACAGAATGTAGTAATACAAAGAGATCTGTGTTTATTTTACGCCATAATAATATAATGTAGCAATACCAAGAGATCTGAAATTCATGATATGGACATCAAATTGCAGTGATTTCGATGCAAATATTACATCAAGACAAATAGGAATTTAGGAATATTATTCTTCGTGCCCACATAGTTCATCGCCCAGCCACCAGGGACCATACACCTCAACATAGAACACCCTGTGGAAATTCAGTTGGAAATCATCGACAATGATGTCCACATGGTATCGAAACTGGTCTGGAAAAATTATACATAAGTGATACTTAAGTGTTACAAACCCAACTCAAAAATATTCTATTCATAGTATTACTGTTCCAAAACAATCTTTCATTAAAATTGTTCTTAATCATTATTATTTTATTCACGAACTAGTCTTATTAAATACAACTCAAGCTACAACTTGTCTCTAATTAAATTTGCTTGCAATAAGTTGCTCATTAATTTATTGATAAAAGTTGGAACTCTTGTTATATTACTTATGATAAATTATCATGATTGGTTAATATCCAAGGCATTGCTAACATTATTGGTCAGCATAAAATATGCAGGTCAGTTACTAGAAATTTAAACAAAATATTTTATGTCTTACATCCACATGACTTTCTCTACCCTCTATTGTTTATTGGTGGAAATGCAAAATATTCTTAACAAAGCTTATTTTTCTATTTACTTCACTTGTACTGGGAAACTTTGCAGAAATAGCCACACTACACATTTTGTTATAGATAAAACGAGAACATGATCATCAAATGTTTAACAACTGAATACAATATGCTGGCCTTAAAATTCCATACATTTTCCACAACAGACTTGAAAAAGAATAACTTAAGTATTGATCAATTTGAAACACAAAACAATGGATATACCAGAAATGACTTATGCCACAGGCAAGGTTATTTAGAATAACTTAAGTATTTTAAAATCTATGTGCATTTGTTGTATAGTGCATGCTCGTAATTGTCAATGTTAACAGTTTAACAAGATTATACAAAGTTCCTTCTGAATGAAGAGGACTTCACAGCAGAAAATTCAAGATAAACATTTTATTTTCATATAAATAAGTATCTCTAGTATGTGACATTTTAATAAAAATTGTTAGAACCATTGAATGTTCCAATTAAAGGTAGTTATGAGTGGAAGAATGTTCTTGAAAAATTTATGCACTACATCTTTGAAAGGTACTGTACTTAAATACCAAGTTTGGTATTTATCTTATATGTTGTGATATTTTTTATGAGTTTTGCTGCACATGCATGTGCACGTGTACATGCACACATACATAGACATCGTATACCCACACCCATACCTTTATCTAAAATTACTTTTTGGGCTCAGGGAGTTTCAAATCATGTATTTCCATTGAAACCTCAGTATCGAGCTTTTAGGTGGAACCCAATACCTTCTTTATCTACTATGTATGTAATAGAGAAAGTAAAAATGCCCATTAAAAGTAAAAGATCAGTCTACATATTGGCTAGATGCCAATGTTACACTGCTCAATTGATCTTCCAGAGTCGTAAGAGACCTGAGAGACCCCTAGCAATATTTAAATGTTATAATTTTTGAATGAATATACCTATGGAATTGCCTGGCTAGAAACATCTAGTCTTACTCAATTGTTTGCTGCAGTGACAACCATATCTGTTTATTTGTTTGACTGCAAAAATGACTAATCAGCAATTACACGTCACCCAGATCAATCAGACCCTGCTGGAAATATTGCCAACTATTGTTGTAATTATTTTATCATTTGTTGAGTTTCTAGGTATTCTAGGTTTGGAAACCAAAACAAATATCCCACAAGGCAAGCAGCATCTGAAAACACTAGCCTTAGCTTGCTTTTGAACAAAATAGAGCAGTAGTATCAAAACTATCCAGTGATTTGAAAGGTCTTCTGACAAAAAATAAACCTGAAGAGCCCATAACAGATGATTTGCAGAATACATCAGCATCTGAGACAAAAGACAAGAAGAACTGCAAAAGTAAATATATATGGGAAATGCAATACTCTGCTCTGTTTGATGCCAACATAATTTGTGATAATTCCTTAGGGGAAAACACAGAAGAGAGGTTGGAGATAGACATTATGAGTAACAGAACATTTCAAATTAGGTATATGTGAAAATGTCAATGTATTTTTTACATGTATTATTTAATACAAACTATAATGTATACAGTATTCATGTTATATTTAAGCTGGTATTTTATGTAACAAAATAATACTTATAGAAAGTATAATAATACTAGACATACAAAAAAGGAAAATAAAAGAAATAAAATAAGAAATACAAACATGTAACAACAAAAATATAGTGCAGGTCTACTAGGCCCTGTGCGACCAACAGGTGACTTAAATAAATTCTTGCTTTCTAACCAATTTTAATCAGTTAAGGAACTTAAATCAATATTGCGTATCCAATAAATACAGTGTACCTGCAAATAAGTAACTGCAAGCAATAGAATATTTAAAATTCAAATAAATGCTGACATCCATTTTTCAATATGCTCAATGTAAAAATGATAATTTTTAATTAATCAATAGATTTTTTAAAATTGTTTTAGTTAAGTAGTTCATTATGAATATGTGTTATGTTTACTATTTTATTTTTTGCTGTACAAAAACTCTTGTTTTACATGAATGACACGATAAGTCTAGGTCAGTAAAGTATTTGTGTGAATATTTTCCATTAACATTATTAATGTGGCTGCATTTATTGTATCCATGTATATATTTCTGTTAAACTTGAATGAAAGGTTAATGAGGTGGTCTTCATATGCAACTCTCATCGCAAAGTGTAGGTTCAAAGCATGACCATGTGTTAATATTTTTGTTTCTCCATTACCTATATAATAGGCAGAAAAAGCAATGTACCCAAAAAGTTTGATATCAAGGTTTCAATAGATACACATGTTTTGAGATACCTAGATTGAAAGAAAAACTGTATTTTTAGAGGTTAACTTATTTCAAATCATCTCTGTAGTGCTACTGTATGATAGAGGACAGGTTGGGCCCTTGTTAAATAAGTAGTGATTAGTCTGTATTTGTTGAAGGAAGTAATATAGTGTTCTGCATTTGAGTTAAAAAAAATTAGCAACAAATAT
This sequence comes from Hymenopus coronatus, assembly GCA_030762935.1. NCBI lineage: Eukaryota > Metazoa > Arthropoda > Insecta > Mantodea > Hymenopodidae > Hymenopus > Hymenopus coronatus. The sequence goes on from CM060888.1 coordinate 38,229,685, forward strand.
TTTTAATTTGATTTATTCAATTACTTATTTTAAGCTATGCTAATATCCGTAAATTTAAACAACTCACCAAAAAACAACAACTAATTTTAATTTATTTCTCTTCTGAAATTTATGACACTACTGTCATAACTGTATTTCAGAGAGACTATACAAATTATAAAGCAACTATAATATGCTGGCATACAGGAATGGTAAGGCTACAGATGGTAAAGATCTACACTTTGGCTCCTGCCATATTTCGAGTGTCTCACAATTTAGTTATAAAACAGTATTTTATATTTTTCCTTCATGAGGCAAAGTATCTGCACTGAAATACTCCGAGTTGGTAATGTAGCTTTTGAGTCAAAAAACAGCCCTCTTTTGTTTGTGCCTATTAGAAGATCGACATGAGATTGTGGGAAAGTGATAATATTCTAATTATGAAGTGTTTACTATCGGTATGGTGCTGCTGTTGCTGAACGATCCAAGTGGATGATATCGGTGCCGGAACGTGAGTCATCTTCTGACTCGGTGAGGGCAGCTAACTGCTGCTGATCTGGGGGAAGGATTGTAAGATGCGTTGAGTCGGACTGTAAGGTGTTGTTGCTATCACCACATTGAGCCTTCCGCTGCAACGCCTGCACATAGCTCTGTGATATCACATCCCCATGAGCTGTCCGAACCTGGTACAGATATCGGTATTTCTTCTGGCGCATCTCAGCTCTCTGCTCTCTCGTCCTCATCCGTTGCTGCTGAGCACTGAGATGCCTCGCTTTCTTGCTTGGAACCACTGAAATAAATATTCTTTATTTCTATTTATATATAACACTTAGAAAATATTCATAGTAATGCAGTTGATTATAACTGAATAAAAATTGAGTCGCAATACATTACATGCAATTTTATATGTCTAAACATCTTTTACTTTTATCCACAAATAGATGCGTCTTAAATAAATGTTTAAAGCTTCAAGCATATATTATGTTTGTTAAACTAATATTTTCAGCTTTCACAAAAAATACTTCAAAGATAAAGACAACATAAAAACATTTGAGAGGTGTAAGTAAAGAATCTTAAGTCAGGTTTTCAAAGCCAGAGCACTGCCTTTCACCATAAAATTTTAATTTAACAAGACTTCCTTGTACAATAAATACACATTTCTTCAAAGAAATGACTAGCCAGAGTGGCATGACACAGAATGCAGCCCTATTAGAACATTATAGATTAACAAATATAAATTATGATATTTATATTTATTTATAAATATTGCTAAGTACACTACATAATGGAGATTTCCTGGTTAAAATAATTTCCTTCTCTATTTATCCTTCCTCTACATTCCATCAAAATATGAACTCATATTCATTATTCTCACATTAATGGACACATATCCTGAGTAATATTATCTCTAAAACCTCTTAGTTTCCACATTCTTAATCTAAATCATGCAATAACCTCTCCTTTGGAATTGTTTAACAATTGTTAATGATTTCATTATAATGGTGCTCCACTATATATAAATATTCCTCATTAAAATGTAGGAGTGGAGAATTTTTAAGTGTTTAAAATTTCGGCTCATTGTTAAATGATTCCGTTATAATGGTGCTCCACTATATACAAGTATTCCTTATTATTTATATACTTATATGGTCTAGAAGAAAGTTTCATGTAAGTGGAGAATTTTAAAATGTTTAAAATTCTAACTCATTGTTAAATGATTCCACTGCCTTAACAGTTTTCAAGAAAAACCAAAGAAATCTTTTGTTTCTATATCTTGATGTTTGAAATGGACATACAGGGTTGAACCTTAACTTTGTTAAGCCAATTTACAATTTAAAAAATTTAATATATTTGTTGATACCTAAGATATTCTCTTTTGACATATAGCATATTTTAATCTAATAAAATGAATAATACACATTTTGCTTGTTAACAATGCTGTCAATTTCCAGGATCATATCAGCACTGCCCCTGTACCAAATTCCGTCCTGCAGGAATTCTTTTATATGCCAGTAAATATACTGACATGGAGCTGTCACTTTTTAAGCACACTTAAAAACCATCAGTCTGTGCCAGGTTTGAACCCTTGATCTTGGGATCAGAAGTTTAATTCAATAAAGTTTCTGATACAATAGTACAAGCTTTGGACAAAATTGCATTAATCTTTTATTTTTAGATGTCATGGGTCACATTGGGAAGATATTAAGAAAGTCCAATTTGTAACAATTTACAAACCTAAAACAAAGATTCAGATAATATTAAAATCTGCCAAAAATAGAAATTATGTTTTTCATACTGAATGGTATATAGAAAGTGCCAAGTTCTACAGTTCTGTTTACACTATTACAACAAAAATAACATCAATATTCACACTAGAGGTGGTCAAAACCTGAGCCACTCTCGCTCGTTACTCGTAAGCCATGCCCCTTCTCAAGAGTAAGGCAATGAAAATCTTGTGTATCGAGAACTAGTGCTCACAAGCAAGGTGACTTGAGTATTCTCGTAACTACAGGTGAAGTAAGTTCATGTATGATCCCTAGTATAAACTGGTTACATAATAACTAGGGCCCAGATTTTTATGTTTTAACCTTTTTTCCCTTCTAAGTAACTTAGAAAGTTTCAAAGTACTTTTATGTTTCAAGCTGTTTGGATGCTAGTATGTGAATCTTATTCAACCTAAAAAAAAAAAGCTAAATGAGACATTAAGACTTAAAATTTGCTAAACTTAAGTTTTATTTCATATTTTATTTTTTTTTAACCTCGGTAGAAATTTTCTCTTCAATTCATTTGAATTAAAATTTTTGTTTAACAATTTGTTTAGTTTTGTTTTAAGTATACATGTATGTTTGGTGTAGAAATTTTGCATATGAAATATATGCCAGCGACATCTTGTGATGTTGAAATATCTTTTTCTGCCTATAGGAATATATTAAAAACAACAGAAAATTTGCAAATGTGGCTAGTTGTGTACAGCAAAACTACTGAAATGTGAAGTTTGTTTTAAAGGAGTGATATATATTAAAAATACATGCTAAACTTTTAGTTAAAATCTTTGAACATGAGTACACTGTGTAATAAATTACCTTAAATTACATATTAATAGTATGCTTCTGTGAAGTAAAATAGTTCTCATATTTTTATCTATATTATTTTATAAAAGGTGTTTGTCGTCAACTTCCTTAAATAGGTAAGAAAATTGTTTAAAACAAAAACAAAAAAAAATAATAATAAAATTGCATTTATAAAAGGCTAAATATCCATGCCCTAGTAATAGCACAAGATGACCCATCATTTAACAGTACATATATCCCAAATGTGTTAACAGTAAATGGTTTGAATCAATGATATTAATTGTTAGTGACATACCTAATCTTTATGTTACTAAACATGTTCAGATTACAACCAAATATAGAATTACTTCTTGCATCATAATTGTCTTACAAGTTATAAAATATATACACACACTTATTTTAATAAAAGTGGAGACCACATACACCTATCTGTAGATTCTGTGACACCGCATTTTGTTTCCTTAGTGTGGATTATTTAAATATCATCTTTATCCTGATAGGCTATTTAAATGTTAAATAATTTAAACAGATAAAATAATACAACTTGCAGGACTGATTATGTGAGTTTCTGCACATTACACAGCAGTCTTGCTATCAGCAAGACTCTCGAGACTCCCGTACCCTCGCTGGTCAACCTCTCTCAAGCCAACTATGCATTCAGCATCTACTGGCTGCGAGAGGTGCACTAAATGCCAGCGAGAAACGAGCAAGACTGAAAGCTGACTTGACTGGCTCTCTCACACAATAAAACAAAGAAATTATTATCCCACACAAGTAAATAGTCTACAATGATGGAACAGTTTGTCACCTTCTATTTCAAAGTGTAAAACATAACTGAATACAGAAGGTTCCCCCACTTAAACTCTATTGGGTCCCAGGGTTTTAACTATGGCTCTGTAGCGCAATTTCCATTGTAGAAGACTGTGTGTAAGAACAGGAAGCGGTTATTATCCCACTTCTCCTGTTATATTTTCCAAAGTCTTACAATTGTGATGGAACACCAAGAAACAAGACACTGTTTCATCAGACCAAATCTGCAAAAACCCATTGGTGAGGCATCTGGTGACGTCACAGGTATTCTTTTAAATGGTATCATGCTACCACCCGTTTCCACAGCTTCCCAGTGGTAGTAATAGTGGGAAAATTGAGAAGTGCTACACGTGGATCCAAACATTTGGGCTATACTCATCATGCATCTCTTTGTCAAAATTTGGATCCATAACATTTCTTTGATAGTAGGCTGCATTAATTTTTACATTTTAGGCAACTTTGTGAAAGTTAAGTTTCCACCAAGAACAATAATCTGCAACCACTATGAAACCCTTATACACATTTTCCTTTTTATCTCAAATGAAGTTGCAGTGCCCCTTTTCGTAATAAATTTTAGAAAAACAAAAGATCCAAAGAAGCCACATATTGCTAGTTTTCCCCTGCCAGGTGATGTTTATAGAGTTTCTTTTTTTTTGCATTGGTGAATATTCTCTGATATTCTGCTCTTTTAACACATTGAAGCCCAAGCCCAAGTGTTGTTCGGGCTGTGCAAAATGTTCATGCAGTCCACGCCCAAGCATAGCTCGGGCATTTCTAATGCTTTTAATGCAATTCCATGACCTTAACTTGGTCTTGGGCTATGTGGCAAAGAACATATATCAGTTAGCGTTTAGTTGTCTGATTTGTGCTACCAGCTGTTTTCGCTTTAGTCAACTATTAGGAAATTTAGGAGAGTTAGTAATATTGGTTGTCTCAGATAGTCGCGCCATTTTCCTTGAAGGTGGTGATCTGTTTGTTACATTTTGTGTTCTTAAGTGCTAAAATGCTGCATTTTCCTCAATTTCAGTGAACTGCAGCTGAAGTTCAGGATAAAAATGATGCTCTGGAAAATTCCGAAACTGAGGGAGAGTTTTTCGAACTTTCAATAAATGGAGTGTGAGCAGCTTTACGCAGATTTTTTCAAACTCATATTTCATACATGTTGTAAATTTAAAATAAAATATTAATACAGAATTTATGATTATTTTCTTACTTGTTGAGAAATCCTTGAATACCATACTTTCAGATTGTACCAATACTTTTTGCAGATTTGATTGATGTACTGTAAATATTAACTCAAAGTAGGCATAAAAACCCTGGATTTCTTGGCCCTTCAATTAAAGAAATGCCTGGGCTCCAATGTGTTAAGGCATGTCCACGTGCTTTATTGCACAGTTCTACACCCAAATTGCTGTCTATTATTCGATAAATAGTCCCTTTAGATATTCTAATGTGACTGGCAATGCTACTTTGTGTTGGTGGGTTTTCTTGAGTCACAGTTCTCACCTTGCCCACTACTTAGGTTGTACTGGTTGTGCCCTTTTTCTTGCTAATTTTTTTGCACATGAGTCCCAGATGGGAATCCATTTTTATGTAGCTGTGTTATATGGTGCACACATGATTTATTTATGGTAAGACCTTTGCACCTTTTCACAACCACTGAAAGGCTGTAAATGGCATTGGAAAGCCCTACAATGTACCCCTGCCAAAATCAGTGACTTTTGAAGGTATTATAGAGTAAACCTTGTCTCAGACTGGCCCAGCAGACTGCAGGCACATGCAGTGAGTCATTGCCACATAATCATATGCGTTTTCAACAATGTGGGAGTGGGAGAGTGAACCAAAGTCACCCGAGCTTAAATGAGATAACGCTTCATAGACACTACCATCAACAACAACACTCATAGTGAGAGTGAACTCCAGATATTTAGGCTCTTTAACCGAGAATTTAATGTTGCGTTACTCAGAATTGAGCAAGTAAGTGTGCAACCTGCATTCAGGAAATCATAGGTTCGATTTCTAAGGCAGGCCTTCCTGACCCATTGGCTAAATGGTGATTTCCCTGGATTGCAAGGGAAAGTTCATTACATTCCCTGAGTTTCCTGTTCCATCCCTTCCACGGTTGAAGGACGAAGCAACAGTGTTCAGCAGGTTGCAGCTGGTAATGGCTTGTGTGTTGTAGAAGTTTATTTCTGACATCACTGAAGGGACACCTTTGGGTGCTTTTGGGCTAGGACCTCTTTGTACCCTTTGTAGGCTCGGGACTTGTGCTTTGGTCATAGGTGACAAAAGAGGCATTCAATCCAAATCTGATCACTCTTCAGATCTTTCCCTTTATTTCTCCCTCTGGTCATGTAGTTGAAAGAGCTGCTAGGGCCTAACGCAATTATCTGCCCCAGCGACTAAGGAATTCATCCGAAAGTTAATTCCAATCTTAAACACTCAGCTAACATGCTACTGATGTAGTAATAATTTGTTCTGCTGAAGTTAAAACTGCACCATTATATTCAATATTCACCTAAATTAAATAGTCAAATCGATTTTAAAGTTTTGCAGTGCATAAACATAGAAGAGGAATTCAAGACATATGAATTTTCGAGGTGAGCAATCTGCTACATTACTTTCCACTATTATTGTTTTAATTCTCATATCCTCCATAGAAGCTGGTCTGAATGATATTGAAGGCTGGCTCTGAATACCTGAGAATGATAAACAGAAGAAAAACAACAAAGTTTAAATACTTTGTTGATCATCCACAATCAATATGAAGTTTCCCCGGGAAAGACAACTTGGCCAAGTTTATACTTTCTCATTCTTGTTCTTGGGCATATTAGATTTCATATTGTGCATATTAGACTCTTCACTATAGAAATTATTTAAGGTGGCCTTGACATGAAACAGCCATTAGAGTACTTTCTAGTCACAGTTTGGGAAAATTAAACTGGAAGAAATTCTAACATTTGAGCATCTTAACACCAGATCCTAACGCCCAGAAATCAATTGAGTGTTGGTTCTTCAGCCAAACTCTGTAATTGTAATTAATGTAACAAATTATTGTTAATAAGCTTATTCTTTTATTTATTTCATGCTAATCGACAAAAATTAGCAGAAATAGTCTTATTTCTTGCTTTATTGTAAGTATAAGTGAAATAAGGGAGTACCATAGGTTAAAGTGATAATTGAAAGCTGGTTGCTATGTGACTGAAGTTTGTTTGAGAGTATGGACACAAGTTGGCAAATTCCTGTATGAGAAAAGTATACGTTTTTAAAGCTGAAACCAAAAACAAGGAACATCTCAAAAATGATCAACTCCACGAAAAAAAAATTATATAACATAAATTGTGTGTTTTAACGTGTTCTATATTTTTTGTGTGTTAAGTTTTTGTCCATCTTTTACAGTTTAGTAGTTATGCAAAATTCATCCAGAATAAAGTAGTTTTCAGAGGCTATTCCCAGAAAATTCAAGATATACATTTTATTTATCAGGTAAATATCTCTAATATACAATATTTTAATCAAAATCGTTAGAGCCATTTTTGCGAAAATAAAAATTTTTGAAAAAAGTTCCACGTAAAGGGTAGTTGGGAGAGGGGGGATTTTCTTGAAAATCTTCGTGTCGCATCCTTGGAAGATACCAAACCTAAATACCAAGTTTGGTTTTTAACAGACTTTTCGTTTTTGAGCTATGCTGCACACACCCACCCACCCACCCACCCACATACACACACACGAACATTTTTCTAAAAATGTTTTTTTTTTTGGATTCAGGAGGTCTCAAAACATGTATTTCTGGTGAAATCTCGATTTCGAATTTTTGGGTGCATTACAATACCTTCTCTATATACTATGTACTTAGCATGTATAGAGAAAGTAAAAAGGCAGCAAATTACATTAATAATAATTCATTTTTGAAAGGGATTTATTAGGACTATCCCTTGAATAACATGCATTGATTCATACTGACGTCCACCACGAGAAGGCAAGGTAGAGGAATGCGTAACATAAGCACTTACGTAAACACTTTTGCGTCCGCATGATGTTTATGCTCAACATCTGGATATGACAAGGATGCTAGGTTCATCTAAAATACACAGTATTGTCACATAACTCATACATAGCTAGAAGTCCAGTTGTCGTGCAAGATCCGAGTCGGAGAAGTCCTCATTTAAATATTAAACCAAGTATAAAAGTAACAAAATATTATATAACTGTAGTACTATATGCTGCAGAATGTGTTAGCAGCGAGAGCCAAATAATGCATAATACATCACTGCAGTTACTGAAACGAGCATTAGATCTGGCAGCAGTAGGTTGGTTCATATACACACGTAGTAAATGTAAACAGATCCACTAGTACGTGACCAGATACACAGTTCAAGCCCCCCCCCCTCGCTCGCTCCTCAGGCCCTGCTTGCCTTCTTGTGTTGGGTGGACAGTAGATAATTCCTCAAAATGAATAAGAACCTAGTAATATCCAATCTTTTGAAGTAGATAATCAAAACAACCTTATAATAAATATGTTAATATAAATCTTAATTCCATCTGAAGATGTAATTCACTCAATTCTAAACATTACACAGTGGTCCAAAATTTAAATCTGTAAGAAAAAAAATGAATTTTTGATGTCTTCAAATATTAAAATCCAAATTTATTCCTAATCCTGGATATCCAACCTTCAGTGTTTACCATCCTTTTCGGTCACCTAAGAAAACGTAAACAATTGGAAAACACAGCTGAACTGCAGCATCAGAATGGATTATGATGTTTGCAGTATGTGGACTGTGTGTGCTGTAAGAGGTGCTTTCAAATGGAAGGGCAAATGACATGAAATTAAACTCATATAATCCAAATGGAATTAGCACTATAGTCTTTGGGATATCTCTTTCTGCAATGGGTATATAATGAAAATCATATATAAAACCAACAGTAGAAAATACATGATGTCCATGGATGTTGAATGCAAAGTACTTGTGGAACTGGAATAGTGATGTAGATCTTTCTAATTTGATCATAATTGATGAATGGTTCTGTTGATTTATTTCCAGATATGCCTTCAGTGAAGAAGTATTAGTGTAGTCTGTTATTTTGATTAATTTTTGTTCTTTTATTTCAAGCTGAAGTACTTAAACTATGAAACCCGGGATTTAACATTGTATATTGCCATTGGGGCATGTCATCTCAAAATAATTTGAGATCACCTCGTGGATTACTGGGAAACATGCAAGTTAGTTGGGGAATTTAATGCTGTGCTGGCATGTTGCCATGGTAGCTCAGTGATTAGATCAACTGACCAGAGACTGGAAGATCTGTGGTTCAAATCCTGCCTATGGCATTGAATTTTTCAGTCTGATTCTGCCTACCAGACTTGTGTCCAACAAACGGCTTGTATGAAAAACATTTGATTAATATGTTAGATACTGTTGTCAAGTTGGATAATGTAGCCTATTAATTGCTGCACACTGATACCAGTACAGTTCAGTAACAAGCTGAGGTTTTATTCAATAAAATTACATCCTTGCAAGATAAGAGGGCAACACCAAAAATGCTTAAAAATCAAACAAGGAATAGTTTTAAAATGTTTAAATGAGTTTATTGTTTTTCAAAATATTTCCCTTTAATATTAATACATTTTCAAAGAAAAGCAATGATGCTGCTCAACCTGAGGCACTTCACAAATCAAACTTTTATTATGTTTCACTGCTTCCTCTAATGACAAAAACATAATTCTAGGCATTTTCTTTAATTTTTGGAAACAAAAAGAAGTCATAAATCAGGGCTGTATAGTGGAGGGTCTGTGATGCTGACCTTCAGTTATTAGTTTTACTATATGCAACAATGTGTTATCATGATGTAAAGTTATTTTTCATTTTGGGCATTTTTCACAAGTTTTTTTTAAAAAATGTTCATTAAACAGACATTTATGTATCTATTGGCAGTAATTGTATATCTACCTCCTATTGCTATTGCAGCAATATAGTACATTTTAGAAAAAGAAAAAATCTGATGTGTTACACTCACATGACTTTCTCTAGCCATTCTACAAACTTCTTACATAAGATTATTCTTCCTTCTGCGCCTTGTTAATCGAGGTATTCAGCACAATGTTCTTATTACTTAGTTCCTTATAAGTAGGAAGAAAATAAGGGAATACACAAGGCTAAATCGATAGTCAAATGTTTTAAAAGCTGTTTTATGCGATTGTCATTACAAATCACTTCTCTTCTTGGCCAGGAGTAGAACAAAAGAAAAACGGACACTCCCGTCTGAGAAAAGTATCGGTACTTCACAACTGAAACTAATAACAATGAATACCTTGAAAACCGTAAGCTCCACGAAAAAAATGTATATGACATAAATTGTGTATTTTAACAAGGCCTACATTTTTTGTATAAGCTTTTGTCTATCTCTTACGGTTTATTAGTTATGCCAAATTAAGCAAAATTCATCCTGAATAAACAGGTCTTTAGAAGCTATTCCCAGAAAATTCAAGATCTACATTTTATTTGTCAGGTAAATATCTTTAATATACGATATTTTAATCAAAATCGTTAGAGCCATTTTTAAGAAAATCAAAATTTTTGAAAAAAGTTCCATGTAAAGGGTAGTTTTTCTCAAAATCTTTGTGTCGCATCCCTGGAAGATACTGAACTTAAATACCAAGTTTGGTATTTTAGCTACTTTTCGTTTTTGAGTTATCGTGTTCACAGACACATGGACACACACACACACAGACCTTTTTCTGGAAATGCTTTTTTTGGATTCAGGGGGTCCTAAAACATGTATTTCCAGTGAAATCTTGACATCAAATTTTTTGGTGGAATGCAATACTTCTCTATCCCTATGTACATTGTACATATGGGGCTAGAGAAAGTAAAAAAGCAACCTCCTCTTATCAGCACTGTAAATTTGTCAAGGCTTTTGCAGGCTTAGATTTGTTCAAAAGGATCCACTGAACCAATTGGCTTTTCCTTTCAGGATCATAACAATAAATCCACAATTCATCATTAGTAGCAATATACCAAGTCAATTATGAAGTGCCCCTTGGAATTCTTTCAGAATTTTTTCTGCACCAATCAATGTGTTGGGAATCCATCAATGAAATTTTATGGCATCTAACTGTTGATGTAAAATGTTTTGCATTTGTCTGATACCAATGCACAGTGTTGCTTGAATAAATTTATAAGATGTCCTTCAATCTTCTTCAAGCATTGCTCAATCAGTAGCAATATTTTCATCAGCAACAGCAGTTCTTAGGCATCCTTCAGGAAATTCATACCTAAGAATAAATCTTTTGATTTCACTGCACAAATAATAAATTATTATCAGGCTTAGCCATTGGCAGATTTCTTCATGAGCAACATAGAAATACATTTAACCATCTCCTTCTCATACGTCTACAAAGTTTGGCATTGGTATGTACAAGGGCTGATTTTTTTTTCAACTTCCGATAAGCTATAAATAAAAGACAAGTTCATAGAAAATAATAATTTTATTACTAAAAGTTTTGTACACTTATGCTCACTTTTCAACATAATCACCGAAAAGATTGAGACATTTATCCTACCTGTGCACAAGCTTTGCAATACCCGCTTCAAAAAATGTTACCACCAGAGCATTGATTTTGTTTTGAAGATCTTCATACTCTACAATGTTTGCGGAGAACCATTCAAAACAATTGAAGAGGAATGCTGACTTCAGGAATTGTGTTGATCCATGACAATGCTCGCCCACACACTGTTGGCACAACCCATCGGCTCCTTGAACGATTTCAATGGGACATTTTTGATCATCGGCCATACAGTCCTGACCTGGCACCCAGCGACTTTCACCTTTTCCCTGAACTGAAGATGTGGCTAGGAGGGCAGCACTTTCAAATCAACGAAGATCTTCAAAACAACGTCAATGCTCATTTGAAATTATTGGCGGCAACATTTTTTGAAGCGGGTATTGCAAAGCTTGTGCACAGGTACGATAAATGTCTCAATTTTTTCGGTGACTATGTTGAAAAGTAACCATAAGTGTACTAAACTTTAGTAATAACATAATTGTTTTCTATGAACTTGAATTTTATTTATAACCTATCAGAGAATAAAAAAAGAAAACATGGCCCTCATAGTGACATATTTGCAATAGTACCAAAAGGGTTAATCCAAAATTCTCTCAAGCTATTTCATTTACAGAACAAAGTGATACAGTTTACTATAGAAATCGAAAATGAAGGTAAATTACCATTCCTAGATGTGAAAGTTATAAATCCCAAAACAACTTCAACTTTGAGATCTACAGGAAACCTACACATTCTAAAAATTACATAAAAAAGTCTGATGTGTACCATTCACATGACTTTCTCTACATCTCTGCAACAAATTATTGTTAAAAAGCTTATGCCTCTATTTACTTCTTGCTACTCAAGAACAAATTAGCAGAAATAATCTTATTGCTTATTTCTTTGTAAGTAGAAGAGAAATAAGGGAGTACCATAGGTTAAAGTAATAGTCAAAAGCTGGTTGCTATGTGACTGAAGTTCTTTTGTTTATATGGACAGGAGTTGACAAATTCATATATGAGAAAAGTAAGTTTTCATAGCTGAAACCAAAAACAATGAATACCTCAAAAACGATCAACTCCATGAAAAAAATGTATATAACATTAATTGTGTGTTTTAAAGTGCGCTATATTTGTTGTGTGGTAAGTTCTTGTCCATCTCTTACGGTTTAGCAGTTATGCAAAATTCCGTAAAATTGACCCAGAATAAAGTAGTCTTCAGAGGCTATTCCCAGAAAATTCAAGATATACATTTTATTTGTCAGGTAAATATCTTTAACATATGATATTTTTATTAAAATCATTAGAGCCAATTTTAAGAAAATCAACATTTTCAAAAAAAGTTCCATGTAAAGGGTAGTTTGGGATGGGAGGATTTTTCTCAAAATCTTTGTGTCACATCCCTGGAAGATACTAAACTTAAATACCAAGTTTGGTATTTTATCAACTTTTCGTTTTTGAGTTATCGTGTTCACAGACACACGGACACACTGACACACATATGGAGCTTTTTCTGAAAATACTTTTTTTGGATACAGGGAACCCTAAAACATATATTTCCGGTGAAATCTCAGTATCAAATTTTTTGGTGGAGTGCAATAGCTTCTCTATACACTATGTATATAGTAGATACGTATAGAGAAAGTAAAAACAATAGTTTTAACCCGGTCTCACACAAATATACTGTCGCCCACCTGGGTAGTGCGGTGGTAGCGTGTCTGCCTCACATTCAACTGGTCGTGAGTTCGAATCTGGCTTAGGGTGAGTTACCCGGATAAGGTTTTCTTCGGAGTTTAAGCTCCATGGATCCCAAGATCATTTGAGCATCATTTCACCAATTTCATTCATCGTCCGATATGACCAACCAGGTTAAAGGACGTTAAGCTACCCAAAAAAAAAACAAAAAACAACAACATGCTGTCCTAAACTGTTTAACTCATAGATTGGTGTACACTCCATTAACAGGTGATGAATATACAAACAGGAATATTGGCATATAGTCAATACAGCTATATCCAATGGCTTCACAAGGCAATCATCAACAAAAAAAAATTAAAATTCAAAAAAACAAAAGCACGTTAAAGATACTGCTAAACTAACCCAACATAAAATCAATATAATGTTCAAAAAATGTGCTTTCCACCCAAATACACACTATAAATCTACGATATCTTTAAAAAACATAACATTTGCTTGACTCCACAAAATATATACAGCACCCTGTACCACAGAACAAAAAGGCAGGAATTTATCACATCAATTATACAAAATGTGACAAAATCTATATAAGAAAAACAAAAAAAACTTGGAAATCAGATTGAAAGAACACACGAGACACATCAAGTACAAACAGACAGATAAATCTGCAGTTTCACCACTTTTGGACCACCAATCTCATCATACTGAGCATTACATTACTTAAATCTAAAAACACACAGCAGAATTGGATACTTGGGAAAAGATATTCATTATAAAACATAAACATTGATTAATGAATTTTGAATTGCTACCACCATGTCAACTTTGAAAGTACCTCACTCCACCACCATATATCAACACAAACCACCACCACACTTTGGATGCCAACACCAACATCCAGTTAGATTCCTCTGAATATAAGAGCAACAGCTCTGGAAACTGGTTAGGTAGAATGGTGTAAGTGATGTATGTGTTTCAACCCCGACTGTTAACTTTATGTTAAAAATAAATTATTGCCTTATATGGGGTTTCTTTGCCAAATATATTTCTAAGCTGATCTCCACTTTGTTTGAGCAGTAATAAAGATTTAAAATCATAAAAATCATTGCCTAGAAATATTATCTAGTGAAATTCATTTTTGGGTGAACATAAAATTTTAAATGATGACAATTAACAAACTATTAGAAAAAATCAAACAAACTACATGACAATCAACTTGCAAAACATTAAAAGGTAACTGTCATATATAAACAAAGTTCTTTTGTTTTTAGAAATATGGATTCTAAAAATTGTTTTATCATAAAATAAATATCTTGATTAGTTGATATCCAAAGCATTATAAACATTATTGGTCAGTAACAAGTATGTAGTGTATGAACAGAATAGTGTATGAAAACCTTTTACTCTTATTTAATAATACATTTTGCTACATTTGAACTTAGCGACTTGAACTTATTAAAGATCAATGAAATCATTTATGCGCTCTTAAAACATATAAACAATTTATGTAATGCAATCATTGTAAGGTGTTACACAAATAACTGATAGGTAATCACAAATAAATCCTTACGCTCATGGTGATGTATACCACGTCCTGTGACAGCCCACTGAGTGGTCATCCCAACTATCACCATTATAGGCCAAATGGAGAGGATCAACCAACCAAACCAGCATGGCGCAGGACTCGGACGCAGTGCTACACGGTCCCAGACCCACTTCACCATAAGGAACTTCTCAACAAAGTAGTCTAGCGAGCCTGCCATAATGGCTCCTCCATATACACTCGTCCCCAGTACAGTCAGGCCTGTGGCAGAGCATTTATTTTAAGTAGTTACAACATAAATAAATATTATCAACATCCCTCCTACTTGTTCATGATTTTAGCAAACACAGTTTCACAGCATATGGTGCTTATGCCCATCTATTGATTATTAACATGTGAATAACAAATACCACAGGGTAGTAGCACTTTCAACATCCTGGGCCCTAAGTCACTAAGTGTAATCCAATTTTGAGGAGGGTAAACCACAAAGCATATATTTTTAGGAGAGTGGTGACAACAGGGCATAGCTAAGGGTTCTATGCAATTAGAGCCCAATCATTCAGGATGTAACCAAGGGATCTCGCCAATCTAGCAGATTTCTGTCCCTTAGGTTGGCAACATAACCTTACTGGGCAATATGGCATGTTTTCATCACTTCAAGGAGTCATGTTCTTTATAAAAGAAAATGTCCTATTTAGGGTGGGTTACAGACTCCCGAGGTATCATCACCCATTACTGATTTGAATACGAAGGTAATTTAAAAATTAACAAATACTGTGCAAGTGTGTGTACACAAATCTGGACAATATGGGAGAAACTCCAAAATGATTAACACATTTAGATTATAAACATCAATAAAAACTTTATGGTACACTTAACAAATTTAATAAGTATAACATTACTACAGCAGCTATTTATCAACTATTTATACATCATTAAAGCTTGATACGGTCATGCAATGTTTTGTAGAGAACTTATGGTTTTGCTAGCAGAATTTTCTTAGGGGGTTATGGCAGGAATAGGAAGCTGAGGGAGGAAAAGGTGTAATAATGGAGAGAATTCTGAAATTTGATAAATGTGCTTAAAATCAGATGACAGAACTATTCTAAAAAAAATGCCAACAGTTCCAAAAAGATATAATGGGAACACAAAATTGGTTTGGTAGTTAGGGAATGGGGTGATCCTTGACAATTGAGGGGCTCAGTGCCAGAGGGAGCTATCCCACACATTGTGAAAAAATGATTTTTTGTTTTGTTTTTAGACAGCTTCTGCCATTTCTCATCTACTGTAGAAATCTTGGTAATATTAACTGTATCAGAGTGCTATCTACAGTAACTTACAGAAACTGTGTCATTTTCCAAAGTGAGAAAGTTTGTGCCAAATGGGGATATCCCACTGTGAAGTTGCCAGCTATTTAAATAACAATGTTACCAACCTTATATCACTTTAACTATTGCAATGGTATTGTTTATTGTTTAAACTATAGGCCAAGAAATAATGATTTTGCAAGTTCTATATTCAAATAATATTTTAGGCCTTAATACGTGAAACAGAATAATACGTAAGATTATTATTAAACATTAAGAATATTTTGTAAATAGCTGAAATTTTAGGCATTATACTATGATGTAGGTTATGGAAGTAGTATAGCTAGTGAAGGAAAGAAAACACATGGAAAAAAGTTGTTGCTAAACGAAAAATAAACAGTGGTGAGAAACTACCAGTTCCTGAATAACAACATTACTAAAGGTAAATCAAAAAATGATGATTTCAAAAACTTTCATATTCGGAAAGTTTCTACTGTGAAAGTAACAAAATGATCTATTGCGTTGTTCTTCAAAGATACTTTTTCATAGTTGGAAGAATGGAAAATAGCCCAGTTTTTGTAAAAGATACCAGGAAGAAGACTAAAAAATAGTACTCAACTAGTAGCAGAATCATCCTTCATGTCTAGAGTGATGGCGGAGCTACCATTATTTATCCAGAGGGGAGGAATATTCCTGCGCTGAAACTACAAGATCTACAGTCCATCAAAAAATACATCCCAGCAGTGTATCAATCTTTTTATGATGATTTGAGATTAAACACTGTAGAATCAACTGAACTGGTTGAAGAAATTGTGTAGTTCAGTTGTTTGTGTTTTATGAAAATATCATGTTAGTTTCTCTCTCTGCATAAGTACATTTTTAGTAAATAATACAGTTTGCAGTGCTAAATAAATAAAAAAACTGTTAAATATCACTATTTTGTATTTGCTAGGATATTTCAAAATGTGGATCAAGTACTGGATTTAAAAAAGTTGTACCTCAATATTACATTTTTCACCAAATCAACAACTCTAATAAAACTCCTTTTCTCAAATTTAGCTATTTCTGGGATAGCTCCCTCTGGCACTGAGCCCCTCAATTGAGTGAAACAAAATCACTAGATTTTGGAGAGAAGTAGGAAATTTTGTGCAGGTCATGAGAATAAAAGTTCTATAAGACAAGTCACAAGTATAGGGTCTATGAAACCAGGGAGAATATTTTCACATTAATTTATTAATTGCTTTCAGAAAGCTATCCCCTCAGTATCTTTAGATGAGATAAAAGGGGTCATTTGGCATGGTATATTTAGTATTTCAACAGTAACACTTCCAGTTAGTTTACAACAAACTTTCTAGGTTATCACAGAGCAGCCATGTGAGTTTATTTCTATCTCTACTTAGTTATTTCTGTGTATGCATGTATGTATGCTTTGTTTAGTGTTAGAACAGACTTTTTCTTGCTTGGCACTTTATTTTAATATAAGTATTGTAACTGCATCATGGCATATCTTACGAGGCAGAAGAGGAGAGAACTAGGTAGCCGATTGGGGAAGTAATAACTGAAAGTAAAGCAGATGGTTCTTGAGACAGTTTTCTTTTGCACCTCTGCAAGACAACTTCAACAAAAGGCATTGTCAAAATCATTGACAAATAAGTAACAGAGAACTGGAGAGCTTTTCTAATGAGAAAAGTTCTGCAATGGAATCAAGTATACTGCAAGCTCATGAGGATGTTGTGTTGACTGCAAAAGCAAACATAGAAAAACCAGATATGTTTGTAAAAACTGCAAGAAATACATTTTCTTTGAACATTCTGTTACTGTATGCCAAAACATTGACACAATATTGCATTAAATATGTGTTATTTTAATAGCAGCTTATTTATATGCTATTTTATTTTCTGGGATTCTTTTGAAAAAAAATATAAACATTTTCTTGTAAATATATTACAGTATTGGTAATAATTCTACTTAATTTATTAACACTCCTCTCCATGATATACCATAATGACCATTTTAAAAGTGATGGAAACTGTAAGGGTTTGTGAGACAGCTGCCTGTAATGATGTCAGGATTCCAAGCGTGTGCATTGACAGGTTCAAAATTATGCCAAGTGAAATATGCTGATTCATTATTCTCCTTTCCTACATGGTTTGCACATTTAGATGTTTTTGTTAATAAACACTTAGAAAAAAATTTCCATATTCATAAACAAGTATGCTTATAAAATGTATAACCATGTTCATAATAAAAATGTTTATAACTTTTGAGAATTTAATTAACTTTTAGTGTTTTCATTAAGTTTGAATATTTAATCATTACATAAAATTTGATATGATATACCCTTATTTCGTTTTGATTAGTGAAGAAACTTTTATAGTGAAAATTTTGGATAGAAATGAAAAAGACCAATATCCACACATAATAATTGATAAATATACAATGGGGTGGAAAGAAAACCTAACATTAGTTTTGTTAAACATTGAAATTAAGTATATGCATAATGCTTCACAAAAGATTATGCTTATGTAGAACTAGTATTATCAACCACTCTCAGCTTCGAATGCCGTCCATTGGTGATTTGATTGCATTCAACAATAGAGAGCTGCAGATGATGTAGGTCTTTTGTGAAGCATTATATACTTGACTCTGATGTTTATCAAAACTATTAGTAGGTTATTTCCAGCTGATTTAATTATAACATTATAGCATCAATCAATCTCTGTAGAACAGTCACATTTGTCAGCCTCCAATTTGAAGACAGGATTGCTAAGAAGATATGCATATGGAAAGACCTCTTAATATCTGCAAATCTATTTTAAGTTTGGAACCTTTATCTGCTTACATTTCATAGAAATAGACCCTCCAGCTTTGGGAAGCAAGCAATGTTTTGCCTTAAAACTTACTTGTAACTGTGAGATAACCCCTAAGTTTAATTTGCTGTTGACAGCTTACAGTTCATTTTTTTTTCTTTTATATCTTTCAAAAAAGGATACAAGATATTAATACATCTGTGCTTCTGTCTGAAAGCACAGTATATTTCTGAAAGTCTATCGGATCATGAATTACAAGCTTAAATATAGGTGTATTTATTTATTTTTTAATTGTTACATTTATAGCTCATCTTTAACTAAAATGGTCATATCTGCGACCTTGGCAATAGTGTTAATTTCTATACAGTTCTATTGGAATTTCTTTCTTTGGGTTTTTAATCTTTTTATTTTCCACTAAACTCTAATCTTTATCACGAGTTTCCTTGTCATCTTTTATATCTGAACTTTTCTTAATTGATTACAATAATGACTGCTGTAACAGTATTTTCTTCTTCCAGAATTTGTCCACTACAACTTTACAAACTGTTTTTTTTTGGTTTAGACAGAATGTTGAAGAAATTAGTTTAAAGAAGCTTATCAAATTTATCAACAAATGTTGGTCACTATTAACATTGTTTATCATTTTCCTGTAAATGTTCATGATGTGGTTTTAAAACTACCAAGTATTTCCTGAATTTAAATATTATCAATTCCTTCCAAACAATTTTGATTCCGACTGCCTCCATAGTTGAGTGGTCAGCAAGCTGACTTCTCACCTGGGGTTCCTGGGTTCGATTCCCGACTGGGGCGGGGGAATTTTTCTTTAATCAGAATTATTCCCTATTCCCCACAAAGTCTGGAAGTATGAATGCAAAAGTGAATGTGTGTGTATAAAATGATTAACCTAATGTTCAGAACCTACAGTAATATCAGTTGTTTTACAAATTAAAGCCCCTGATATGACCATTGAAGTTAAAGGGGCTATACAAACAAAACAATTTAAAAAAAAAAAAGATTCTGTTAATCTAAATACTATGCTGGGTAATCAAAATATGATTCAAATTATTTTTTTCATCTAAACTCTTTAATTTAAACAATACTTTTAAAATTCTGAAGATTATTTTTCCTTTGCTCATTACTCTTCCTAATGCTATCTATATAACCATCTTAAATTGAAATTAAGCTTTTATTTATGGCGATCTTTAATTGCTATGGTTCTCAGCATCCCATTATATATATTAGGCATGAAAGAACACTTTATTTTGCTCAGAGGCCTTTTTTTAAGGATTGAGTTTCTTTTACCTGTTGTAAATCTATGACATAGGACCACTGGCTCTACTTCCCTTTTAAAGGAAGCCATGCTAAGGATTTTTACACTCCAAAAAACACATTACTCTCTGCTGGTTTTGAATAGCGACCTGGGACCAGACAACTGGCTTAGGTGCTGCTTTAGGTAGTCCCAGGGTTTGCTAACAAAGGTTTTTGGGAATCTAATTCATATATCTCCAGATCGTCTCTCTACCCCATACTTTCACCTGTACAGCATGTCACTGGTTAATATAAACACTATGGGGCATGGCATTAGTGTGCAAGGTTACCTTTCTTCCAGTAGAGATTAAGGATTGCGGCGAGTACTCCAAGCCCCAAAAGAAGCTGCGCACTGGTCCAGACGTTAGCTGGATGCCAGCGAAAGTGATCTGCTGCAGCCAGTGCTACAACACCCACAAACAGGCCTGTGTGGAAACCTGTCATGAAGAGGCCCACGTACTGGACCAGCATGGTGATGAGGCCAAATAAAAGGCCTGCCCCAAGTGCCACTCCTGCATTGCCGTATGCTGGTAGCAGCTTCTCTTGTAGACAGATGAGATAAACGATAATGGAGCCAAAAATGAACCCCGTCAGAAACATCACCGCCTTGAAGCATCGGTAGCCTGTAAAATAAATAAAACTATTATCATCTTTCATGAAGAACAGTTTGAAACTTTCCAAGAGGTAATGTACAATCTGTAAATGTTAATGATTTAAGAAAACTGTGAGCTTCAGCGCTATGCAAGCAGTTATATTTAGTCAGAAGTATTGACTGCACCTAAAAGTTAGACATTTTTACATTTATGCACCTAAAAATTAGACATTTTTACATATATTAAGCTAAAGTAAAGTTCAGTCAATATACAGACATTAGGATGAGACCCAGACAGTAGAGTTAAGTTGTCTATGAAATAAATAAACTAACCTTTTATTTAATTTTGTGACTCATTTAAACAAACAAAAATGGAAATACACAACTTGAACAAGGTGTGAATTATACATAAAATAAGGAAACCAAGGCCAAAAAATGTAAGAGAACTGAAATATTTAATTTAAACAGAAGTTTGACACTAGTGTGACTCTAACACCAGCAAAGCAGTAAAAACCTATTTTCTCTGAAATATATAATGGAGTATGTTTATTTTATATTTTGTTTCATTCATCAGATCATGGGAAAAGATTATAAGGGAAAAGTCAAGTGAAAAGGTGTATGTACAATGTAGTATATAACATGGGAAAATACAAAACAGCATATGTACCACATAAGATATAGTAATATAGATAAAAATCTTGGAGTGTGTTAGGAATAATTTAGGGGAATTTCAATTTAACTCTCAGATTCATAATCACTATACTCAAAGTAACAGTCAACTATTAGTAATTGCACGCAATATTGTTCTATATGAGGGAGGCTTCACATACAGTGGTATCATCTTATTTAATCACTTACCCAACAACTCAAAAAATGTGAGCAACGTTAATATATTTAAAAGTTGACTGAAGGAATTTATGTACACTCATTGTTTTTATAGCAAAGAATATTTAAGCACATGTAAAAATTATTCCTAGTATAGCATTTACAAAGCAAAGCATCTTGTCTGCCTGATTATTGTAAATATTGTATATAATAACTTCTTGTAACTTCTACTACTTATTTTCTAATTTTGTAAATTCATATGTATATGCATATATCTAATGTGTCCCAAAATATGTACTTGTTCAGTTGTACAAAATAAATAAATCAATCAATCAACACTGCTATGCTACTTTATACAAAATATCAGTTTACAGTTTACATGTAATAGTCAAAATATTCAACTACTGAGTAGAATGGCTTTTCTAGCAGAGATTTGTTTACCTCTTTCTTAAATTTATTTGGGTTTAAAATATTTGTTAGGTGTTGAGGAAGTCCGTTATACTGTTTTAGAACATTGAATTAGAGCACATTTCAAAAATTTAGTTCTGAGCCTGATAACATGCATTTATTTGTTCCTTCTTGCTTCATAAGAGCAAATTTCTGCATTTGCTATAGTTCTATTTAGATTGTATTTCATATAAACTAAAATCACATGTGCACATGTACACACATACAAATGGGAGTGGTAGTATGTTCAAATTCTTGAATGCTATTCTTCTAGTGGTCTACAGCTTTTGCCTGGTGAGGCATTCATAATGATTCTCATAGCCCTCTTTTTCAGCATAAATATCCTCATACTATTTATAGAATTTCCTCATAGTGTTACAGCATACAACAGATGTGAATGGAAGCTTGCAACGTAATATTCTAAGCATTTCAAATATTATCTTGGCCCTTAGCTGGTAAAGAACAAAACACAACTTACTGAGTTTCAAAAATTATTCCCAAAATGATTTGATGTCCTTAATCCATTCACGTCTTTCAAATGGACTTGAAGTATTGGGAAATACTACAACAGCCTACTTTAATAACATTTTTGAATTACAGAAGAAAGCTATCAGATATCTCCGTAATCGCAAATATTATGAATCATGTTGCAAAATATTTGCACAATTAAAAATTCTAACTCTTCCTAGCCTATGTATTTATCAAACTGGCATGCACTTAAGAAAACAAATGTTATTTTAGAAACTAACTCTCATGGACACAATCGCAATACTAGACATAAGGGATCTATTTAGCAATCCCCAGTCATCAATTACATGTTTTTGAGAATAAGGCTAGTTTCCTGGAACATGCTGCAACAATGTCCTTTCAATTGACATCAAACTGTATAATAATAGCAAATTTAAAGCTTATTAAAAATGTTTCTAATAGACAAAACATATTTGTACAGTATAGATAAATTTGTAAATTCTTATCATTGGTGCATTATTAGTTCTTATGACCAATTTTGTATGACTATATGATTTTGGCAAGTCTCACTTGTGCTTTGACACTGTAATGAGTAAATATGAATAAATTAATATTTATTTCTCAACACCAAATTACATAATTGAATTACATACATTTTAATCTACATAACACTTGAAAATGTTGAATTAGCTTACTTATTTTTTTTTGGTAGTGTTTAACGCCCGCTTTAACTACTTATGGCAACGCAGGCGGTGACACTGGTGATATATGAATGATGATGGTGCACCGGTGGAATGCGATGGCGGGGGAAACCAGAGTACCCGGAGAAAACCCGCCCCAGCGCCGTTTTGTCCACCACAAATCTCACATGCGGTCGCTTGGGATCGAACCTCGGCCGTCTAGGTGAGAGGCAAGTGGTCTAACCACTCGGCCACGGCGCGGCCAGCTTACTTATTGATACCAAGTTTTCACATCTTGGTTGTTTGCCTAGCTAATATTTTGTGGTCTCAATACATCAACTCCTGAAAGATGAGTGCAAGAATAAGGAACAAAACTGTTGATGGTTGTCGCACAGTAGCATCAAGATACGAAAACATGTACAAATTTTATTTTAGTTTTATAAAACAAGTCATTATCAGCATGGATAGGAATGTGACAATATTTTTGCAAGGTCTGCATTTCAGACAACAGACTTCATAAGTATAGAACACAATCTTCCTCATTCTGCCTTTAAAACTAACAAAATTTGACTGCAGCAGATTATTGGCTAATTAGTTTTATTTACCATTAAAACCAGTTGAAAAATTCAGTGACACAGCCGGCATTTGAATGCAATTCTCCTGGATAGCATTAACATAGCTATTGCCAACTATTATTGGGCAATTTTATTATTGTCACTGCTATATTTACTATACCAAAGGTATATGTTTAAAGTTAGAACCAGTTGAAAAATTCAATGCCACAGCTGGGATTTGAACATGGTTCTCCTCCTCTCCGTGCTGTTGCTCTAAACTTTAAGCTACTGTGGCAACATACTGGTATGACATTCAATCTTCCAACTGATTTGTGGATTTTACCCAGTCAATCAACCAGCAGTCTCCCTTCATATAACACCTTAATAGTGATTTACATTCATAATTACTTAGTATCCGGGTAATATTAGAGATATAAATGTTTTTATTTATTTATCTGTCTGTAAAGTGGTAAGAGCATCAGCACCAAGAGTTAATTATTCGGTTTGTGTCCTGGCAGTGACTTATCTAAACATGGCTAGTGTAAAAGGACTATTACTAGAATAAAGATATGTCCAGCAACAATAGACATCATCAACTCAACTTGATTTTACAGTGGGAAAACATATGACAGGAGGGATTGTTTCTCTTCGTTGTATTTCATGCCAAGTGTCAGTTTATAATGTGGATAACAGAAAAGCAATGCATTATGTCTGCCTAGGAAGAATCTTTCTTATTTATAGAAAGTGGAGGAATAAGTATTTTGTTTTTGACAAAGTTATGACCCAGAAAATTAATTTACAGTATCATTACACAACACATGCAAGTGAGTATGACAGTTACCAAGGAAAAGAATGTTTCTTTTGAATTTGCGTTTTATCCCAGTTAATGCCAAGATGTCTGCATTATCACAGATATAAATGTGACTTTTTTCATTACAAATTAATTTTCATGTTGTTGATGATATAATGTGATGACAATGATATTAACCAAGTTAAAGAACTGTTGTTTTATTAATACTACAATTGTTAATACTAACAATATTAACTACTGTTAACAACACAACTGTAATTTTTTTGCAATTATTTATTTTATGACTACCAATCACCACCAAACCTATGAAAATACGTATCTATATGTTCATATCCGAGGTATAAATACTAATGCAAGAGACATAATAGAGCAATTGTTCTACTAATCAAGAGCCTAATTGAGTTTTATTTATGGATGCTCTTTAACAGCTGCAGTTATTAGCGTCCCATTTTTATTGGACCGAAAGACTACTTAGTTTTGCTTAGAGGCTTCTTTTACGAACCGGACCAATGGCTTCACTTCCCTTACGAAGAAAACCACGCTAAGGATTTTTACACCCGAAAAAATCCATCGCCATCTGCCGGATTTGAACTCGCGACCTTGGGAACCAGAGGCTGGCATTTTACCCCTAGACCACGGAAGACGCGCACCAATCAAATTATTAAATGTATTAACCTATGAAATATGGATTATGTATTTAAAATGTATTATGTCACAGCACTGAAGAAATCCTTTCTTGCTTTCCGCGCAGTGCACAGTACGCGGTTTGTAGGAGCATGTGGCATAGACATTAAGAATTATTCAGTGTTCATGGTAGCGAAAAATGAACAGATACAGAGAAAAATCTGATGTGTTCCATTCACATGACTTTCTCTAGCTCTTCCACAAATAAACGTTCCTTAAAAATGATTATTCTTTTACCTACGCCATGCTCATCAAGATAAACATTGCCAGAATTGTCTTATTACTTGCTTTTTATAACTAGAAGGGAAATATGGGAGTAAACTAGGCTAAAGTGATATATTTTTTAAAACCCGATCGCTAAGCGAAACAATTGAAATTCGGGTATCTTTGCTTGCTAGGAGTAAACAAAAGAGAGACGAAAAGAAAGATGTCACTAGTTTGAGAAAAGTTTAAGTACCTTTAAACTGAAACCGATAACTCGCAATATCTCGAAAACGGTTAACTCTACAAAAACGTACATGACAAATTGTGTGTTTTAAGAGTTCTACATATTTTGTGTAGTAAGTTTTTGTCTATCTCTTACGGTTTACTACTTATCCTACAAAAGTTATTCAAAAGTCATCCAGAATTAAGAAATCTTCAGAAAATTAAAGATATAAGTACAGTTCGTTTGTCATAAATATCTTAAACATATGACATTAATAAAAATCGTTAGAGCCATTTTTGAGAAAATCAAACATTTTTAAAAATGTTCCATATAAAGGATAGTTGGGGTTGGGAGGATTTTCTTGGAAGTCTTCATGTCGCATCCTTCGAAGATACAGAAACTAAATGCCCAGCTTGGTATTTAACCGACTTTTCGTTTTTGAGCTATGCTGCCCACAGATACACACAGACACGTTTCCAAAATTTTTTTTTTTTGCATTCAGGGGGTTTCAAAGCATGTATTTTTGGTGAAACCTCGATATCCATTTTTTTGGTGGAATACAATACCGTGTACATTGTACATATGGGCCAGAGAAAGTAAAAATGCACGAGGGATGTTTACAGTGTGTTTTAATCTTCGTTAGCTAAAGGCACATTGTAACTACAGAATGATGTCGGTATAAAAAGTTATTTATATAGTTATAAATTTATTTTTATAATAAATGGTAAACAAATAAAATAAGGAGTCACAAAATTATTCAATTTAATAATCTTCCTCCAAAAACTGCAAAAATCATTAATCCTAATATTTCATAAATTATTATTCATCTTTCTTTAATTAATTTCCAGTTTTTAGGTAAATCTAATTCTACATTATACTTTTCAGTTATTACGCTTTTAATACGATTAACAAAACACAAAAGTTCAAGAACTAAACCTTGTGGAACCCCAGTTTTAATGTGACATCTGAACGAAGCACGGTATTGGTTCCTGATGCACGCTAGGAAGAATTTTGTATTTTACAGCTACACTTTTACAACTTGAGTGTCTAATGTTTTGCTGACCTGTCTCGCAAGCTTTACGAATGCCTTTGTATTGCCATGGTTCGAATAGCCAGAAGCTACATGCGATAATCGACACAATAACGAAAAGAGATAATCGCGTTCCCAAACAAAATTATCTTGTTTGCACTCAGAGAGTGTACTCTGGTTGTTCCAATACACAAGAAAACAGTAACATTGGACATTGGAAGGTTCTAATGGAAGGCATAGGCCGGATTTACAATAAAAATTAAGCGTAGAAACAACACAAATTTAGAAGCTAGGAGCTATTGATTGCAATGGAACATTTCACAACGAATCACGTAAACACAAAAATAAACATTGAATTAGACGTAAATTTAGAAGCTTATTTAAACTTGTTGAATCAACAAAATATTTTAAATACTTTTTTATTCGCAAATGACCAGATAATTATTCAGGATAGTTACAAATAAATTACAAATTAAATACAATGCGTGGAGAATATCATTTTAAAACCTCCTTACAAAAGACAAAAGTAATAGCTTTCAGAGGAAAGCTTCTAGTAAGAAGTAAAATAATAAATAACACAATTTAGAACAAGTCAGCCATTTTAAAAATTTAGGTAGCGATACCACTTACGATTATAATAAGAATGCGAATATTAAAACACAAGGCTTCCAAGTTAAATATATGTGGCACGATTACCAAGAATTTAAAGAAGAAAACAAGGAAAGAACCGTAAATAAACTTCTCTAAGTCAATGACTATGGATGCGAAGTATGGACCTTGAAGAAAAATGATACTAATAGAATACAGTCAGCGGAAATGAAGTTTCTCAGAAGAGTAAAAGGATGTACAAGATTGGATAAATATAGAAATGATTATATAAGGAATAAATTAAACCTGCTTCTAGAACGTCTGAATAGTGTGATGGTAGGGCGTGTGCCTCATATTCAACTGGTCGCGAGTTAGAATCTCGCTCAGATGATACGGTTTTTTCGGGGTTTTTCACTATCTTAAGAAGACGAATGTCGAGTAACTTTAAGCTCCATGGACCCCGAGGTCATTTGACAATCATTTCACCAATTTCATTCATCGTCCGATATGATCAACCAGGTTAAAAGACGTTCAGCTACAAAACAAAAACAAAAAGAACCTGCTTCCAATAATTATAGATAAAATAAAGGAATACAGAATTCTTTGGTCGAACCATCCAAGAAGAAAGAACAAGGAATGACTACCGAAACAGGTGTTGGATTACAAGCCACAGGGAAAAGAGATGTCGGCAGACCAAAAGCAAGACGGAAAGTTGAGGACGGAAAGGAGATTCCCTTACTCCACGAAGAGGGTCGGTCCTCATGGCCGCGCTCGCCAAAGCGTCTCGCTTTGGTGTTTCGCAGCGCAGGGGATCGTGGGTTCGAGTCCCGCCTTGGGCATGGGTGTTATATGTTTGTGTATGTGTGTGTGAAAAGTAAAACAGAAATTCAGTAATCAAAGTACAAAAAGTAGGGTATACAGCGCCGGAGTCCCGACCAGACTCCGAAACTGTATTAAAAAAAAAAAAACAGGAAAAAAAAAAACAAAAAAAAAAAAACAGCTTGCAAGGTCCAGCTTTTAAGTTTGTTTACATCTGGTAGATTGGATCGGTTTGTGAGGGATAGATTTGGGTAAAAAAATGTAAAATAATCAAATTTTGATTTAAAGAATATTTTATAGTATTGTTTTATATACTTATAGTGTTATCTACAACTACATAGATTCCATTTTAAAGAATTTTACAACCATTAAGGGACAGTTGTACGAATTTGGAATAAACCTCTGTTAGACGTTATTTCATGGTAATGTGCTATTGTGTTGTACGACAACGGAATAGAGACTATCAGGGGAATGAACATGGAATAACTTATTCCATTTTTCCTTGCGGGGATAAGCCGTTATTCCGAGAATAGAGTATAAAAAAGAAAATGGCAGCTTGGGTACTGGACTCAATTTTTACCCATTTTTGACCGATATAAACGATTAGTTTCTTTATAATGTTTTTAAGGACATACTATAGTTTAATATAATATTTTTAGAGGTAGTCCGATAAATGAACACTGCTATAATGAGATTGAAGTTGAGAAAGGATATCACACTGAGATAGCATGGGGTTATAAGGCATATGACAAGAAGATAGTTAAAATAAAGTTGCATTTATAAAACAGTAAAAACCTATTTACCTACAATATTATCATCAAAATACCTCTATTTTTATGGAAATAAATTTAATCCTACTCATGATAAATATAAAACAGTATAGTGTAGCAATTAACCAGTACAATGCATATCGTTGTAAATAATGCCTACGTTAGTTGGTACGTCTCTCACATAAAAAGTCTACATATTGACAAGTTTACAAGTTAATCTTAAGTTCTTCTGTTTAGGTCTATTTTTCCATTGTGAATGACCCCTTATTCCCATATACAATGGGAAAAGAGAAATCATAAATACTGCAAGACAAACATGCACATGACGTAATGCCAACACAGAAATACAGATTTCCTTAAAATGATTTCATTTGTTAAATACTAAATAAGGACGATTAATTGTAATATCTAGGGCTATAAAGCTTCTACATTTTTAACTGTTTAAACAAAATCCACATAAAATAAAGGAATGGTGATGTATAATTCTTGGCCTCAGAATGACCAACAACTGCAGAAAACTATAAAGCTATGTTATTGTTCTTTTTGTTATGTTTAGCATAAATATAAAGATGATATTTTTATAAAAGTAATTTTCATTACACTCAGTTAAAAAAACATTCAGAAAGAGACCACCTTCCTATGACTCGAACCGGCCTTCGGAATCCCAATCTGCTCGTCAAAGTAAGCCTGAAGAAACATTAAATTAGCGCACTCATTTAAAAAACTTTAATTATGCTCGGAACGGAAATTATTCTTTGTTTTCCCCCCTTATTGCTCCCTCAATCTTCCCAAATCCAAAGCAACAGTTGAATCCTTGACTCCGCAATAAAAACCGGGGTTCCTGCCCACATTTAACAGGAAATGACATTGTTTTACGCCCTCTCCCTCAA
Organism: Hymenopus coronatus; assembly: GCA_030762935.1. Lineage (NCBI taxonomy): Eukaryota > Metazoa > Arthropoda > Insecta > Mantodea > Hymenopodidae > Hymenopus > Hymenopus coronatus. Next base: position 38,259,341 of record CM060888.1, read on the forward strand.
GGAAACAAAAGATTTTGCGTAGGAAAGGAAGCAGCCGTGCATATAACGTGCAAGGTGAACGCCCCGAGTGCTTCGCTTGCAATCTCCTTCCGCTCGCTTTTTAACGAGGGGTACCGATACATCCTTTGTCAGGTCTGGCAGACGAGTTGCAGATTCTAATCGATAATACAAACTGTAGGCAGGCTGCCTGTTGCGAGGGGGACAAGTCTGCGGCGCAGCAATGCCCATGTAAACAAAACACTGGCCGGCCTTGACCATCATCTGAGCCAGTGCACGAGCCAATCACTCCAGTTTACGATTTATGTGATCGGTGATCGGTTTCTCAGCTCCTCTGAAAAAGTTTTAACATTCAACTGATCTGTTACTACGTTAGCGATGGCCATGTAAACAAAACACTGGTTGGCCTTGACCATCATCTGATCCAGTGCACGAGTCACTCCAGTTAAAATTTATGTGATGATTTTCCCAACTCCTCTAAATAAGTTTTAACATTCAACATATCTGTTATACATTAGCAGTTGTATGTAAACAAAACACTAACTGTCTTGACCACCATCTTAACTTATTGTTAGTGATATCCACTATCCAGGAGGAGGCATTCAGTCAATTTTAAGGAAAACGGTAGCCATTGCCTACGAGGACATAGTAATTGTATTGCTAGGAGATTCATGCAAGTTAGAAGGCTACATGGAACTAATATAACAACATTAAAATTAACAGATAGAACCTATTCCAAGAGTATAGCTTTTGCCTAATTGCAATATGACATGTTGATGCCACATACAATACGTAAACTAAAACTGTACAGTATTGCAGTATTGTTTAAAATTAACAGACTTGATCCTAAAATTTGCTAGTAAATTAATTAAGTCATATAATATTACAAGTATGAATAATACAAAAATGTATTTTAAAAACAACGGCTGTATGATTGCAGTATTACAACTAGGCCAATATCATTTTCACAGAGCAAAATAACTTTTCAAAAACTTACATTAGAAACTCTAGAACCTGTTCCACCTAAGAACTGCAGGGCAAGATTTAATGGCAAGACAAAGGGATTTTGGACTTACGAAAAATGAATAGATTTTCATCATAGAGCCGTTAAGGTCTTTATCTTCTTACTCTTTTGTGTAATAAACTGTGCAATTGCCTAAAGTAAAACAAACTGACAGTATTTCCTGTATTAATCATGGTCGTTTTGCTTCCCCTTGCCTAGGTTGTTGTTTTTAAGCGAATTTTCGACCTCGGAGGCATTTTAAAGTTGAATTATTTTTCTTTAAAGCTATATTGCGTTTTAACAGTATCATATTGTTTTCTTAGACTTGTGATCTCTTATTTCATGTTGAGCTTTAACTCTCTCCAGTTCTTCCCTAAGATTATCTTGTTCTACTGGTGCACTTCTGCTTCATTCCAGGTACTTTGGTATATTCTTTGAAGTGGGTAATACATTTTCTAAAGAGAAAAAACTATTTAAATTTCCCTTTTTCGATGTGCTGTTCTCGTTCTTTAAAGTTGAGATTTCTTGTGAGTGCCAGTCGGGTATGCATTGAGAAGCAACAGAGTCTCGTTTCGGTTTCTTCTTTATTGGCATTCCGAAAAGTTCGTTTTTAAGATCCCTTTCATAATCTTCAGAGAAGACATCACAGACTCTTGAAGCTTTGCCGTTTATATTGTTCTTACATTTGTACCTTATTTTCCATATTTTCTGCTTTCCCTCACCTGCTGTCCTTTGTTCCTAGTCAGTATTTTTGCAGATCGATATGGCAGGATTGTTATGATTACTCATTTTATACAAAACAAAAGACCACTCAGAAATAAATGAGTAAACATTACTCACTAGCTTCTTGGTAAAAGCTCTACAAAACGACAAAAACAATCACTCTAAGCAGACGGACGGAAAAGGAAAGGCGTCCGCACGGTGACGTCAAGAAGAGCATGAATAGATGGCACCACAAGTCAAAGAGCTATGAATGGCCCTTCTGGGTTCGATTCTCAGCGGTGGCAGGGACTTTTTCTTTAATGGGAATTATTCCCTATCCACCACAGAGTCTGGAAAAATGTATGTGTGTATGTGTATGTGTTGGTGTGTGTGTGTGTGTGTGTGTGTGTTTGATGATATAAAATGATTAACCTAATGATACCCTACCGTTAATATAGAGTTGTTTCACTAAGTTAAAAGCCTTGATATGAGCATAGCAGTTAAAGGGAGCTATACAAATGGAACCCCCCAAACATGTTTCTGCTAATGTTTATAGATAAAGGAATAATCCTTTGTAACAATAGTTTGTGGAGAAACTTATGTGAATGAATGACTTCACAGTTTTTATATTACTCGCGGGCTAGACGTCTATTACATCTACTTTTAAATCCGAATGAAAAATCAAAATACGATAGTAATTTCTCACTATCCTAATCTAATTGATTGTCGAAAACATTCGATAGTGCCCATCATTAATTTGGTTCATTGTAGGAGCCAATCATTCTAGTTTACGATCTGTGACCGGTGTTCGAACTCTTGAATAAGTTTTGGCACTCTACTACGAGTTCTCTGTTTGCAAATTGCAATAACCATGTAAACAAAACAGCAGGCGACCTTCGCCATCATCTGAGCCAGTCATCGTAATTTACGATTTATGTGATGAGTGATTGCTTTCCCAACTCCCCTGGATATATTTTAACATTCAACTATAGTTGAATTTAGTTTAATCGTTATTCACTTCTCCCGTTAGTCTTTTCAAGTCCTGTCACATCCAGTTGTTTCTCGGAGGGCGATGGAATTTTTCAGGCGTAAAAACCCCTAGCATGGCTTCATTCGCAAGAGAAGTAAAGCCGTTGGTCCCGGCACGTAAAAGAACCTCATTATAAAGAGACCTCTGAGCAAAATTAAGTGGTCTTTCGCGTACTGAGAGCCACAGAAGCTAAAGAGCGTCCATAAATAAAACTCCATTTCCTTTGTCTCGCGATTGCATGGAAAAGAGTACGGTATTTTAAGGCCAGCAAATAATACACATTTCTAAACAATAACAGCTCTATAACATTGCTATTCCCTTTGTATATATAATGAATAGTTCATATACCACTAATAAACGACATAGGGTACAGAAAGGAATGTGAAAATAACACATCCGATTTTTAGAATGTGAATTTAGTACACAGATAAACTCTCCCCTTCACTAAATAAAACAATATTTAACTGTTGCTCACTACGTAATCTTCTGGTATTTCTGATTACGGAAAAGTTAGTAGTTAGTAAGAATGCGTAATACAGAATAAAATAAAATAATTTAGCTCGGAAGTGGTGTTTTCTCGCATTCAAGAGTTTGCGAGTTCGCATCTCGTATAAGATGAGTTACCCGGATAAGGTTTTTTTCGGGGTTTTCCCTTATCCTGAGAAGACGAATGTCGAGTAACTTAAAGATCCATGGATCCCGAGATCATTTGACCATCATTTCACCGATTTTATTCATCGTCGGACATGGCCAATCAGGTTAAAATAAGTTACACTACATGTATAAAATAGTTTAGCCTGTTTCTCATGCCCTGTAAGGGAATTCACATTAAAATGATATTTTATTTTTTACAGTTTGCAGTTAATTTGGTTGAAATTTTAAATATTTTAATTTGTGTTACGTAAGTATTAAATTGTTTTAAACTTCGTTTGAATACCTGTTTTAGATTTCTAGTTTTTGAGCTTCAAAACTGATTGCCAAATCTTAAAAATTATTATCTTTCTTTGAAACATTCATGTCATTTACCTATATGATTATTACGCACGGAGCTTACACAAAATTTACACATTTTGTACTCGTGTTGGTTAACAATAGTATTTATTTACAACTCAGTTTTGCCGAAAATGAGTTAATGAGACTGAGACATTCATTGCAGTAAACAAAAACAAAAAAAAAATAATCTGGTGTGCTCCATTCACAGGACTTTCTCTACCTATTCTGCAACAAACTACTCTTAGAATTTATTCTTCTCTTTTTCTTCTCTCTACTTCGTGCTAATTGAGATAACATTACCAAAAATTATTTTCTCACCCAGTTACTTGTAAGCAGAAGGAAATTAAGAAACACACTATCTAAGACATTAGTAAATTCTTTTAAAAGAGTTTCGCTATCTGATGCAATTGAAATCCCCTCTTCTTTTCTTGATCAAAATGAAAGAGGTGAATAGCAACTTCCCATTTGAGAAAAAATATCCAAGTATTGTGAAAGCATTAATTAGCTTCTCTATAAACACTATTGTCAGTTATCAATTATTTAGCACTGTATAATTAAATTAAAAATACTTATGAACGTATGTATCTAACAGAGTAAATTCAGCTGGAGAAATAGAAAGCTGACGCCAAGATAGGAGTATGGTGTGAGAAGCGCTTTGATAGAAAGGTGTCTTTTGTCCAGTCACGTACAACCGGGTTACGACGGGGGTAAACCTTAAAATTCGGAAGACAGTAATTTTCCATTGTACAGAACGTGTCACGTGAGGGTTGCAGTGCACCCTGGGATGAAAAAACTGACTTTTGGGTAATATTTACGTCAATTGCGCGGCCTTTCTGTCCAATCAGAAAAAGCCGCAATGACGGTATTTTTTGTATATAAATAGCCCAAGAAGGCACATCGGGGCTGTCTGCTATCTGTCGCCGTCTGTTAATTGTAATACTATCATGCTGTCGGTTGTCGGGCTGAACGTCACTTCTTTACACAAAATTAAGCACGATAACTTGTAACGAAAACTTAGTAGTTTCCAGCGCTCCAAGTGTATTTAAAGTCAGTGACGTGTGTTAAATTATATTGTATTAAGCAGAATCAAGGAAGAAGAAATAAATATTATTACGTGTGTTTAGCCAAGTATTAAAGTTTCTAACAAGTGTTTTAGTTGGCAGAATTGTAAAGCAAAGTGCTTATCTCATCTCCTAGTAAGAAATAAACCCCAGGAAAGTTACGCAAGTCTTCATTATTATAAGATCACTCCCTGAACTACCCCTATTAGCTGCACCACCCCGAGAGAGCCAACCATCTTGCAGGCTGAGCAACACCGAGGCAAATTCAACGGTAGTAGATTCACCTTACCAGGTACGTGGGTCTACTCATAGGTAGTAGAATGAGTCTTGCCAATGTCATCAATCTGGGCTCGAAGCCGAGAACTCAGCATCTGGTGTTTTGAATGTGGGGATAAGGCCACCGCACAGGGCACCCAACGTCTGAGTCCACCGCAATTGGAAATTTTAAAACCAATAACAAGGAATATCTCAAAAATGATTAGCTAACAAAACAAACAAAAAAAAAGTATATGATATAAATCACGTGTTTCAACGAGTTCTATATTTTTGTGTTGTAGCTTTTGTCTATATCTTACGGCTTACAAGTTATGTAAAAGTCATTCAGAATAAAGAGGATTTCAGAGGCTATTCCCAACATAATTCAGAATATACTTTTTTTGTTTGCGTATCGCAAAGATATAATAATATCTTTATTATACGCTATTTAAATCAAAACCGTTAAATCCATTTTTGATAAAGTCGAAACTTTAGAAAAATCTTCCTTGTAAAGGTTAATTTGGGTTGGGGAAGAGATTCGTGTCGCATTCTTGGAAGAAAATACCAACGTAACGCACTTTTTGTTTCTGAGTTAAGCTGTTCACAGACACACGGACGGAGGAACACGTACACGGAAGTTTTTCTAAAATACTATTTTTGATACAAGGACCGTAAAACATATCCGTGAAATCTCGGCATCAAACTTTTGAATGGAATGCAGTAGCTTCTCTAGTACTATGAACACAGAACGTTGTAAAGAAAGTAATTAACTTTCTTTGAAATATTCATGTCGTTTGTTTGATTATTACGCACAAAGCTTACAAAACTGACAGATTTTGTACTGGTGTTAGTTAAAAATATAATTATTCTTTATTTACAGCTCATTTTGCATTAGTCAACAACCCAAAAATCCACTACAAAAAAAAAAAAAAATTCTGTGTTCCATTAACATGACCTTCTCTACCTGTTCTGCAAGGTAACTAGCTTTACTAAAGACTATTTTATCTAATTCATGCTAATCGAGATAAACATTAGCAGAAAAGGTCTTATTATTTGCGTCCTTGCAAGTAGAAGGCAAATAAGGGAATACATTAGGCGAAAGCGATAGTCAAATCTTTTAAAAAGCCAGTCGCTATGCGATAATGTTGAAAGTCGGTTATCTTTGCATGTCAGGAGTAAAACAAAAGAGATATGAAACGAATGACGACCTCCCGTTTTAGAAAAATATAACTACCTATTTTAAAATTGAAATCAATAACAAGGACAATCTTGATAATGGCTAGCTCTAAAAAAACAAAAAAGCCAACACAAAACAAAAAACACGTATATGACCTAAGCTGTGTTTTAGCTTGACTTACTTTTTTGTAGTTAAGTTTTTGTCTATCTCTTACGGTTTACCAGAGGCTCCTATTCACAACAGATTTGGGATATAGATTTTTTTTTTTTTTTTGTATCTTAACTTCCTTTAACCGGATTGATCATATCGGAAGATGAATGAAATGAAATTGATGAAATGATTTCGAGGTTCATGGAGCTTAAAGCTACATGACATTCCTATTCTTAGGATAAGGGAAAACCTCGAAAAGAAACCTTCTACGGGTAACTCGCCCTAAGCGAGATTCGAACTCGCGACCTATTGAATGTGAGGCAGACACGCTACCACCACACTACCCATTTTATTTAAAATGTAAATACCTATAATACACCGTATTTTAATCAAAATATTTAGAGCCATTTTTGAAAAATTCGAAAATTAAGAAAAATGTTCATGTAAGCTTAGCTTAAGCTGGGGGATCTTCTTGAAAACATTTGCGCCGCATCCTTAGAAGATACTAAATGTAAATACCCAGTTTGGTGTTTATCGAATTTTACGTTTTTGAGCTATGCTGTCCTAACACACATTTTTCTAATTTTTTTTTTTTTTTTTTTTTGATACAGGGTCCTCAAACATGCATTTTCGGTTAAATATCTATATAGAATTTTTTGAGTGAGATACAATATATTCTCCATCTACCAAGAGGGGGCCGCGCCGTGACCGAGTGCTTAAACCACTCGCCTCTCACCTAGACGGCCCGGGTATTATCCCAAGCGACCGCATGTGAGGATTTTGGTGGACAAAGCGGCGCAGTGCCAGGTTTTCTCTGGGTTCTTCGGTTTTACCCCACCATCGCATTCCACCGGTGTTCCAATTTCATTAATATCATCAGTGTCATCGCTTGCGGTGCCACAAGTAGTAAAAGCAGGCGTTAAACACTGTCAAAAACAAAAAATACCAGTTTTTTCGCTGTATTTCTTTTTTCCCCTTTTTTCCAGTTTCTCAAATTTTCCTTTATTTTTCTATTTGTTTACCGTTTGCTTCTAATACACATACACACAAACACTTAAGCGCAAGGCGGGACTAGACCCCACGATCCCCTGCGCCACGAAGCACCAAAACAAGGCACTCTAGCGAGAGCGGCCATGGGGACCGCATGTTCGTACATAGGAATTGGCAGAGAAAGTAATATTATCGAACAATTTTAATTATGTGACTTTTCAAAATATGCATGGTTATCTTGTCGGTTATAAAGGCAAACACCCGTAATATCAAAATTATAGGGAGCTCTATAACACTAAAGACTTACAAAGTTTTATTCACTATTCCAGCATGCATTTTCTCGTAATTTTTAACAAATTTCATTGGTGTATTACCCTTTAAAATGCGACTGATATTTTTGACACAGATGGTGTCTTGGAGGTTCTCAAGGGCAAAACCATCAAGCATACGATGTTACCTACCAGTATTCTTTATCAAGAGTGTAAGTGTAATATGTCCATTATTCATGTTGTTACGCTTCGCAAACGACCTTGCTGTTATACCAAACTCAACGACGTCTATATATGGCCTTCTCCCATCGGAAGCTGATGTAATGCAAAATTATTGGCCATTTCCCCCATCGTCAGTAATATACGTTGCAGCTAGAAATAAGAAAGTGATGGATGCTTAAGAAGCTGGTTGAGTCGAAAAAAAAAGCTGATGTGCTCCATTCACATGATTTCTCTACATCTCTGTAATAAATTATTGTTAAGAAGCTTATTTTTCTATTTACTTCATGCTAATCGAGAAAACAGCAAAAATGCTCTTATTACTTGCTTCATTGTAAGTAGAAGCGAAATAAGGGAGTGCCATATATTAAAGTGATAGTCAAAAGCTGGTTGCTATGTGACTGGAGTTCCTTTGTTTGTATGGGCAGGAGTTGACAAATTCCTGTATGAGAAAAGTATAAGTTTTTCAAAGCTGAAACTAAAAACAAGGAATATCTAGAAAACGACCAACTCCACGAAAAAAATGTATATTACATAAATTGTGTGTTTTAACGTGCTCTACATTTTTTGTGTGGTTAGTTTTTGTCCATCTCTTACGGTTTAGCAGTTATGCACAATTCCGTAAAATTGATCCAGAATAAAGTAGTCTTCAGAGGCTATTCCCAGAAAATTCAAGATATACATTTTATTTTTCAGGTAAATATCTTTAATATACGATCGTTAGAGCCATTTTTAAGAAAATCAAAATATTCGAAAAAACTTCCATGTAAAGGGTAGTTGGGGTTGTGGGGGTTTTCTTGAAAATATTCGTGTCGCATGCTTGGAAGATACCAAACTTAAATACCGAGTTCGGTATTCAACGGTCTTTTCGTTTTTGAGCTATGCTGCTCAAAGACACACAGACACACACGGATCTTTTACTGAAAATGCTGTTTTTGGAATCAGGGGGACCCAAAACATGTATTTTCAGTGAAATCTCGGTATCGAATTTTTGGGTGGAATGCAATACCTTCTCTATACACTATGTATATAGTACGTGTAGAGAAAGTAAAACGCTGATGTGTTCCATTCACATGGTTTTTCTACATCTCTTCAGCAAATTATTGTTAAAAAGCTTATTGTTCTATTTACTTCATGTTAGTCGAGAAAAAAATTATCAGAAATGTCTTATTACTTACTTCCTTGCAAGTAGAAAGAAAATTAGGGAGTATATTAAGCTACAGCGAATAGTAAAATCTTTTAAAAGCTGGTTTCTATGTGATTGAAGTTCCTTTGTTTGTATGGATAGAAGTTGACAAATTCCCTTATGAGAAAACTGACACCAATAGCAAGGAATATCTCAAAAACGGTTAACTGCACGAAAAAAAATTATATAACATTTTTTGAGCGATTTAACTATATCTACATTTTTTGTAAGCTTTTGTCTATTTCTTACGGTTTACCAGTTTTACAAAATTCCGCAAAATTCATCCAGAATAAGGATTTTTTCAGAGGCTATTTCCAGAAAATTCAAGATATATCCATTTATTTGTCACATAAATATATTTCATATACGATATTTTAATCGAAATCATTAGAGCCATTTTGGAGAAAATCGTGTTGCATCCTTGGGAGATAGTGAACTTAAATATCAAGTTTGGTATTTTACGGAGTTTTCGTTTTGAGCTATGCTGTCCACAGACACACACACACAAACACAGATTTTTTTCTAGAAATGCTTTTATCGGATTTAGGGGACCTCAAAACATATATTTCCGGTGAAATCTCGGTTTCGAATTTTGGGTGGAATACAATCCTTCTCTATCCAAAATATACATTGTACATAGGGCTAGAGAAAGTAAAAATCTGAATTTTACCGTTTACATTTGTTCTACAACAAATTATTCTTACAAAGGCTCATTCTTCTCTCTCTTCGTGTTGATTGAGATAAATAAGTACAGCTCCTTCTAAATAGAGGAGAAATAAGAGAATACACTAGGTAAAAGCGATGGCTAATCTTTTAAAAGTTGGTCTCTAAGTGATGGAATTGATATTCACTTCTCTTTGCATGACAGGTTGAAAAAAGTGAATAACAACTTCCCATTAGAGAAGGATCTAAGAATAAGACATTATAAAACTAATAATAAGTAATATATAGAAACTGGTTAACTCTAAATAAATAAATGTATATGACAAATTATTTCTGCAGTTATTGTGCAGTAAGATTTTGTCTATCTCTTTATTAGTTATGCAAAAGTCATTCAGAGCGAGGAATTCAAGTCATACATCTTATTTGCCATTTAAATATATTTTATATATCGTACTTTAATCAAAATCGTTAGTAATATTTGAGAAAATCGAAAATCTCGATAAATCTTCCATGTAAAGCGTAGTTTGGTGTGTGGGGAACTTTCCTGAAAATCTTCAAGTCGCATCCTTGGAAAATAATAAACTTGAATACCTAGTTTGGTATTGGAATAATTATTTTTTTCCCACAAGCCATGTGTAGGATACCAATTGACCATAATAGTTGGTTATACTATGAATCCTGGGTCTAAAAGTGCTTACAACATTGTAAGTCGCCATTGGGGTTGTCATTTCAGAATAATTTGAGAGCACCTTGTGGTTTACCGGGAAACATGCAAGTCAGTTCAGAAATTCAATGCCATGCCGGCATGTTGCCATGCTAGCTCAGTGGCAGAGCAACCGGCTAGAGATCGGGAGATCCGTGGTTCAAATCCCAGCTATGGCATTGAATTTCTCAGCCTGACTACCTATCCATCAAGTTTGGTATTTGAAGAACTTTTTACTTTCCCTACACGTACTATGTAGTGTATACAGAAGGTATTGCATTCCACCCAAAAATTCGATAACGAGATTTCACCGGAAATACACGTTTTAGGGTCCCGTGTATCCAAAAAAGACATTTTTGGAAACAAGTCCGTGTGTGTGTCTGTGGATACGATAACTCAAAAACGAAAAGTCGGTAAAATACCAAACTTGATATTTAAGTTGAGTAGGGATTCAACACGAAGATTTTGAGAAAAATCCCCCCCTAACCCAAACTACCATTTATATGGAAAAAATTTCGAAAATTTTGATTTTCTCAAAAATGGCTCTAACAATTTTCATTAACGTATGTTCAAGATATTCTTGTGTCAAATAAAATGCATATCTTGAATTTTCTGGAAATAGCCTCTTAAGACCTATTTATTCTGAATGAATTTTGCTGAATTTTGCGAACTGGTAAACCGTAAGAGATAGAAACTTAAGTACACAACAAATGTATATCATCTTAAAACACACAATTTATGTCATATACGTTTTTTTTCGTGGAATTTACCATTTCTGAGCTATTCCTTGTTGTTTCAGATTTAAAATACTCAAACTTTTCTCACACGGAAAGTTGTAAGAAAAGGATTTCAACCGCATGGCAACCAGCTTTTAAAAGATTTGATTATCGTTTTAGCGTAATGTATTCCCTTATTTTCCTCCTACTTACAAGGAAACAAGTAATTGATACAATTCTACTAATGTTTATCTCTATTACCATAAAGTAGATAGAAGAATATGCTTTTTATTAATTTGTTACAGCGATGCAGAGAAAGTCATGTGAATGGAACGCAGTAGATTTTTTTTCTATAGTGGAAAGTTGAATGTCCTGCATTCATTGCTGGTAACATAGTTTATATGAGTATTTTTCCTAGTTTATTGCACGCATGTATATTTCACTAACCTTTGATGTATATTTATCATCGCAACGTTGTAAGTATGAAATATAATCATATAATAGCTGAATTTTACAATTTAAATCTTATCTAGGTTTTTCATTTCTTTTTGTTTATTAATATGTATTTGTTTACGATGTAATTAATGCAGCAGGTAAATATGAGCTACACGCTATTGAGTTTTTAAAGGTCAACAACCAGGTGAGGACCTCGACCGCTAGTTAGCCAGCAATGTTAAAGGGACATTATAGAATTGAAATGGCAAAAAATGAGATTTTGGGAGAAATTTACTAGAATTTATTTATTGGCTTTGTCTAAATTCCTGCTGGAAAAATATATGTTTTTACTACGCAAAACCTTACTCTGTATTTTCTCCAACCAACATTTTTAACTTCATTAATGTGCTAAGAAAATCTGATGTGCTCCATCCTGATGTCCTCCTCTAGATGTTTCACAAACAAACTTTCCTTTTAAAACATACTTCTTTTATCCTCATTTTGCTAACTGAGATAAATTTTAATAGAAATTGTCTTATTACTGGTTTCCTTGTAAGTAGAAGGGAAGCAAGGGAGTATGCTAGACAAGTGATAGTCAAATCTTTTAAAAGCCATCGCTATGTCAAACAATTGAAATTCAGTTCTCTTTTGCATTTCCGGTAGTGAAATAAAAGAAATGAAAGGAAAATTGACTTGAGTAAAGCTTAAGTAGTTTAAAAGTAAAACCAATACAAGAAATATCTCGGAAACGGTTTACTACACAAAAACTGTATAGGACATTACTTGTGCACTTTAATGAGATCTAAATTGTTTGAGCAGTAAGTTTTTGTCTTTTACAATTATACAGAAGTCATCCAAAATGAAAAGGTCTTCAGAGGCTATTCCCAGAGAATTCAAGATGTACACTTCATTTGTCTTGAAAATATCTTACTCGGCATTTTAATCAAAATCGTAACAATCATTTTTGAGAAAATCAAAATGTTCGAAAAATGCTTCGTGTAAAGGGTAGTTGCAGGTGGGATTTTCTTGAAAATCTTCGTGTATCCTTGGAAGACAACTTAAATACCAAGTTAGTTATTTAACAGACTTTTTGTTTTTGAGCTATGCCGCACACACACACACACACACACACACACACACACACACACATACATACTGGACATTTTCATACAAATGGGGGTCTCAAACATGTATTTCTGGTGAAATATCGGCATATAATTTGTGGGTTTAAATAAATTGTGCGTTTTAAAGAAATCTTCTTTTTTTTCTGTGGTTGCTCAAGGTTTACCAGTTACACCAAATTAAGATTCCCTCCGAATGAAGAGGACTTCACAGGCTATTTGTAAAGAATTCTACAAATACAAATTTTCTTGTCAAATTCTTTAATCAAGATCGTTAGACATTTTTCAGAAAAAAGAATCCGAAAAATATCCCATATAGAGAGTAGTTTGGAGGTTGAGGAATTTTCTTGAAAATCTTAGCGCCGCTCTTTGAGGTGCTGTACTCAAATACAGTCTGCTATATAAAATACATTATATACTTATACATTGAATAAGAAGCAATTTTATTGCAATCAGTTTCGAAATTTTGAGGATTACAAAACTATAGAAATATACATGGAGTCCCACAATCCAAGGTACAAATTGACAGGATTGTAGAGGGCTCTAAGATAATTAATTTGAGATAGAGATTTGCTACAGCATAAAATGTATTAAGGGTTAGCACGCCACTGAGAAGCGCCATAGGCCGTGACCTGAATACTGGAATTTCGGAGTGGCAGAAACAGTGGCATTATTCAGTGCTATGGTTAGAGTGTGGATTAAGATTTTGAGGGAGATGGAGGTTCAAGTCTCCTTTATTACTTTCTCTACACGTACTGTGTACATAATGTATAGAGAAGATATTCTTGCACCCAAAAATTCGATACTGAAATTTCGCCGGAAAAATACGTTTTGGGATCCCCTGAGTAAAAAAAAAAAAAAAAAGCCTGTGTGTGCGCGCGCAGCACAGCTCAAAAACGAAAAGTCCGTTAAATACCAAACTTGATATTTCAGTTCAGTATCTTACAAGGATGCGAAAGATTTTCAAGAAAATACCCCAACCCTTACTACCCTTTACATGAAAAAAGTTCGAAAATTTTGATTTTCTCAAAAATGGCTCTAACGATTTTGATTAACATCTCTTATATTTAAGATATTTACATGACAAATAAAATATACATATTGAGTTTTCTGGGAATAGCCTTTGAAGAGTTCTTTATTTTGGATGAATTTTTCTGAATTTTTCATAGCTCGTAAACCGTAAGATATAGACAAAACTTACTATGCAAATAATGTAGATCATAATTTATATCATATGCATCTTTGTATTGGAGTTGACCATTTTCGAGAAATCCCTTGTTATTGGTTTCAGTTTTAAAATACTTAAACTTTACTTGTACAGGAACTTGTCAAACTTCTGGCCACGCAAAGGAACGGATTCAATCCCATAACATTTAGCTGTCGGTTTAGCCTAGTGTATTCCCTTATTTCTCTTCTACTTATAAACAGATAAGTAATAAGACGTTTGTACTAATGTGTATATCAATTAGCACTAGCAATAGTAAATAAAAGAATAAGCTTATTAACAATTATTTGTTACGAGATGTAGAGAAAGGCATGTGAATGGAACACATCGGTTTTTTTTGTCTCATTTGTTTGAATTGTATAATGAGTCGTCCATATTTTGTTGCGTTCTAAATATGATTTAATCATACTGACAAATAAAATAAATGTAATATACTATTACCATCTTTAACTTCAATGGTCATATCGGGGTTTTTGATTTGTGAAACAATTCGAATTACTGTAGGTTTAGAACATTAGCTTAATCATTTTTATATTACTAAATACTCTACATTCATACTTCCAGACTCTCTGTGGGAGATAAGGAATAATCCCCCACAGCCGGGGATCGAACCCGGGCCCTACAAATAAGAAGTTAGCTCGCTGACCACTCGATCACGGAGGCAGTCACAAACCTAATTGCTTTATTAAATTAATCTACGCAGGTTCCTTGACAAACAATTTCTGCATTGAATGTTGAATTCATTCGATCTTCTGAAAGTAATCTGTCCTGGAGGGTTTATCGTCTTGTCTTCAAAAATGTAAACTGAGCATATTAGTGCTGGTCAAATTGTGCACCTGTTTACTTTCTCCCGTATTACAATATATATAGTGGGCAGAGAAGGTATTGTATTCCAACCAAAAACGCGATGTCGAAATTTTACTGGAAATATATGTTTTGAGGTCCCCTAAGTTTAAAAAAGCATTCTTAGAAAAAGGTCCATGTGTGTCTGCGGACAGCATAGCTCAGAAACGAAAAAACGTTAACAGCCAAAGTTAGTACTTAAAGTTAACTATCTTCCAAGGATGCGACAGGAAGATTTTCAAAAAAATCCTCCCTCCCAAAATACTTTTTATATGGAAAACTTTCTTAAAATTTTGTTTCTCTCAAAACTTTCTTAACGATTTGATTTAAAATACTGTATATTAAATATATTTACATCATAAATAAACTGTATATTTTGAATTTTCAGGGAATACCCTCTCAAGACCTTTTTACCCTGGATGAGTTTTGCAGAATTTTGCAAAACAGATAAATTATAAAAGATAGACAAAAATGTATTACAAAAATTGTAGACCTCGTTAAAACACATAATTTAGGTCATAGACTTTTTTAAGAGAACTTACCGCCTGTGATTTCAATTTTAAACTATTGCACTTTTCTCAAACGAAGTGACGTTTCGTCTCATCTCTCTTGTTTTACTGCAGGCCATGCAAAGCGAGCCGAACTTCAATTGCTTCACATAGGATCAGATTTTAAAATGTTTAACTATCGATTTAGCCTGTGTTCGCTTGTGTCATTTCTACTTACAAGAAAGCAAGTAATAAGGCAATTTCTGCTAATGTTTATCTTGATTAGTATTTCGTAAATAAAAGAATAATCTTTTGTAAGGAAAGTTGTTTGTTTAACAGGTAGAGAAATTCGTATGAATGGTACACATACAATTTTTTAGAGAAAAAACAAAATTAAAACTAAACATGGAAGTTTCAGAGAGTGGTGCTATCTTAATATCGTGGGTTTTGATGACTAACCAACTCATCCACCAGTACATTATATCGGAGCACTAACTACATATGATCTGAAATCAACGAATTGTTATCAGTGGCGTGCACACCCTGAGGGAACTGGCAATTTTGCCAAAATTGCAAGTCCAATATTTACTTTCTCTATAGGCACTATGTACATAGTGTATAGAGAATGTATTGCACTCCACCAAAAAATTCGATACCGAGATTTCACTGGAAATATGTTTTAGGGTACCCTTTATCTAAAAAAGCATTTTTGGAAAAAGGTCCCTGTGTGTGTCTCCGTGTGTCTGTGAACACGATAACTCAAAAACGAAAAGTAGGTAAAATACCAAACTTGGTATTTAAGTTTACTATCTTCCAGGGATGCGAATCGAGGATTTTGAGAAAAATCCCCCCATCCCCAACTACCCTTTACATGGAACTTTTTTCGAAAATTTTGATTTTCTCAAAAATGTCTCTAACGATTTTGATTAAAATTTCGTATATTAAAGATACTTACCTGACAAATAAAATATATATCTTGAATTTTCTGGGAATAGCCTCTGAAGAGTAGTTTATTCTGGATGAATTTTACTGAATTTTGAATAACTGCTAAACCGTAAGAGATGGACAAAAACTTACTACACAAAAAATGTAGAGCACCTTAAAACACACAATTTATGTTATATACATTTTTTCATGGAGTTCGTCGTTTTTGAGACATTCCTTATTTTTGGTTTCTGCTATGAAACATACATTTCTCATACAGGAATTTGTCAACTGCTGTCCATACAAACAAAGGAACTTCAGTGACATAGCAACCAGCTTTTGATTATCATTTTAATTTATGGTACTCCCTTATTTCATCTCTACTTACAAGGAAGCAAGTAATATGGCTATTTCTGCTGATGTTTTACTGATTAGCATGAAGTTAATAGAAGTATAATGTTTTTAAGAATAATTTGTTGCAGATATATAGAGAAAGTCATGTGAATGGTACACATCAGATTTTTAAGTATTGTATTGTTTGTGCACCAATACTGCATTCCTTCAACTACTTTTTACTTTCTCTATACGTGCTATGTATATAGCGTGTAGAGAAGGTATTGCACTCCACCAAAAAATTCGATACCGAGATTTCACCGGAAATATATGTTTTAGGGTCCCCTGTATCCAAAAAAATTATTTTCAATAAAAGGTCCGTGTATGTGTCCGTGTGTCTGTGTACACGATAACTCAAAAACGAAAAGTCGGTAAAATACCAAACTTGGTATTTAAGTTACGTATCTTCCAGGGATGCAACACGAAGATTTTGAGAAAAATCCCCCCACCCCAAACTACTATTTACATGGAACTTTTTTCGAAAATTTTGATTTTCTAAAAAATGGCTCTAACGATTTTGATTAAAAGATATTTACATGACAAATAAAATGTATATTTTGAATTTTCTGGGAATAGCCTCTGAAGACTACTTTATTCTCGGTCAATTTTACGGCATTTTGCATAACTGCTAAACCGTAAGAGATGTACAAAAACTTACCACACAATAAATGTAGAGCACTTTAAAACACACACTTTATTTTATATACATTTTTTTCGTGGAGTTGATTGTTTTTGAGATATTCCTTGTTTTTGGTTTCAGCTATAAAGACATACTTTTCTCATACAGGACTTTGTGAACTCGTGTCCATACAAACAAAGGAACTTCAGCCGCAGAGCAACCAGCTTTTGACTATCACTTTAACCTATGGTACCCCCTTATTTCGCTTCTACTAACAAGGAAGCAAGTAATAAGACTATTTCTGCTCCATTAGATGAAGTAAATAGAATAATTTGTTGCAGTGATATAGAGAAAGTCATGTGAATGGAACACATCAGATTTTTTTTCAACTAATAGCATACAAATGATGTATTTTGAATGAAAATTGAACACAACTTCCACGTTCTTTTGAATTATGCCATTGATATTTGCCAAGTTCCCTATCTCAAAGTGTTTGTCTAGGACACTTCAATAACCCTCCCAATTTGTGCAGCTGAATTTTGGGATATTCCGTAATATAATGAAATGTTATACATAACATTTCGTTTTTGAATTTTAGTTTCGTAATTGGCTTGTAGGACTGACACCCCCCTAGGACTTACAAGCTAATGCCTAGGGGTGAGAAGCCTGTCGGGGAGCCAACGGCACGAAACTACATAATGGAGAACCTGTTACGAGGGGTCGGCCAGGCATGAACATGAAGTGGATGATATGAAATGTAAGCGAAATTGATGATTGGATGCGGGCGCTTTAGATGGGAGGCAAGCGATCTAACCACTCCCCACGGCGCCGCGTCGTTTTCGAGTTGCGGTATTCAAACACATGCGCGGCCGCGCCGTGGCCGAGTGGTTAGACCACTTGCCTCTCACCTAGACGGCCGGGGTTCGATCCCAAGCGACCGCATGTGAGATTTGTGGTGGACAAAGCGGCGCTGGGGCGGGTTTTCTCCGGGTACTCCGGTTTCCCCCGCCATCGCATTCTACCGGTGCTCCATCATCATTCATGTACCTATCATCAGTGTCACCGCCTGCAGTGCCATAAGTAGTTAAAGCGGGCGTTACACACTACCAAAAAAAAAAAAAAAAAAAAAAAAAAAAAAAAAAAAAAAAAAAAAAAAACCACATGCGCGCGCAGAAACCTTTTTCTAAAGATGATTTTTTTAGATTCTAAGAGTTTCAAAACATACATTTCTAATGAAATCTCGGCTAACTACTATGTACTAGTAGATAAAGTAACAAAGAAGAGTGGGCAGAGAAAGTCATGCGAATGTAATACATTAAATATTTAGAGAGTAATGTCATGGGATAAAGATGCAACGCCTCGTTAAATTAACTGAGTTGTATACGCATGCGTGAGAAACGCCTTGCTCATCAAGCTATCTATGCCTAACAGTTTCTCACACGCTGATATCATTCACAGTTTCTGTAAACGAGTGCACGAGTTGATGTGAACTGACACCAATTATTTGTGGGTTAATGGAACGTGGAATTAACGCCAATTTCCATCCTATCTTTCCACGGTCTTCCGGTCAGGAAACGGTAAAGCTGGTATTGGGAAACACTTGTGCGCGATATGAGTGAATGTTGAATCTTCATGAATGAGGGTGGATCAGTAGGTAACGCGCAGTAATTTCTTTCAAAAGAAGTTTTATAACTAAAACACAAAAATATGATGTCTTCTATTCACATGACTTACTCTACCTACAAACTTCTTACAAAAATCTGATGTGTTACAATCTCATGACTTTCTCTACATCTCTATTACAAATTATTATTAAAAAGCTTATTCTTTTATCTACACCATACTAATCGAACAAACATTACCAGAAATTCTTCTTATTACTTGGTTCTTTGTAAGTAGAAGGGAAAAATCTAATGTGTTCCATTCACATGATGTCCTCTAGTTGTATAACAAACAAACTTTTTATTCAAAAAGTTCATATGTTATCTACTTCATGTTAATCAAGATAAACAAAAGCAGAATTAGTCTTGTCACTAGCTCTTTGTAAGTAGAAGAGAAATCAGAAAATGCACAAGCTAAAGCGACATTCTCGTCCTTGAAATGTCGGTCGCTATGTGAAACAATTGAAATTCCAATCTATTTGCT
This sequence comes from Hymenopus coronatus, assembly GCA_030762935.1. Classification (NCBI taxonomy): domain Eukaryota; kingdom Metazoa; phylum Arthropoda; class Insecta; order Mantodea; family Hymenopodidae; genus Hymenopus; species Hymenopus coronatus. The sequence goes on from CM060888.1 coordinate 38,278,648, forward strand.
TTCCAGGAGTAAACAAACGAGAAACGAGAACGAAGAAGTTAAGTTTAAGTGGCTAAAATTGAAACTAATAATCCCGAATATCTCGAAAACGGTTAACTCTACAAAAAAAAAAAGAAAAAGAAAAAAAAAAAAAAAAACAATGTATATAACATAAATTGTGTTTTTAATGAGATGTACATTTTTTGTGTAGTAAATTTTTGTATATCTCTTATGGTCTGCCAGTTATACAAAAGTCATTCAGAATGAGGTGGTCTTGAGATGCCATTCCCAGAAAATCCAAGGTATACATTTCGTTGTCATAAAAAGATCTTAACCATACGGTATTTTAATCAAAACCATTATAGCTATTTTTGAGAAAATGAAAATTTTCGAAAAATGTTCCATGTAAAGGGTAGTTGGAGATGGGGAGATTTTCTTGAAAATCTTCGTGTCGCATTCTTGGTAGATACCAAACTTAAATTCCAAGTTTGGTATTTAACGGTATTTTCGTTTTTGAACTATGCTTCCCATAGACACACACAGACACACAAACGGATATTTTTCTAAAAATGCTTTTATTTGGATTCGTGGGATCTCAAGACATGTATTTCCGGTGAAATCTCGGTATTGACATTTTGGGAACAATACCATACCTTCTCCATACACTATGTACATAATACTTGAAGAGAAAGTAAAAACGAACATCTATTCTATTACCAAACTTAATATTTATGCTCAACATGTTCCAAGAATGCAACAAAGGCTCTGCAATCATTCACTGTCCTGAACCAGTTTTTAGGATCTTTATAAATTCTGTTTTCGAAAAAACATTGATGAGTAGATTAAATATAACCACCAAAAAAAATTGGTGCGAACAGAAGGATGCAAGCACACTAAGGGAATGAAGAGTAGAGCATATTCCTTATTAATTAAGATATTCTAAAAAGCAACAGAGCCTAAATAAACCTCATTACAGGATTATTGACGGGACGTTGTAGATTAAGGAAACATCCATATATAATGGGAATCTTCAAAGAAGAACCGGTATGTAAGATTGAGAATGTAGAGGGAGAAACAGCCTTCGATATCATTTTCAAATAAGAAGCTTTGGATAGCAAACGGTACGTGTTACTGGGGTTAATAAACCCAGAAGACGATTTTCCTAAAGAAAATTTAGTTAATAACTACTGTTTCTCATTAGAGATCATGTCTATTTAACTAAAGAAAGGAACAATAAACCTTTAGGTTTCAGTGTTAAGGGCAAGTAACTAGACTTCTCCTTTATAAAAAGTAAAGTCAAGGATACGACACGATGATTAAAAAAAAAAAAAAAAAAAAACACCTGAAACTACCCTTTACATAAAAAAAATTCGAAATTTTTATTTTCTCAAAAATGGCTCTAACAATTTTTATTAAAGTTTCGTATATTAAAGATATTTACCTGAAAAATAAAATGTATATCTTGAATTTTCTGGGAATAACCTCTGAAGACTACTATATTCTGGATGAATTTTACGGAATTTTGCATAAATGCTAAACCGTAAGAGATGGACAAAAACTTACAGCACAAAACTGTAGAGCACCTTTAAATGCACAATTTATCTTATATGCATTTTTTTCGTGGAGTTGATCGTTTTTGAGATATTCCTTGTCTTTGGTTTCAGCTTTAATAAAACTTATACTTTTCTTATACAGGAATTTAACAAACAAACAAAGGAACTTCACATAGCAACCAACTTTTGACTATCACTTTAACCAATAGTACTCCCTTATTTCGCTTCTACTTACAACGAAGCGAGTAATAGGACTATTTCTGCTAATTTTTTCGCGATTAATATGAAGTAAATAGAAGAAAAGCTTTTTAACAAAATTTTGTTGCAGAGATATAGAGAACGTCATGGGAATGGAACACATCAGAGTTTTACATCTTCACAGGTAATTTTGAAATCAGACTCGAGGTTTCAGTTATCGAAATTGTGTGAATTTTTCGCCTGATGTTCTGTTTTAGATCTTACAATGTACGAGGTTTGTTATACATTAAATATTATTCATGAAATATCAGAGCCGGATACATTTCTGTATTTGGATTTTGCGTAATGTTAATTATAGAGTAATTAACTCATGGTTAATATCCTTCTCTGTAGAAGAATGGTTCCATTTATACGGTTATGTTCTGTCGTCTGTCGTAACATAACATTGAGGCACAGAGAAACTCGATTTTACACACGAAATCCCGTTGCAAATGCGAAAATGTGTGTGTAGTGTGCAGTAAATGCATACAGAATGTTGGCATCTATGTTTTCTAAACAAACACAAATGTAGAGCGGTACAGGAATGAAATATTATCCATTTTTGAACAACTAGGCGACGTTGAATGTCAGAACTGGTCAGAACTCATGCAACCGCACATACAGCTGATGAGTAATTAAATACAATTCAAGAATTTTTTTTTAAGACAGAGTAAAAGCACGAATACAACTAACATTTCCCAGAATATGAACAAATATCTATTGTAACATTTAAGGCAACAAAATTACCAAAATTACAAAACATATTTTATGAAAAAATATAACATTAAAGATTAAAATTTCTAACTTTTTAAAAAATGATCGCAATTAAAAAATCATAGTTATTGTAAATCGGCGCGTAGAGTTTCTGTGTGCGCTTCAAAGATCCAATTCAAAAATGCCAACCATCGTTCTGAAAATGTATTGTGCGTGGAACAATTTGATTATGGTTTATATTTACCTAATACAATTTATGAAATAATGTATATGTTGCAAAGCATTTATCCAATTTGCATGAAATTTGGTACACATATCAACGTAACATCAACGCCATCACAGCAACATTAATCTAATACAAATATAGAAATCTAAAATTTCATTTCCAGTGCCCCTTAAAATATAGGTAGGCGCATTTTATAACACTTCTTCGGATTGCCCTCAGCTGGGCAACTCGAGGATGTGTGTGTGTGTGTGTGTGGCGGGGGGGGGGGCGTGCGTTTGCCGTGATAGGGGCAATTCATATGAAAATTAACATTATGTTGTGAAATTTGTAAACGTAAGGAGCAGCTAATTCCCAAAAAGAATTAAACAGTTGAATAATACCAGGTGACCCAGCTGCCCCGTATTTGGCAGGGATGGATATTCCGTCGTGCTTTAAGAGTTGTAGAGCTACACGGGGCGATATTAAGTTAAAATTGACCAGTGAGGAACTAGCGAAGTTGCCTTCGTTTTGCCTCTTTCAAAGAGAACCACACCTCACGTCTGCGTGATAAGAAGAGAGTAAAACGAACATCGCTCGGCCAGTTCACACCATCTTACCGGTTTGTTCTTACAAAGTCTATTCTTCTATCTACTGCACGCTGATCAAGATATACATTAGCAAAAATCTCATCACTTAGTTCCTTGCAAGTAGAAGGGCAAATAAGGGAATACACTAGAATAGGGCGATAGTTCAATGTATTAAAAGCTGGTTGCTATATGAATGAAATTCAGTTTCTTTTGCATGGCCAGGAGTGGTGTGTGTGTGTGTGTGTGTGTGTGTGTGTGTGTGTGTGTGTGTGTGTGTAAGTTTTGTAACCGTGTGGGTAACCTAACCCAAGTACGAAAAGCCTTACCATATTTAGTATTTAAGTTTATATCTTCCAAGGAAGCGACGCGGAGATTTCAGAAAAATCCCTCCACACCAAACTTTACATGCAACACTTATTTCCGATTTTCTAAAAAACATGGCTATAAGGTTTTGATTAAATGTCATATATTAAATATATTTACAGGGAAAATAAAAGGTATATATTGAATTTCTTGGGTATAGGCCCTGAAGTCCTCTTCTGAATGACTTTTGCGTAAGTGGTAAACTTTTGCGTAAGAGATAAAAAATAACCACACAAAAATGCATATGTGGTTAAAAAAACACAATTTATGCCATACATTTTTATGGAGCTAACCACTGTTATTGGTTTTATTTATTTAATACTTAAATCTTTGAAAGCTGTGGTTCTCAGCGTCCCATTCTATACTGGGCGTGAAACAACACTTAATTTTGCTCAGAGACCTCTCTATCACGCTTGAGGTTCTTTTACGTGCCGTAAATATACGACAAGGGACCCACGGCTTTACTTCCCTTCCAAAGGAAGCCATGCTAAGGATTTTTAAGTCCGAAAAAATCCATCATCCTCCGCCAGGTTTGAACCCGCGCCCTTGGGTATATGAAGTTAGCATGGTAACAATTACTCCACGGAGGGCGACTGACCATGGAAAGATAACCGATGTAATCGCATGGCGACAGCTTTTAAAATATTTTACTCTCACTTTAGTCTAGTGAATTTCCTTATTTCTCTTCTGATTACAATGAAATAAGTAATAAAATAATTTCTGCTAATGTTTATCTCGATTAGCATGAAGCAGAAGAACAGTCTTTTGTAAGAAAAATTTGTTACCGGTTAGGCAGAGAAATTTATGTGAATGGAATATATCAGAGTTTTTTTCTTGCATCTTAAAGTGTATAGAAGAATTACTTTAAAATTAATTCTTTTACTTTCCCTAGCCCGTATGTAGTGGATAGAAATGGTATTGTATTGCACCCAAAATAGATACTGAGATTTCACCGAAAGTATATGTTTTGAGGTCCTCTGAGTCTAAAAAGTATTTTTAGAAAAAGGTCTGTGTGTGTCTTTAGTGTGTGAGACAGCATAGCTCAAAAACTAAAAGACCATTAAATACCAAACTTGGTATTTAAGTTTGGTATCTGCCAAGGATGTGACATGAAGATTTAAAAAAAAATCCTCCAACCCCCAACTACATGGAAAATTTTTCGAAAATTTAGTTTTCTCAAAATGACTCTAACGATTTTGATTAAAATACCGTATATTAAATATATTAACATTAGAAATCAAACGTATATTTTGTATTTTCTGGGAATAGCCTCTGAAAAGCTCTTAATTCTGGTTGAGCTTTGCAGAATTTTGTATAAATGGTAAACCGTAAGAGATATACAAAAACTTACTAGACAAAGAATGTTACTTTCGTTAAAACACAATGTATGTCATATGCATACGTTTTGCTTGAGGAGTTGACCGTTTTCGAGATATTCATTGATTGTTATTGGTTTCAATTTTAAACTAATAACCTTTTCTCAAACGGACTCATGCAAAGCGAACCGAATCTCAAATGTTTCACATAGCTATTGGGTTTAAAAAGATAATCCTAATGTGTTCCTTTATTTCCCTTCTATTTACAAGGAAGCAAGTAATAAGAGCATTTCTGCTAATGCTTATCTAGATTAGCATGACGGAGATAAAAGAATAATCTTCTGTAAGAAAAAAAATCTGATATGTTCCATTCACATGACATTCTTCACAAACAATTTTCGTTACAAAATATTATTCTTTTATCTACGACATGCTAATCAGATAGGTAAACATTATAGAAATTGTCTTATAATTGCTTTCCTGTAAGTAGAAGGGACATGAGGGAATACACTAGGTTAAATCGATAGTCAAATATTTTAAAAGTTGTTCCTATGTGAAACAACTGAAGTTCGGTTCGCTTTGCATGGCGTGCAGTAAAACAAGAGAAATGAAACGAAATGTCACTACCGGTATGAGAAAACTTAAGTAGTTTAAAATTGAAACCAGTAACAAGGAATATCTCAGAAACGATCAGCTCTGCATAAAAAAACTTATATTACATCAATGACGTATTTTAACGAGATCTACAATTTTTGTGTAGTAAGTTTTTGTCTATGGTTTACGGTTTAACTATTAGGCAAAATTCTCCAAAACTCATCCAGAATAAATAGGTCGTCAGAGGCTATTCCCAGAAAATTCAAATATACAGTTTATTTGTGATGTAAATATATTCAATACTCGGTATTTTAATCAATATCGTTGAGCCTTTTTTTTTTTTGAGAAAAACATAAATTGGATTTTTTTTTTCATGTAAAGGGTAGTTGGGGGTAAGGGAATTTTCTTGAAATCTTCGTGTCGCATATTTGGAAACTAAACTTAAATACCAAGTTAGTTTTTAACGGTCTTTCCGTTTTTGAGATATGCTGTCCACAGACACACACACACACACAACTTTTTTTTCGGATTCAGGGAACCTCAAAGCATATATTTCCCGTGAAATCTCGACATCGAATTTTTGGGTGGAGTACAATACCTTCTCTATCCATTATGTATATTGTACATAAGAGCTAGAGAAAGTAAAAGTGTTTGTGGAACAGCTAGAGAAAGTTATATGAATGGAGAACATCGAATATATATTTTTTTTTAATTTAATAAAAGTGAGAGGGTTTTTACTTATTACAGCTTTTTTCTTGTGTGCAGTAAATCTGCGACGTCAGAAAGGTCTGTTACCTGAGGGGATAAACCAAAGTTACAGCCTCATGTGAATTTCCCATGACTCCGTAAGCTATCGATTACCTTGCATGACCGTTACACTACAGAGAGATGCGGGTACTTGAGTGCTGGATCCTGTGCAGGGGGCACACCTGGGGGGGGGGGGGGAGGGGGAGGTTTATGCAGAGGGCAGACGCATGAGCTTTCCTTTCTTCTTCACTCGGAGGAGCAGCACAGATGATTAATTATTTCTCGCAAGTGGATGAAGATTCGCTAGTATCTTAAGGCTATACTTCGTGCACCTTTCACGGAACACAAAAGCATCTTATAATCTCAAATAATCACTAAAAGCCTCTAAATATAGCTTCTCATCGCGACAACGCTGCGAATAGTGCTAGGGTATGGAGGTATATATGCGTTGTTTCAAATGTGTTTAAACAGAAAGTAAAATATGACGTGTTACGTTCACATAACTTTCTCTACCTATTCTGCAAAAGAACTAGTCTCACAAAAGCTAATTCTTCTACGTATTTCATCTTAATCGAACATCAGCAGAAATGGTTTTATTTCATATTTTCTTGTAGATACAAGAGAATATTATACTAAAGCGATACTTATCTTTTAAGAACGGATCGCTATGTGAATACATTGAAATTCCGTTCTCCTTTCAACAGCCTGTTAAGTCCACGTTGGGCGATAGACCAAAACGCACAACTCAAAAAATGTAAATCTCCTTGAAACACACATTTATTCCATATAACATTTTCTGTGACATAAACCATTTCCGAGATATAAATTATGTATTGGTCGAAATGTTTAATACCTTGCCATTCTTTTATAAGGTGATACATCTAAGGAATTTTAACAAAAATTGTGAAAAACTAAAAATGTTTTTCCTAATAAACTGATATTAATTCCAACCTTTAAGAAAGGATATCGTTTTACCTCTTGGCGCACTTAAACTACAAATTAATTGTTGCTTATAACTAATATAAATAGGTAGGCACATGCTTAATATAGTTATTCCCAAATTTAAACCTTATTTTCTTGCAAACATTTTTCCAACTCTTTTCCATGCACAAAATGTTTCACACGATGCAATTTTTCACTAATTTGCTTCATAGCTTTTATATTTCCTCTCAAAAACACATTAAAGAACATGGTCATATGCTTTTAAAATAAAGCTCCAATTTTGAGCAAACAGTTATTAAATTTTGAAAATCATGAGTTTTGGAGAGTACGAAAAGTAATAATTTTTCTACATTAATTAGAGCTAGTGAAAACATATCATATGACAGATCTATTTATAAAATAATTTGCTGCAAAACTAGATTTTACAATATAAATAGTTTTAAAAAGACATCATGTATCTCATTTGTATTAGAAAAATGAATTTAGACAATACAAAATTATTATTTGAATAACAATGCAAGCTATTATCTCGATACATGGCAGAAATATCATTATTGTGTGTAATAAATGATATAAATTCCAACAAGATATCTTATAGCCCGTTCTTGTTCAGGCTCTGCTGACGGTATTGTCACTAGTGTTGCATTTGCCTAAGAAATGTAGTCTGCTGAGGAGCTGCTAGGATCGAGCGCATGGTACAGTCCGTCACGAAATGTTATAAATAGTGGGCATTTATGTTGTCGTTATGTCATTAACACTAGATATCAGGCAACATTTATCGGATTTTATTACTCACCTACTCTAATGTCTGCACTGCTGCCATGGGGCATTGTACACGTTCGTTCAACAGACTACTATACTCGAACACTCGTTTAATACACACGGATTTCCCACAACGACTGTCCAGTGTATGACGTAACAGTTAGTGCGAGCGTTCGCCACCGATAATATGGTAATACGTACTATAAATTTTTCAAATTTCACAGATGCATCACCGTAAGTGCTCTCGATTTTCAGTTGTTTCTCGCAATTTCAAGGAACTGTAAAGTGAGCGTAGGTATATCGCAGCTCTTAAATATTTCACTATCGCTATTTTATGTGTATCTTTAACGAAACGTGTATTATGCAATAGTTAATCTCTATTAAAATGAAGGAAAATAAGCCTTTGTAAGAAAAATTTATATAGCTGCTAATAAGCGACACAAAAGAGTTTTATTTATGGAGACTCATTAACTCGTGAAAGACGGCTAAATTTTGCTCAAAGGCATTTTTATCAGGCTTGAGTTCATTTACATACTATACGGGACCACCGATTTACTTCCCCTTCGAAGGAAGGCATGCTAACAAGTTTACGCCCTAAAATTGTGGCAGTACTGTGACTTCAAGAAGCTGTAAATAATTAATAAACTAATATAATGTAAGTAAATAACTGTAATATAGAGAAGATAATATATTATCGGATTGTGTTAGCACACCTAAGCTTAATTATAAGAGAGACGAATGGGTTGTGAAAGATAAATCTTTCGCAGGGCTTTAGTGGACAATAGCCATACAGTAGAGGTGAAATATACAAAAGAATGTCATTGAGCTAAAACATGAGAGAAAAAAAAACCTGCCTTTGGGGATGACGTTTTCTTATCTAGGCATTTAATATATTATGGCAGCTTATTGTATAGCTGAAACCTAAAGGCATATAACTATTTCGAGGTATTGATAATATAAAATAAGGAATATTTACATTTGATTTTATCTAAAATTGTATATTGCTAAAGTACCTAATTCTAAAGAGTGACCTACAAGGGGTTGTATAACAGCATTTTTAACTGTCTTTATTACTTTCTCTAGCACGAATTGTATTCCACCCAAAAAATTCCATATGGAGATTTCATCGGAAATATATATTTTGAGGTCTCCTGGATCCCCCCCCCCAAAAAAAAAACATTTTTACAAAAAATGCCCATATGTGGCATGTGTGTGCGTGTGTGTTTGTGTGGATACCATAGCCCAACGAAAGCTCTATTACATACCAAACTTATGTTTAATATGTTCCAAGGGCGACGAGGAAATTTTCAAGGAATCCCCCTCCCTACTCGATGTATATTATTCTATTTATTATTATTATTATTATTATTATTTATTTATGTGCGTTCTTGTACATGTTTGTATTTGTTGAGCTTTGTCCATGAATCAATCTTACAACATAGGAAACTATGAAAATAATAACTGAAAATATTGTTTTTCTCAAAAATGGCTAACGATTTTGATTAAAATACCGCATAAGAAAGATATTTACATGGTAAATAAAATGTTTATTTAGAATTTTCTGGGAATAGCCTTTAAAGAGCTCTTCTTTCTGGATGAATTTTGCATAACTGGTAAACCGTAAGAGATAGACAAAACTTACAACTCAAAAATGTAGATTTCGTGAAAGCACATTATTAATGCCGTGTATGGTGGAGTTAGCCATTTTTGAGATATTCCTTGTTATTGGCTTCATTTTTAAAATACAGGGTTACTACAAAAGAAATAGACAGCTTCAACTGCCTGTAAAACAAAAACTATTAGAGATAGCAACCTAATTATTTTGGAGGTATGTTGAGAAACTCTCAAAGTTTCGTTTGTTAATATTGGTAACGCTGTAGTGTTTTATTTGTTGTTGCAGATGCTGAAATGGCGGAAAATCCTGTGGAAAAGGCATATTGCGTGTTGGAATTTGCTAAAACGCAATCAGCAACTGTTGTCCAACGACATTTTAGAACACGTTACCACAAAAATGAAATGATGCTCTCACAAGAACCAGCATCGTCTTCATCATGTCGCAACATGTCGATGCAAAAGTCACGCCGTATGACCTTATCTTCTTCACTCAGAAACTGCAACATCTGTAATCTGTTAGGCATCATATGCATGCAGTCGCTTCCGCAAGATTTTCCATACAGTTTGCTGTGGAATTTGTAATTGCATGCTTGCCTAGATGTCGATTTCTGTGGGCTTCTTATGTAGGCAGAACGAACACGTTCAACGTTTTCTTCCGAAACTCTTGGTCTTCCCGAGCTCTTCCCTTTGCACAAACATCCCGTTGTCTCGAATTTTCTATACCAGTCGTAGATTGTCTAGTCGGTGGAGTTTTGTGGTAACGTGTTCTAATATGTCGTTGGACAACAGTTGCTGATTGCGTTTTAGCAAATTCCAACACGCAATATGCCTTTTCCACAGGATTTTCCGCCATTTCAGCTTCTGCAATCACAAACAAAACACTACAGCGTTACCAATAGTAACAAACGAAACTTTGAGAGTTTCTCAACATACCTCCAAAATAATTAGGTTGCTATCTCTAATAGTTTTTGTTTTACAGGCAGTTGAAGTTGTCTTTTTCTTTTGTAGTAACCCTGTACTTTAACTTTTCTCATACGGGAACTTGTAATCTTGACTATCGCTTCAGGCAGTGTATTCCTTTATTTCCCCTCTATTTATGGAAGCATTTCTGCTAATGTTTATCTCAATTAGCACGATGTATATAGAAGAATTTAAATAATTTATTACAGAGATGTAGAGAAAGGCATGTGAATGGGACACATTAAGATTTTTAAACTTAAGAGACTTCAAAACAAGTATTTCCATTGAATTCTTCAAAGTAAATGGAATGCCCACTTCCTCTACCTGCTTTAATTAAGTACCTAGGTGCTGGAGAAAGTAAAACGCAGAGAGCTAAGGTGTCCCTAGATATTATCTGCATATGAAGGGTGCTTCGAACACAAAAAGGGTGGTAAATTCTGGACCAGAGCAAACAGACTAAAGCAAAATTGTCACTTAAGAGAGAAGTACCAGCACTTCTCCACAGAGTGCTCATCGCAGCTAAGCGACACCCTCTTGTCATATTTTATTCACCCTCCTGTTGCTTTGTGATGGTCTGGAAAGACCCCTCGCTTACCAAAAAGACTGTACACGACGCCGAAAACGAGGTACATGCCGCAAATGACGGCCGTGGCGACATCGTAGTCATAGTCAGGGTAGCGACAGCGCGTGGAGACACCGGCCACACCGCCAGGGCTGCGGGTCGTGTTGTGCGACGGCGGAGGCGAAGTGGGCACCAACGGCCCCGTCTGCAGTCCCGACATCTGCCTGCAAACACAAAGAACATTCATTATTCACTACTGTTCATAACCATCAGCATTTCGCTCTTCAACAGAAATTAATTAACGTCAGACCCGAGTTCAAGTAGTAAACATTATAATTGACAGCGCAGCTGTGCAAATTAAAAGTATGCTTATGAAGTGCACAAATACAGATTATAAAACAAATACGCGCTTTTAATTAAAACTTGCGTTTCTGTAATATTAATCTGAGGAGGTCACAGTTATGGGATTAACCATTTCACTCTGATTTTGGAGAATAATCTAAACCAGCAAAATCAGAAACAAAACACAAACTCCTATATTTTTGCATCATTATTATATATATGCCAAACTTAGAACTTGACGGCAACACATAATAGGCACATTCAGATATGCCAATGGAAAATGGAGAAAAAAGTATTAGGAATATCCCTTAGAGACAAAATACGGATCACTAAAACTAGAGAAATAATTTGAAAGATACTTCTCAACGAATCCCCAACCTGAAATGGAAATGGGGAGGCCACGTGACGAAGCTTCAGATTTTAAAATGTAATCTAAACCAGTCACAATCAAAACACTACACTCCTATATTTTTCCATCATTATTATATTACCAGACCAGGAACTTGGCGTAAACATATATGAAGTGCATTAATATATGACAAAGGAAGGCGGAGAGAAAATCACTTAGAGACAAAATACGCGGCACTGAAATAAGAGAAATAACTTGAAAGCTGCTTCTCAAAATGCTTAAATGTAAATCGGAGAGCCACGTGGCGAGGTTTGAAGGGTAAAAAACCAGTCAAAATCAAAATACTAGACTCCTGCATTTTTCCATTATTGTTATGTGAATGTTATACATGGAGCTTCGTGGAAACACATAAGGAAATTAAATGTTGTGTTATTTATGGACGCTCTTTAACTACTGTGGTTCTCAGCGTCCCATTCTAAATTGGGCGTGAAAGACCGCTTAATTTTGCTCAGAGGCCTCTCAATCAGGCTTGAGGTTCTTTTACGTGCCGTAAATCTACGACACGGGACCAACGGCTTTACTTCCCATCCGAAGGAAGCCATACTAAGGATTTTTACGCCCGAAAAAATCCATCGTCCTCCGCCGGGTTTGAACCCGCGACGTTGGGTGTATGAAGTCAGCATGGTAACCATTACACCACGGAGGGCGATAACACATAAGGAGTGTATTCAGATATGTAAAAGGAAGAAGAGAAAAGTGTTAAGAAAATCCCTTAGAGACAAAATGAGAAACATTAAATTAAGAAAAATAACCAACTTAGAGAGTACTTCTCAACGAGTCTCAAACCTGAACTGGAAATGGGGAGGCCAATTGGCGAGGTTTCAGAGCACCGGTAGCATACATAGCTACAATTTGGCACAATATATGGTGAAGGGACGACGAGTAAGAACCGGAGCAAAATAGGCCGACTATTTTAAAAGAGAAGTAGGAGCCCAATGGACTGCAAGGAACCGCAGTGGCTGGAGTGGCATCTGAAGGGTTCGACAATAAGCGACGAGTGTGAATTTCTAGTGTCCGCTCCAAGGAAGTGAAAATGTGAGCACAGTGGGGGAGTGAGTGACTTAGTGAGTGCACACAAACGACAAATCTCAAAAACGAAGTGAGACAATAATTGCACATATAGGTACTCACTGGGGGAGCCTGTAGTCCTTCAGGAACAGAATTGCTTTCATTCACTCAATCTAAATAAGTGTCCCAGGGTAATCCCAGGAGAGGTTACGAAATTATCTCAAACCCTAACCTCGAAAGGGATTTATTAAGACGCGTTAATAAAATGTAACACTCAGAAGGAGCTGAGATGGACAAAAGCCTCTTCCAAAAGAACAGTACGTTAAACAGGAGGTAAAGGTAGAAGTTAAAACAAATTGCTTAAATATACAACATGGAGATTACTTAAACGATTTTTGTGATATCACTCATGTTGCGTAAAGTCTGACAGTACGACGAAATGAAAACATTCACATTACTTTCTTAATGAATAAGCTTATGACTTGAAAATATAATGAAAAGGTTAAAATCCCTCAATAACTTTATTTACTTAACTAAGCCTTTAAAAAAAAATTAACCCCAAAAAAATCTGAAGTGTTCCATTCACATGACTTTCTCTACCTCTCTGCAACAAATTATTGTTAAAATGCTTATGCTTCCATTTACTTCATGCTAATCGAGAAAAAAATTAGCACAAATAGTCTTATTACTTGCTTCCTTGTAAGCAGAAGGAAAATAAGGGGGGGGGTACTATAGGCCAAACTAATAATCAAAAGCTGGTTGCTATGTGAAGTTTCTTTGTTTGTATGGACAGGGGTTGACAAATTCCTGTACGAGAAAAGTATACATTTTTCATAGCTGAAAACAAAAACAAGGAATATGTCAAAAATGATCAACTCCACGAAAAAAAATTATATAAGATAAATTGTGCGATCTAAGATGCTCTGCATTTTTTGTGTTGTAAGTTTTTCTCCATCTCTTACGGTTTAGCAGTTATGCAAAACTCCATAAAATTCATCCAGAATAAAGTAGTCTTCAGACGCTATTCCCAGAAAATTCAAGATATTCATTTTATTTGTCATGTAAATGTCTTTAATATACGAACTTTTAATCAAAATCGTTACAGCGTTACGTTATTTTTGAGAAAATAAAAATTTTCGAAAAAAGTTCCATGTAATGGGTAGTTGGGGGTGGGGGGATTTTTCTTAAAATCTTCGTGTCGCATCCCTGGAAGATACTAAACTTAAATATCAAGTTTGGTATTTTACCGACCATTCATTTTTGAGTTATCGTGTTCACAGGCACACGGACACACACACGCGCGCGTGGACCTTTCTCCGAAAATGCTTTTTTTAGATAAAGGGGACCCTAAACCATATACTTCCGATGAAATCTCGGTATTGAATTTTTGGGTGGAGTGCAATACCTTCTCTATGCACTATGTACACTATGGGTATTTAAAGATAAAGGTAAAATTTTCCTTCATGCCAAATATATCAATTTATCATATTATCTATTCTGCAACAAAGAATTATTTCAAATTATTCTTATTATTCCAATTAGTGCTAATCGAGATAAACATTAGCAGAAATGGTTTTAGTACATATTTACTTGTAGATACAAGAAAATAAGCCTATACACTAGGCTAAAGATACAGTTAAATGTTTCAAAAAGTGGTCGCTAGGCAATCCGTTTTCCTTGCATGACCAGGAGAATCACAACTTCACATTTGAGAAAAACATAATTATTGTGCAATTTAAACAACAACAAAATCTGGTGAGTTCCAATCACATTACTTTCTCTACATCGCTGCAACAAATCATTGTTAAAAAGCTTATGCTTCTTTTTGTTTCATGCTATTCGAGAAAAAATTAACAGAAATAGTCTTATTACTTGCTTCTTTATAAACAGAAGTGAAATAGGGGAGTACTATAGGTTAAAGATAGTCAAAAGCTGGTTGCTATGTGACCGAAGTTCCTTTGTTTATATGAACAGGAGTTGACAAATTCCTGTACGAGAAAAGTATAAGTTTTTCAAAGCCTAAACTAAAAACAAGGAATATCTGAAAAACGATATACTCCAAAAAAAAAAAAAAAAGTATATAACATAAATTATGTGTTTTAAGGTGCTCTACTTTTTTGTGTGGTAATTTTTTGTCCAACCCTTACGGTTTTTAAGTTATGCAAAATTCCGTAATATTATGCAGAATAAAGTAATTTTCAGAGGCTATTCCCAGAAAATTCAATATATATATTTCATTTGTCATGTAAATATCTGTAATAGAGCAGATTTTAATCAAAATCAATAAAGCCATTTTTGAGAAAATCAAACTTTTCGAAAAATTTTCCCATGTAAAAGGTAGTTGGGCGTGGGGGGATTTTCTTGAAAATCTTCTGTCGCATCCTTGGAAGATACCAAACTTAAATGCCAAGTTTGGTATTAAACGGTCTTTTCGTTTTTGAGCTACGCGGCCCACAGATGCGCGCGCGCGCGCACACACACACACCACACGGACATTTTTCTAAAAATGATTTTTTTGGATTCAGGGAGACCCAAAATGTGTATTTCCGTTGAAATCTCGGTATCAAAGTTTTGGATGCTTTACAATACCTTCTCTATACACTTTGTACATAGTACGTGTAGAGAAAGTAAAAAAAGGAATTTCTTGGAAATAGTTTACTCCAGAATGATAATATCTGACCTAAATTGTATATTTAAAATGATTTATACGTTTTATGTAGTGATATTTTCCGTACCTCTTACGGTTTATCAGTTAAGCAGAACTCATCCAGAATAAAGAAAGCTTCAGAGGCTATTCCCCAAAAATTTCATGACATTCTATCTGTGATATAAATATCCTTAATTTTAATAAAAATGGTAGGAGGCATTTTTCAGAGAAATCTTCCATGCAAACGGTAGTTTGGTGAGAGAAGATTTTCCTGAAAATCTTTTTGTTACATCTTTGGTAGATGCGGAACCTAAACACGAAGTTAGGTATTTTACTGTTTTTCGTTTACACATACACACACGAAACATTTTTACGAAGCATGTTATTTTTATTTGGAGGTCCGATATGTACCGAGGAAAGTAAAAATTGAAAGAATTTTAAATACGGATACGCAGCAGCATGTCTATAAATGGAAATATAAAACAGTATGAAACTAAGATGTTTTATGAAGCAAGAGAGAAGGAAAAATCTGATGTGTTCCATTCACATGACTTTCTCTATATCTCTGCAAAAAATATTATTAAAAAGCCATTGCTTCTATTTCCTTCGAAAAAAAAAATAGGAGATTTAGTCTTATTACTTGCTTCCTTGAAAGTAGAAGCGAAATGAGAGATTATCATAGGTTAAAGTGACAGTCAAAAGTAGTTGCTATATGGACAGGAGTTGATAAATTCTTGTATGAGAAAAGTTAAGTTTTTCACAGCTGAAATCATAAACAAGAAATGTCTCAAAAACAATCAACTCCAGGAAAAAGATGTATATAACATAAATTGTGTGTTTTAACATGCTCTACATTTGTTGTGAGGTAAGTTTCTGTCCATCTCTTACGGTTTAGCAGTTATGAAAACTTCCTTAAAATTCACCCAGAATAAAGTAGTCTTCAACGCTATTCCCAGAAAATTCAAAATATGCATTTTATTTGTCAGGTAAATATCTTTAATATACGACGTTTTAATCCAAATCGTTAGAGCCATTTTTTAGAAAATAAAAATTTTCGAAAAAAGTTCCATGTAAAGGGTAGTTTGGGGTGAAGGGATTTTTCCAAAATCTTCGTGTCGCATCCCTGGAAGATACTAAACTTAAATAACAAGTTTGGTATTTTACCGACTTTTCGTTTTTGAGTTATCGTGTTGTGTTCACAGACACACGGACACACTGATACACGGACACACACACACACGCGCGGACCTTATTCTGAAAATACTTTTTTTGGATATAGGGGACCCTAAAACACATATTTCGGTAACGTTTCGGTATCGAATTTTTTGGTGGAGTGCAATACCTTCTCTATACATTATGTACATAGTACGTGTAGAGAAAGTAAAAAACTGATGTGTTGCACTCACATGACTTTCTCTAGCCGTTCTACAAAATTTTACGCAAGATTATTCTTCTTTCTGCACCTTGCTAATCGAGGTATTCAGCACAATGTTCTTATTACTTAGTTCCTTAGAGTATGAAGAAAATAAGGGAATACACTAGTCTAAACCGATAGTCATATGTATTAAAAGCTGTCGCTATACGACTGTCATTACAAATCGCTTCTTTTCTTGGCCAGGTGTAGAACAAAAGAAAAACGGACACTCCCGTCTGAGAAAAGTATAAGTACTTCACAATTGAAACTAATAACAATGAATACCTCGAAAACGGTAAGCTCCACGAAAAAAAAAAAATGTATATGACGTAAATTCTGTATTTTAGCAAGGCCTACATTTTCTGTATAGTAAGTTTTTGTCTATCTTTTACGGTTTATTAGTTATGCCAAATTAAGAAAAATTCATCCAGAATAAAGAGGTCTTTAGAAGCTATTCCCAGAAAGTTCAAGATATACATTTTATTTGTCAGGTAAATATCTTTAATATACAATAGTTTAATCAAAATCATTAGAGCCATTTTTAAGAAAATAAAAATTTTCGAAAAAAGTTCCATGTAAAGGGTAGTTTGGCGTGGGGGGATTTTTCTCAAAATCTTCGTGTCGCAAACCTGGAAGATACTGAACTTAAATACCAAGTTTGGTATTTTAGCTACTTTTCGTTTTGGAGTTATCGTGTTCACAGACACACGGACACACACACACACGCACACACACACACACACGGACATTTTTCTGGAAATGCTTTTTTTGGATTCAGGTGGCCCTAAAACATGTATTTCCGGTGAAATCTCGACATCGAATTTTTGGGTGGAATGCAATACTTCTCTATCCCTATGTACGTTGTACATACGGGGCAAGAGAAGGTAAAAATAGAACTGAGGAGCTGAAGTTGTCTAAAATGAGGGGAAAAAAAAAAAGAAAGTGTATGCTAGGAGATGCACTGGAAGGGATGGTGAATAGGTTGTGGACAACAATTCAAATAATAGACAATATCAAGGAATTTCGCCTCATTCGGATACGAAAGGTAGGTAAGAAAGATTGAGTGCAGTGAAGAGCCCAAAAACTGCGACTCATTGACTGGAGTTCTTTGGGATATAACGGACTTGGAAAATATTCAGGCTGGAGGGTAAAATGTAAATGGCGTGTTATTTATGGACGCTCTTTAACTAGTGTGGTTCTCAGCGTCCCATTCTATATTGGGCGTAAAAGATCGCTTAATTTTGCTCAGAGGCCTCTCTAGCAGACTTGAGGTTCTTTTACGTGTCATAAATCTACGACTCGGGACCAACGGCTTTACTTCCCTTCCGAAGGAAACCATGCCCGTAAAAATCCACAGTCCTCTGCCGGGTTTGAACGCGCGACCTAAGGTATATGAACTTAGCATGGCAACCACTACACCACGGAAGGCGACACACAGGCTAGAGGGAGAAAATACATCCACTTTGAACCTATTATGAGAACTCGTCGAAAAATTTCGGCGCTAGGCTAAGATAGAATTAACACCTGATTGCTTAGCTTTTAACAGTTACGGTCTCTCTAGTTAAGCTGCGTAGAGTTCGGCCGCCTCCTTTGAGGAACCCTTGCAATCGTTTAACAACCCAGTCCCTTGGATAGGCAGAGGCTGAAAAATGAAGCCCAGATTTAGTAGTACTTACGACATTGTAAGTCATTGGCGTATGCTGTCTCAAAATAATTTGAGATCACCTGTGCCTTACCAGGAATAATGCGCGTCAGTTGAGGAATTTAATGCCGTGCCAGCATATTGACATGGTAGCTCTGGGGTTAGAGCAACTGGCTGAAGACCGGAAGAGGCTCAAAATTGGCTTTGGCATTGCATTTTTCAGTCTTGCTCTAACTATCCAATTCCTTTGTGAAAAAAAAAAAATCTGATGTGTTCCATTCACATGACTTTCTCTATATCACTGCAACAAATTATTCTATTTACTTCATCTAATGGAGCAAAAATTAGCAGAAATAGTCTTATTACTTGCTTCCTTGTTAGAAGCGAAATAAGGGGGTACCATAGGTTAAAGTGACAGTCAAAAGCTGCTTGCTCTGCGACTGAAGTTCCTTTGTTTGTATGGACACGAGTTCACTAAGTCCTGTGTTAGAAAAGTATAAGTCTTTATAGCTGAAAAAAAAACAAGGAATATCTCAAAAACAATCAATTCCACGAAAAAAATGTGTATAACATAAATTGTGTGTTTTAAGGTGCTCTACATTTGTTGTGTGGTAAGCTTTTGTCCATCTCTTACGGTTTAGCAGTTATGCAAAATTCCGCAAAATTGACCAAGAATAAAGTAGTCTTCAGAGGCTATTCCCAGAAAATTCAAAATATACATTTTATTTGTCATGTAAATATCTTTAATATACGATATTTAAATCAAAATCGTTAGAGCCATTTTTTAGAAAATCACAATTTTCGAAAAAAGTTCCATGTAAAAGGTAGTTTGGGGTGTCGGGATTTTTCTCAAAATCTTCGTGGTCACACGGACACACACACGGACGTTTTTCTGAAAATACTTTTTTTGGATACAGCAGACCCTAAAACATATATTTCCGGTGAAATCTCGATATCGAATATTTTGGTGGAGTGCAATATCTTCTCTATACACTATATACATAGCATGTATATAGAAAGTAATAAACAAAGTCGCTCATTCCTGCAGTCCTTTGTACACAGTTGCAACTTATTACCATTCATCTGTTTGTATTACCATTCATCTCTCTCTCTCTCTCTCTCTCTCTCTCTCTAAGATGAATTCAAATGTTGACAACTAAGACTCCACGTGGAGTCAACAAGTGATAAAATCAGGATTGCTATTGGTTTACAACGGTGAAGACAGAACTTTCTCGTTTCTGGGGCGTAGAGTTGGATTTATGACACCCATTAGCTGCAGTTAAGCTACATTCCCTTTGTGAACCAACTGCACTTGAGTTCACCAGAGACTCTAAACAAAACAACTGGTATAATTACAAATTATTATAAGATTCAGTGGTTAGCCCTTCCATAATTACTGAATGCATTTACTGAAGTTTCAGTTTTTACTTTCTCTATAGGCACTATGTATATAGTGTATAGGGAATGTATTGCCCTCCACCAAAAAAGTCGATACTGAGATTTCACCGGAAATATATGTTTTAGGGCCCCCTTCATCTAAAAAAAGCATTTTCGGAAAAAGCTCCGTGTGTGTGTGTCCATGTGTCTGTGAACACGATAACTCAAAAACGAAAAGTCGGTAAAGCACTAAACTTGGTATTTAAGTTTAGTATCTTCCAGGGATGCGATACGAAGATTTTGAGAAAAATCCCTCCACCTCCAACTACCCTTTACATGGTACTTTTTTCGAAAATTTTGATTTTCTCAAAAATGGCTCTAACGAGTTTTATTAAAATTTCGGATATTAAACACATTTACCTGACAAATAAAATGTATATCTTGAATTTTCTGGAAATAGCCTCTGAAGAGTAGTTTATTCTGGATGAAGTTTACTAAATTTGCAATAACTGCTAAACCGTAAGAGATGGATAAAAACTTACTACACAAAAAATGTAGAGCACATTAAAGCACACAATTTATGTTATATACATTTTTTTCTTGGAGTTCGTCGTTTTTGAGACATTCCTTATTTTTGGCTTCAGCTAAGAAAAACGTATACTTTTCTCATACAGGAACATGTCAACTCCTATCCATATAAACAATCAGTTTTTGACTATCACTTTAACCTATGGTAGTCCCTTACTTCGCTTCTACTTACAAGGAAGCAAGTAATAAGGCTATTTCTACTATTTTTTTCTGATTAGCATAAAGTAAATAGAAGTATAAGATTTTTAAGAATAATTTGTTGCAGGGATATAGAGAAAGTGATGTGAATGGTACACATCAGATTTTTATTTTAAAGATGCCTTTATTGCAAGGTTGCCTCATGGTCAAGGCTTAACAAATATAAACACTATCGACAAGAACACGTAAATGTTGAATGAAGCAATAGGAAATACAGCACAATAAACAATGTTAAAATTCAAGTTAATGTGATAAATGGATGTAGTGGAAGAAGATGGGATGATCATTACAAAAGAATATCATTGATTAAACAAGACTATAACGATGATTCCTTAAGAGAACTATTGAACCCTTCAAAACAGATGTATCTACCAATTCATTTAATATTTATGATGTGTAAGCGTAGCATCTTGCAGATGTAGGGGAAGGGGGGGGGGGCAGAATCGGGTATCTAACAATAAATTATAATTGATCATAACAAATAATGTTTAAAGAAATGCACTTTATTGTAAATTATTGTATCATGAATTGCGAACATTTTACATGTGCTTTGTTGCTATCTTTTATCACAAACGTAATACAAATTAAAAAGTTTTTGTTCCCAAAATACGGTTTTGCCCCTAGGGTAGGGGCATAACCGTTAAAACGGTGGGGCACAATCGGGTACTACAGTTTTTCTGTGCTTAACAATCATTACATCCAAAATATTTCAATGCCTTTTGGGGGTCAACCAGTTCCAAGTTCATGGGTCCATCTGTTGCACTTCACATACTGAATCCAGTTGTCATTTCATTTTGTCTCACTATATTTCTCCTTGCAATAAGAGCACTGGCTATCGCTAGAATTTCCTTCGGTATATTTGGCTTTTTTTGCTCTTGTTGTTTCACCAAATTTAGACTCAAGCGACTTTCTGCAAATTGCTGGTGACTTAGGTTGAGTATTTGCCTTTTTTTTTTGAAGCTCAACTTGATATGGTGACTCTGTAAGGGCAGCCGTTTTCCCGCGGCGTCTTTCTGACGATGTCTTTTAGCACAGGAAACTGGCAACACATCTTTTGGTGTAACTGCAAATGTTTGTGGTTCAGCCAATATTGCTATTTTGTGCAAGTCACTGGAGTATATCTGGGTGGAAGGTGATGCGACATCCATTTGTACTGAAGAACATTCTAGTTCTATCTCCAATGTGTCTCTGCAATTTTTGAGGGAAGAAGAGAGACTGGCTCATAAGGGTGGGTATGTAGTGTGAAATTTATTGACCCTTCAGATGTTGATGCTGATGGCTTAGGAGTGTGTTGTTCTGTGGTTTCAGCTGGCATGAAGTCAACATCACTAAACTTGTTAGGACACAGGATTGGTGGGACCCGGTTATGGCCCCACTTCTGCCCCCACACGCCAGTTTGTCCTCCTTAAGACATACCACACAATAACGACTTGCTTCCCGAATTGTAACGACATTGAAAACAATGCTTAAATCCTTGCAATTTAATGTAGTAAAAGTACAATATGTTGCTGTAGATATTTACCTCTTAAACCCGAGTTCAAATTTCAGTTAAATTACTCCAAAACGCAGACATTTCTAATCATAAAGATTACAGACACAGTAATGCGACTATATTCTTTGAACTCCTGCTTCTGACTGCTGCCGCTATGAGAATGCAGTTCAGTCAAGAAGTGGTAGATGGTAGCACTTTCCAGTTTAAAAAACCCATCTACCCGGTTGTGCCTCACTACCTGGTCCTTCCCCTAATTATTCCACGGGTACCAATTAATAGCTCGATCACCATTATATGATCAAGCGCATAGTTTTCTTTGAAATATGGAATTTTTGCTCGTATATATTCTTTTTTCCCGTTATCGGCCTCATTGGTTTGGGTAGGGCTTGTTTCGAATCGTATATTGAATAGTAGTGCGGCAGGCTTAAAGGCAATTAGCATACGTCGTGTACAGGTGGCGCAACAGTTCTTGACGAATGACATTTTTAAATGTGAGGTTAGATGCGAGTCACTCACATTTACTGGAGTATTGGTACACAGAAACAGGAAGGGCAGTCAGATGTTGTGTACGTTATTCTCATGTTTCTGCGCTGTAATAGTACAGTCACCACAATATCACACTTCCAGTGAAGGCAGTCACATGTATTCGCTCTCAACCTCGGTTACTGCTTACACTACACTTTACATTTTGTATTTCTTCTATTCCCGACATTTGTTCTTCATTATCTTCTGCTAAATTGCTGTATTTTCATTAATAACTAAGCATCTCGTTAAAACACTGGCAACGGCATAAATTGTATGCTGTGTATTCTGGAAACGTAACTATAAGGAAGCAGAGCTGTTTGTAATTGTAAAATGAACTATTTGCTGGCCTATTTATCAAGGGTAGGCTAAGTCACTGTATCTTCGCTAAAGGATATTCGCCTAGAATGAACGAGCAGCCTATTCTCCCTTGTGTAGCGATTCCGGATATATCTTTGTGGGTCACTTACCCGGCATTCTGGAGAGAATTAGCCAACTAATGTCGAATTGTGTGGTGACAAATATTCCTGAGCGCTTGCCCGTAGGGACAAAAGCCAAGAGCGTGTGAAAGGTTTCGGTCCGGTACAGCTTGCATTGCAGCTACAGTACATATCATCCTAAAGACTTCCTGCCATTTAGTACCGGATAGTTCTTTCTGGTTTGTTGGCCGAAGTAGGTATATTCCTTATATAGAATGACACCCTTGCCTTTGTAACTCATACCACTTTTGTATCCTTTATGGTGTAGTTCGTTCCTGGTCTCATACGGATCGATGTAGTGATCTTTAAAATTAATGAAGATTGAAGAATATAGAGCAGAGAATATAGAGCATTCCAAGACAGCAGTAAAACTGTGTAAACATATGCAGATCAGAAAAATCTGATGTGTACCATTCACATGACTTTCTCTATATCCCTGCAACAAATTATTCTTAAAAAGCTTATACTTCTATTTACTTTATGCTAATCAGAAAAAATGAGCAGAAATAGTCTTATTACTTGCTTCCTTGTAAGTAGAAGCGAAATAAGGGACTACCATAGGTTAAAATGATAGTCAAAAGCTGGTTGCTATGTCAATGAAGTTCCTTTGTTTATATGTATAGGAATTGACAAGTTCCTGTATGAGAAAAGTATAAGTTTTTCATAGCAGAAACCAAAAATAAGGAATGTCTCAAAAACGATGAACTCACGAAAAAAATGTATATAACATAAATTGTGTTTTAACGTGCTCTGCATTTTTTGTGGAGTAAGTTTTTATCCATCTCTTACTGTTTAGCAGTTATTCAAAATTCAGTAAAATTCATCCAGAATAAACTACTCTTCAGAGGCTATTCCCAGAAAATTCAAGATATACCTTTTATTTGTCAGGTAAATATCTTTAACATACGAAATTTTAATCAAAATCGTTAGAGCCATTTTTGAGAAAACCAAAATTTTTGAAAAAAGTTTCATGTAAAGGGTAGTTGGGGGTGGGGGGATTTTTCTCAAAATCTTCGTGTCGCATCCCTGGAAGATACTAAACTTAAATACCAAGTTTGGTATTTTGTCGACTTTTCGTTTTTGAGTTATCGTGTTCACAGACACACGGACACACACAGACACACAGGGCCTTTTTGTGAAAATGCTTTTTTTGGATATTGGGGACCCTAAAACATATATTTCCGGTGAAATCTCGGTATCGAATTTTTGGGTGGAGTGCAATACCTTCTCTATACACTATGTACATAGTGCGTATAGAGAAAGTAAAAATGTCAAGCGCTTCAGTTTTCTGCTAAAAAGAATGACGTGACTGACTGAAATTTCATGTCTATTGTCTGGATATTAACCTCATACATAAATGAGTAGTTCACAATTGCGTGATGTTCAACTTGTCGCACCCCGCATGGCTTTCGAGTCTAGGGGCGATGTTAATATTTCCTAAGAAGCAGACATTTTACACGTGCATTCCGTTGGCAACTGGGTACCTTCACTTAAATATTCGTTAGCGGGCCAAAAGTAATTGCTATGCGAGGTCGCGCCGGTTTTGCTCCCTTATTTAAAACGTTTAGACCATCCACTTCCGGTCTCTGAAGATAAGTGGAAGGCAGGTGAACAAACTCTGCACGGAACATGAGCGTCAAATGTTTCGGTGCGCAACGAAATGAAAGACTAACTTAACAGCGCTCCTTAGCACTTTAGTGCTTGAAGGAGGGGCTGCATACCAACTGTTGAAACTTTGGAAAGGTAGAGTCAGACTGAAAAATTCAGTGCCATAGCTGGGATTTGAACTACGGATCTCTTACTCTCCGTGCAGTTGCTATAACCACTGAGCTACCGTGGCAACAGGCCGATACGACACTAAATTCCGCAAATGACTCGAGATTTTCCCAGTAAACTACAAGGAGTTCTCAATTTATTTTCAGATACCACCTACCCCAATGGCGACGTACAATTTCGTAAGCACTAATTTGTGTTGGATTTCGAAATAAAGAACGAGGCGTTGCGAAAATAAACGACGAATGCATAACAGGACAATTTTTACTTTCTCTAATGCGTATAGTAAGTAGGGGAGGTACTGTATTGCAGTCTAAGATTCTACGTCGAGATTTCACCTGAAATATGTTTTGAGGTTTCCTGAATAAAAGTCACTTTTAGCAAATGGTCCGTTCATGTGTAATTGTGGGTGTTTGTGTGTTTCCGCATGTGTGTGTGCGTCTGTCTGTGTGTGTGTGTGTGTGTGGGTGTGTGTGTGTGTGTTTGTGTCTGTAAACAACATAACCGAAAACGAAGTCGGTATTCAATGTTCAATATCTTGCAAGGACCTGATCTGAAAATTTTCAGGAAAGTCACTCTATTCCAAACTACGCTTTATAGGAAGGAGTTTTCAAGATGTTTATTTACTCAAAGCTGGTTCTAACGATTTTTATTAACATACTAAATATTAAAGAATATTCTGTAAATAACTTATGAAGTCCTCTTCATTCTGGCTTATTTTTGTATATCTGGTGTATTAAATAGATATACTTCTAACCAAGAGACAGACTAAATCTAAGAGATAGACTAAATCGAACTTAAAAAAGTTTAGATCTAGTTAAAGCACAGAACTCATGCTAGATATATTTCTAATGGAGTTAAGAATTTCCGAGATATTCATTGTTATGGGTTAAAATTTACCAATACTTATACTTTTGACAAATGGGAAGTCATTATTCGTTTTTCCATATTGGTCATGCAAAGAGAATGGAATTTCAATATCATCACATAGCCATCAACTCTTAAATGATTTGACTACCGCTTCTAGGCCTAGTATATTCCCTTATTATCTTTGGTTTTATCAGGAAGTATGAAATAACACATTTCTGCTAAATACTTAATCTCAAACAGCGAGAAATACAGAAAAGAATAAGTTTTGTAAGAGTAAACAAAATCGTGTGAATATAACATCACACTTTTTTCTTCTATTTTCTAGAATTCTTTTGTGAAAATCTGAACATATTGTACACCAGGCAAGTCCAAACATAACTCTTTCGTGGTGCTAATATTAGAATTCGTTTTCCCCGATTTCGGTTGAAGCGGAGAATGTTGGCGAGTTACACATACTGTCATATACATATATGTAAAATGCTCGGTAGAGAGTGCGCTGATTTTAAGCAAATAAACAGAATTTCAACTTCGAAACGCGGGAAGTATCGTTTACATAACACGAATTGCAAATGAAATTACTTCCTCTACAAAATGTACGAACATAAATTTTTCAAAAGAAAGAAATTGGTATTTTTAAAGTATTGCCTCATTTTCCAAACTGCGATTATTTTCATCACATTTAAAGGCAATTTTTGACTCCAAATACATTTACGAGCAAAGCTTCTCTACAATGAATTATTTTAAAAACCGGCATCAGTAGACGATTTATTAAGGCTCTGTATATCATCCTTAGCAGCAGATATTTATGGACACATCCAAAATAAAATAAAAAAAAATCTTATGTGTTCCATTCACATGACTTTCTCTATATCACTGCAACAAATTATTCTATTTACTTCAGCTAATGGAGCAAAAATTAGCAGAAATAGTTTTATTACTTGCTTCCTTGTTAGTAGAAGCGAAATAAGGGCGTACCATAGGTTAAACTGATAGTCAAAAGCTGGTTGCTCTGCGACTGAAGTTCCTTTGTATGGACGAGTTCACAAAGTCCTGTATGAGAAAAGTGTTAAGTTTTTATAGCTGAAACCAAAAACAAGGAATATCTCAAAAACAATCAACTCCACGAAAAAAATGTATACAACATAAATTGTGTGTTTTAATGTGCTCTACATTTGTTGTGTGGTAGGTTTTTGTCCATCTCTTACGGTTTAGCAGTTATGCAAAATTCCGTAAAATTGACCCAGAATAAAGTAGTCTTCAGAGGCTATTCCCAGAAAATTCAAAATATACATTTTATTTGTCAGGTAAATATCTTTAATATACGATATTTTAATCAAAATCGTTAGAACCATTTTTGAGAAAATCAAAACTTTCGAAAAAAAGTTCCATATAAAGGGAGTTGGGGGTGGGTTTTTCTCAAAATCTTCGTGTCGCATCCCTGGAAGATACTAAATTTAAATACCAAGTTTGGTATTTTACCGTCTTTTCGTTTTTGAGTTATCGTGTTCACGGACACACTGACACACGGACTCACACACACACACACACACACACACACACACACACACACACACACACACGGAACTTTTTCTGAAAAGACTTTTTTTGGATACAGGGGACCCTAAAACATATATTTCCGGTGAAATCTCGGTATCGAATTTTTTGGTGGAGTGTAATACCTTCTCTATACACTATGCACATAGCATGTATAGAGAAAGTAAAAAAAAAAAAAAAAAAAGTCTTCGCGTTTGAGAAAGATTTGTGGCTAAAATTCAAACCAATCATCCGGAATATCTCGAAAACGGGTTTCTCTACAAAAAATGCATGTGACATAAATTGTGTATTTTAATGAGATCTACATTTTATATAGTAAGTTTTTGTATATCTCTTACGGTTTGCCAGTTATACAAAAGTTACCTAGAACGAAGAGGTCTTCAGAGGCTCTTCCTAGAAAACTCAAGATATACATTTCGTTTGTCATGAAAATATCTTAAACATAAGGCATTTTAATCAAAATCGTTAAAACCACTTTGAGAAAGTAATTTTGAAAACTATTCCATGTAAAGGGTAGCTTGCATTGGGGGATTCTCTTGATAATCTTCGTGTCGCATCCTTGGAAGATATCAACTTAAATATCAAGTGTGGTATTTAACGGGTTTTTCGTTTTTGAGCTATGATGTCCACAGACACACACATACACTCGCAGATACAGACACGCACACACACGGGCCTTTTTCTAAAACTTTTTTTTTTTGATTCAGGGGGACCAAAATATATATTTCCGGTGAAATCTCGGTATCGAATTTTTGGGTGCAATACAATACCTTCTCTATACACTATGTACATAGAACGTGTAGAGAAAGTAAAAAAAAAATAGGCGGCGTACGATAATGCTTCAAAGTGGAATGAATTACTGCGCCTTCCACTCTCTCTCTTTAATTTCAAGTTGCTTGTTGACATCAACGACCAACTCACAAAGCACATAAGGAAGTACATGAGAACGATAACATTGACGACAATATCTTTACGTAGCTATAAACGATTTACTTTCTCTAGCCTGTATAATGTACATAGTAAATAGAGAAGGTATTGTATTTTACCCAAAAATTCGATACCGAGGTTTCACCGGAAATATGTTTTGAAGTCCAACATTTTTTTTTTTTTTTTTTTTTTTTTTTTTTTTTAGAAAAATGACCCTATCTGTGTCTATGTGTAGTGTGGACAACATAACTCAAAAACGAAAAGATCGTTAAATACCTAACTTTGTATTTATGTTTAGTATCTTTCAAGGTTGAGAAACAACCCTTTTTGAAAATATATTTCTGAAAAATGGCTATGAATATTTTGATTAAAATACCGTGTATTAAAGATATTTACACAAAAATAAAATGTATGTCTTGAATTTTCTGGGAATAGCCACTGAAGACCTCTTTATTATGAATAAATCTTGCTGAGTTTTGCATAACCGATAAACCGTAAGAGATAGACAAATACGTATGGCACAAAAAATGTAGATCTTGTTAAAACACACAATTTGTTATATATGTTTTTCTTAAAATTCCCATATACCAACCTATGCTTTACATGGAAAGATATTCGTTATTTTTGATCTTCTCAAAAATGGTTCTAAAGATTTTGGTTAAAGTACTACATGTTTAAGATTGACGAATAACAAGTACTTTTATCTTACATTTTCTGGAATAGCCTTCATTCTATACACTTTATTTAACTTGTAAACTGTAAGAGCAGAACAAAAGAGAGATCTCGTTAATGACACAATGTATAATGAAATCAAATGATTATATGATTATAAGACTAACTTTCCGAAAAGTGCTTCCTTAACAGACTTGTCGTCTGCTGCGTGGTCTAGGTGTAACAAGCTAGCCTCTGGTTCCCAAGGCCGGGATTCAAACCCAGCGGAAGGCGATGGATTTGTTGGACGTTAAAAACCTTAGCGTGCTTTCCTTCTACCGTGTCGTAGATTTACGTTACGTAAATGAGCCTCAAGCCTGATAAAGATGCCTCTGAACAAAACTAAACGGACTTTCACGCCCAAAATACTATGGGACGCCGAGAACCACAGCAGTTAAAGATTATTCCTTAAATAACACTCAATTTGATTTTTATAGACTTGAACTGTCAAATACGTCATACTTTTCAACGGAAAATCGCTGTTCTTCCCCCCTCCTCCAATCTTTTTCTGGTTATCATGAAAAGAAAACACAATTTCGTCAATAGCGACCAGCTCTTAAAATATATGACTAT
Source organism: Hymenopus coronatus (assembly GCA_030762935.1). Lineage (NCBI taxonomy): Eukaryota > Metazoa > Arthropoda > Insecta > Mantodea > Hymenopodidae > Hymenopus > Hymenopus coronatus. The sequence goes on from CM060888.1 coordinate 38,308,309, forward strand.
TTCTTAAGCGACCTAACTTATTTGCCTATTCCCATTGTACCAGTTACACTAAAGATATCCAGATTGAAGAGGTCTTCAGAGGCTATAACCAGACAATTCAAGCTATATATTTCGTTTGTCATATAAATATTTTAGTATACGGTAGTTAATGAAAATCGTTAAGTTATTTCTGAGAAAATCAAATTTTCGAAAAATGTTTCATGTAAAGTGTAGTTGGGGGTGGGGAATTTTTCTGAAAATCTTCGTGTCGCGTCCTTGAAAGGTAAAGTTAAAAACAAGTCTCACATTTAACAGACTTTTCGTTTTTAAGTTATTTCGTCCACACAACGCACGCACACATGGACCTTTTTGGATTACGCGTTCCTCAAAACATATATCTCGAGTGAAATATATAAATATATAAAGCTGAAATTTCACTCGCAGTGTACCTAACTTATGAAAGCTAGGATTGTTAAAGGCAGACAGAAGCAGAACTCAGATCGTGGTATTTCTTTAAAAAAGCTATCAGAATGTTAGGTACGATCATCTGAATTGAAGTTTTATAATCACGATTTTTACTTTCCCTACACATACTATGTACATAGTGTATACAGAAGGTATTGTATTGCATCTACAAATTAGAGACCGAGATTTCACCAAAAATACACGTTTTGGGACCCACTAAAACCAAAAAACATTTTTAGAAAAATGTCCGTGTGTGTCTGTGTGTGTGGGTGTGTCTGTGGGCAGCATAGCTCAAAAACGAAAACTCCGTTAGGTATCAAAATTGATATTTAAGTTAAGTATCTTCCAAAGATAGAACACGAATATTTTCAATAAAATCCCTTTACATGGAAAATTTTTTTAAGATTTTAATTTTTTTCAAAAAATTATATTGATTAAAATATATATCTTATATATTTAAGATATTTCTATGAAAAATGAAATGTATATCTTGAATTTTCTGGCCTCTGAAGATCTCTTTTTTCTGGATGCATTTTTTTGAATTTTACGTAACTGGTAAGTCGTAAGAGATGGACACAAACTTACTGCACAAAAAATGTAAATCTCCTTAAAACACAGAATTTGTTTCACACATATCTTTTCATGGAGTTGACTGTTTCCGAGATGTTCCTTGCTTTGGTTTGTATTAAAATACTTAAACTTTTCTCATAAAAGAACTTGCCAACTCCTGGCCACGCAAAGAAACGAGTTTAAATCCCATGGCAACCACATCTTAAAACGTTTGGGTTTAGCCTAGTGTATTCGCTCATTTCTTTCTAGTTATAAGAAACTAAGTCATAAGACCGTTTCTGATAACTTTATTCAGATTAGCACGAAGTAAGAAGAATAAGCTTTTTATGAATGGAACACATCAGAGTTTTAAATCAGGTATATTAACATTTCTTAACTTATTTAAAATTGTCATAATTAGTATTCAAAGCTATCGAAATATCACAGCGTATGCCTAGTTTTTGTGTGAGGTTCAAAGCTACAGTTAAAAACACCGCCAATCTATTTCCTCAAATTTTGAGGCACGTGGAACATTTTCAATGTACTTGTAGTTATATAATACAATTTATGAAATTACAATTTCAATAAAAGGGTGGCCTAAGTGCTCGAATAGAACAGAAGGCAGACAGAAGCAGAATTTGTATCGCGGTATTCCTTTAAAAGAGCTATCAGAGCGTTACGATCATTTGAAAGGAAGTTTTACGGTCTCAATTCTTTTGTTTACAGACACTAAACTTCTTTTGTTAGTTTGTCATTGATTATCAAACCCGTTCCATATTCACAGAACAAGGAAGATGTTTTCTTAGACTTGCAACCCTTTCAGCGTGTTCTTCTAAATGTAGGGCAAAATCGCGGCGGGAAAGAGAAAGTACAGCATGCAAGTCATTTACTACATCCAAGGTTATCTGTGTCGGTACACAAGTCCGGTCTAATTATATCGTGCCGTACAGGTCAGCCGAGTCCAAATAACTTCACTTCGATCCCTATAGAAAGAGGCCCGAGTAGCTCATTTTGCATCTATGCTCCTGTTTGCTATATTTATTCTTAATGAATTTGGCATTATAATTGTGGAATTGGTAAACTTCAAGAAGTAGACAAAACTTACTTATAGGAAAATGGTAGACCTTATGAAAACAATTTATGTGAATATATTCGCAAGGATGTAAACCACACCCAATATTTAACTTTTTTCTTGTTGTGTTGTTTTTTTTTTTTTTCCACACAAGCCATGTGTAGGATAGGAGATGGATAGGTAGAGTCAGACTGAAAAATTCAAAGTCATAGCCGGGATTTTAACCACTGGCCGGTTGCTCTACCACTGAGCTACCATGGCAACAGCCCGGCTACAGACCGGGAGATCCGTGATTCAAATCCCGGCTATAGCTTGAATTTTTCAGTCTGACTCCACCTATCCAACTCCTGTTCTACATACGGCTTGTGTGAAAAAACAATTTAATTAATACTAACTGACCATAATAGTTGACTATACTATGAATCCTGAGACTTAAGTACTTACGACATTGTAAGTCGCCATTGGGGTATATCATCTCTAAATACTTTGAGATCACCTTGTGGTTTACCGGGGAACATACGAGTCAGTTAAGAAATTTAATACTGTGCCGGCATGCTGCCATAGTAGCTCAGTGGTAGAGCAAACGGCTAGAGACCGGGAGAACTGTGGTTCATGGCATGATTTTTTTCAGTTTGACTCTATCCTACACCCAATATTGTTAAACTTATTCATAGATAGCATATTGGACAGAGCGAGAAAAAGAAATGATCATTGCACGGTGTTAACGCATAAGGAAATACAGGATTACTTTATGCAGAGACTTAATTTTGTTTTGTAGTGTTTTTAGTTACTTTTCCTACTATAACACCGCAGGCGATGACACATGGAATGATGATGGAGCACCGGTGGAATGTGATGGCAGGAGAACCCGGAGAAAACCCGCCTCTGCGCCGCTTTAATCACCACAAATCACACATGCGGGAGCTGGGGATCGAACACGGGACGCTTAGGTGAGAGGCCGCGGAGACTCAATGGTGGTGGCGTTCACGTCTATAGGACTTTAGAGGGCAAAATTCTGCTCAGAATGTGGGATAAAAAAAGGTGATGTGTTCCATTCACATTACTTTCTCTAACTGTTCTGCAAACTATTCTTGCAACATATTACATTTTCTCTCTGTATGGCTAGGAGTAAAACAAACATACAAAAACAAAAAAACAAAAAAAACAAAAAAAAAAAAAACAAAAAAAAAAACGAAACGAAAACTGACTTCCCGTTTGAGGAAGGTTTAATGTTTAAAATTGAAACCAAAAACAAGAAATATCTCGTAAATGGCTAATTCTGCAAAAACAACGTTTATGACATAAATTGCGTAGTTAGTTTTGGTCTATCTCTCAAGGTTTACCAGCTATGCAAAATGCATCCAGTATAAAGAGATCTTCAGATATGTATTTGTCATGTAAATATATTTAATATGCGGTATTTTAATCAAAATCATTAGAGCCATTTTGAGGAAAACAAAATTTTCAAACATTTTTCCATGTAAAGGGTAGTTTAGGAAGTGGGGATTTTCTTGAAAAATCTTCGTGTCGTATTCTTAGAAGATACTAAAGTTAAATAACAAGTTTGGTATTTAATGGTCTCTTCGTTTTAGAAATAAACTGTCCACCGACACACTCATAAACATACACACCTTTTTAATTCCCTTTTTTGGATTCAGGGAGTCTCATAACAAGCATTTCCGGTGAGATTTCGGTATCGAATTTTTGAGTGGAATACAGTACATTCTCTATCCAAAAGGTGCATTGTACATATGTGCTAGAGAAGTAAAAATAAACATAAACAAATCTAAAAGGAACCTCTCATTGTACCCATAATGCAAACGCCTCAAAACGTTTCTGCTGTCTCATCTATGTGGTATAAGAAGTCCACTCTCCAACTATAGTTTATATTGAAGTACCCGAGATCGAACCTGGAAAATATCGAGTTGAAGCAGTGGAATACCAGGAGATGGACATCCCTTACCTGCAGAACGGAGTACTGGATGCCGGAAGACGACCGTCCTGGTTAGCGTCTTGCAAGGACGAAAGCGAAACAGAAGTGGCTAGTGTTGATGTAGGATATGTTCGTTTGGCACCAGGCACAACAAATACTCGCGTCATTTCCACATGTTAACAGTGCTTTGTTATGTTTCTATATGTTCCAAGACATTTGCAACTCATTTGAGGAACTTCTAGTAGCTTATACTTGGAGCATGAACTTCATATTTGTGATGTGAATGCAGTGATAGGTTCCTTGAAAGTTGTGATGTTCAAAAAAAGGAATTAGATTAAAGAAGCAAGAGGTTTTATATTTAGAAAGAAAATAAATTGAAACAGTGAAAGAGTTTGAAGTAAGAAAAAGTTGTAGGGCAACTCACGGTAGAAAGAGAGAAGCAAAAGCTAAAGCGGTAATCACAGCAATTAGCACATATAAATATAAATTAGAGGAGTAAGCAATTAGAGAGAGTTTACGAGCAACAGTAGAAGCAAAAATGTGGGAAACGTAAATATGGTGGGTGTAGGAGGGGGGGGGGGGAAATTTTCACAACTGCGGTCTAATTTCCTAAAAGTGTATTGCTATCCTAAGTCCTTTCATCGCAGCTTGAAATATCACTGTTAATGTTGTTTTTAGTTTACAAATGTTATGCTAGGCTAAAGAAATAGTCAAATCACTAAAAGCTGATCGCTATGTGATGACATTTAATTTGCATTCTCTTTGCACGACCAAAATGAAAATAGTAAATGACGACTTCCTATTTGAGAACAGCGTAGTATTGGGAAATTTGAATACAAGTAATATTTATACAAAAAGTGTTTTTGACATGAATTGTGTGTTTTAACAGGAGCAATATATTTTATGAGTAAGATTTTGTCTCTATCTTACGATTTGCCAGTTATGCAAAAGTCATTCAGAATGAAGAAGGCTTCAGAAGCTATTCAATATATACATTTTATTTGGAATGACAACATTTTAACTATGTGGTATAGCAGTCAAAATCATTAGACATTTTTGAGAAAATTGAAAATTTCTAAAAATCCAACATGCAAAGTTCAGTTTGAAGTGATGTGGATTCTCCTGAAAATCTTTATGTCGCTTCCTTGAAAGATACCTACCTAATCTAACGGACTTTTCGTTTAGAGTTTTCTTGTTTACGGATAGACGCATACACGGCCCTTTTCTAAAAATGTTTTTTATTCAGGGATCCTCAAAATACGTGTTTTCGTGAAATCTCGGTACGAATTTTTGGAGGAATGCAATAACTTCTCCACCTAATATGTATACTGTACGTGGTAATATAGTAATAAGTATTGGTAAGAACATTTATAGAATCTATCAAAAACCTGACGTGTTCCAGCAACACAACTTTCTCTACCTATTTTACAGTAAATTATTTTTATAAAAGGTTATTGTTCTCTCTACTTCATGCTAATCTAGATAAACATTAGTAAAATAGGTTTATTACTTAGTTCTTTCTAAGTAGAAAGCTAAAGCGATATTTTAAAAGCTGGTCGCTATGTGATGCAATTGAAAATCCCTTCTCTTTGCAGTAACAGGATGAAAAAGTTGAGTAACAACTTCCCAGATGAGAAAAACTTAAATACTACAAATTGCAACACTAATAAGAAATGTCATATAAATCATCAGATATGCAAAAAAGTAGAGGACGTAAACTATATGTTTTAACGAGATCTATATTTGTTATGTAGTAACGGTTTATCAGCTATGCAAAATTCATTCAAAATGAAGGGGACTTCTGAGTAATTTCCAAAGAAATTCAGAATATATGTACATTATACTTAGAATGTAAAATTCTGTAATATAAAGTATTTTAATCACAATCATTAGAGCCACTTGTGAGAAGCCAATGATCATAACATACAGAGGACACCGGTTCACGACCAATCAATGAAGTTAGGCAGCATTGGGCATGGTCAGTACTTGGATGGGTGATCGCTTGGGAACACCACATGCCGTTGCAATCCACTACTTTTTTTGTCTCCTTCTGTGGTGCAATGGTTACCATGCTAGCCTCTAAAACCCAAGATTGGAGGTTTAACCTGGGGAGGGTAATGCATTTTTTTCGGACGCAAAATTCCTTAGCATAGCTTCCTTCGGGAGGGAAGTTAATCCGATGGTCCTGTAATGCTTATTTGCATGTAAAAGAACCCCATATCTAGAAAGAAGGTTTCTGGGCAAAACTCTACCATTTCGCGTCCGCAAGTTGTGTTTTCGTACTACAGTGCTATCTGTAGGCGTAGAACCGATCCCTCATCTCCATGACGCATAGCGGCGAACTCACGAACTAGAAATTCAAATTCGAAAAAGTAAACATCGTAACGAAGTCCTATAATCCACTTAGGAGCTTCAGGAAATAACAATATATGAGAAAATCGAACGTTTAAAAAAATAATCCTTTTCGTTTTTGAGTTACGCTGTTCACAGACAGATAGAGTGACCGACACATACAGGGGCCACTTTTAATATTTTTTTTTGATTAAGGCATGCTCAAAACATGCAATTCCGGTGAAATATCAGTATGAAATTTTCAGGTGGAATACAATATCCTCTCTACTTAGTATGCACATTGTATGCAAGTGGTAGAGAAAGTAATAAGTATTTTCTTTCTCAGCCCGTATATACAATGCACATAGTGGATAGAAAAGATATTGTATTCCAACAAAAAATTAGATGCCGAGATAGAACCTGAAATATATGTTTTGAGGTTCCCTGAATCCGAAAAAGGCCCGTGTGTGTCTGTCTGTGGACAGTATAGCTCAAAAACGAAAAGTCGGTCAAATATCACATTTCGTATTTAAGTTCAGGATCATCCAAGGATGCGACACGAAGATTTCAAGATAATCCTCCCTCCACAACTACCCTTTACATGGTTCATTTTCAAAATTTTTGATTTTCTAAAAAATAGCTCAAACGATTTTGATTATAATACCTACATTAACGATATTCATATCCCAAATAAAAGTATATTTTGAATTTTCTGGGAATAGCCTCTGAAGAGCTGTTTATTTTGGTTTAATTTTGTAAATGTTATACATAAGGTTTAAATCGTAAGAGATACACAAAAACTGTAGATCTTTTAAAACATATAATTTATGTCATATACGTTTTTCTCGTAGAATATTCATTGTCATTTGTTTCAATTTGAAGGCAAATTAACTTTTCTCAAACCATGCAACGCGAACCGAACTTAATTGAGTCACATAGCAACCAGCTTTTAAATGGTTTGACTATCGTTTCATCCTAATGTATTTCCTTATTTCCCTTCTACTAACGAAGTAAGTAATAATACCAATCCAGCTAATGTTTATCTTATCATGACGTAGATAAAAGAACAATCTTTTGTAAGAAAAATGTGTTTGTGGAACAGCTAGAACAATAGTGGTTCGGGAAAGTAATATGGGTGTAACACTTAAGATTTTAAAATAAGTTACGTTTAAAAAACTATAGTCATATCAGAAACACGGCTTAAATATTTATCGGCGATGAAATGATGAAATCGCAATAGTAGATTCGAGAGACCTTCGAACAAAATTTTCTGAGTAAACGTTTCCATCTTTCTGAACGCACACAAAGAGCGAAGCAGTCAGCAGCCCATGAGCAGTTACAACAAATCGGCGCTCTTTTATCTGGGTTATTCCCCTCGAGGATCATAATGAAAGTAAACGTGCAGATTCCAGACTCTCTTCTTGACACAGATATATTATGTTTTTCTTACTTAACAGAAAGAGTAATGTGTTCAGGAAGGTGTAACGAAGGACGAAGGGCACGTATATACACAGAGGAAACTGCTCGTTACAGCCGGCGTGAGAATGCAACCTGTTCTGTCACTTCCTTTCTGTTCCAGACCGTCGCTCAAGCCTGCTTTACGTACAAAAGTCCAAGTTTAAGGACTTATTCCTTTCTCTTCCACGTATGTATACAATGTACATAGGTAGTGAAGGTTTGTATTACACCCAAAAATTCGATACCGATATTTCACCGGAAATATATGTTTTAGGATCCCTGAATCCAAAAAGCTTTTTTAGAAAAGGTCCGCGTGCGCGCGCGCGTGTGTGTGTGTGGGCACACAACTCAAAAACCAAAAGTCGGTTTAATATCGTACTTAGTGTTTAAGTTTAACATCTTCCAAGGCTAACCTCCCACCCCAAACTACCCTTTACATGGAAACATTTCGAAAGTTGATTTTCTCAAAAAAACTTCTTTAACGATTTTGATTAAGTACCTATATTAAAGATATTCGTAGTCGCCTTACCCTCTCCGTATTTAGGACTGACAACCCCTAGGACTTAGGGGTCAGAAGCCAAAGGGAAGCCAATGGAGAATGGAGAACCTAGAACGAGTGGTCGGCCCGTGGTCAGGCATGAGCCGAGGAAGTGGATGATATGAAATATAAGCAAAATGGATGTTAGGAAAGCTGATGATGGAGCAATTGGTGGGATGGATGGCAAGGAAAACCCGAGGATCCGGAGAAAACCCGCCCATACGTCACTTCGTCCACCACAAATCCCACATGCGGCCGCTTGGGATCGAACCCGGGACGCCTAGATGGGAGGATAGTGGTCTAACGCCGCCTAAAAATATTAATATGACAAATAAAATGTTTGTCTCTTCATTCTGAATGCATTTTGAATAACTGGTAAACCGTAAAATATAGACAAAACCTTAAATCGCAAAAATATAGACCTTGCTAAAACACAGAATTTATGTATGTCATTTTATTTTTTGTAGCCTTAACCAGAGAAAGTCAATAAATGGAACACATCAGAGTTTTTTAACTTCCAAACACAATTTCACAAGAGTGTTTCACCATTTCATAGCTTCTATTGCTAGTCATTATCTTCGATATGACAATTTAAAAACCTGAACATTGTCTCGAGTTCCTACCGCAGTAATGTCCACTTTAAAAGTAGGGGAAGGGGTTCGGTGTTCGATTAATGGTGACCTCCTCTCTTACCCAAGGGTTTTAGGTTTCCCCTGGTCGTTAGATTCTCTCATCCCCCGAATTTCTTGCCCCCTCCATATTGTTTCACTAATTATTTTATTAATCCTTCACTTCGTTTGATCTGTTTCAGGGTTGAAGTTTCGGCAGTGGTGTTTCGGTGCAGCGTGAAAGGAAAAAAGGATGCTCTCTGTGGAAATTTTCTCCGTCCCTACATTCGCCATCTGTAATCACACAGACAGAGATCACGATCTATAGTCTAATTATCTCCATCACCGCAGTTGGATGGCAAAGTTCAAACAGTTCTTTGAGGTCACATTCCACGTACCGTGCTACTTTGTTCTTAACAAGTTAGGGTGTCATTTACTCTAGCTGCCTAATCTATAGAAGGCAGCAGAGATCGCATTACCACTTATTTTCTTATTTTTAGTGTTTACAATTGCTTTAAACTAAGGTGGAACTTTGGATCGTGGTATTTACCTTCGCGTTTGAGAGTAACCATCAAAACACCCCACGGGTTTTGACTCGGTATAACCAGCCTGAATCATCCCGCTTTCATTATAATGTACGATTTATGTCGTTTTTTTGTTTTTTGTTTTGCTTTTTGTTTTGTTTTTTTTTTTTGAAGAAAGCAATTTCCCAAATATTCCTTGTTATTATTTTAATATATTTTCTAATATTTATACTATACACATCTGACTTCACTCCTTTATTTTTACTTTCTCTGCACGTAGTATCACATATAAATAGGTAGAGAGGATATTGTATTCCACTCAAAATTCGATGTCCAGATTTCACCGGAAATAAATATTTTGAGGTCCCCTGAGTCCAAGAAAAAACATTTTACATAAAGGAACCACGCGCTCATGTGTTTTTGCATGCTTAAAACAGCAAAGCTCAAAAACGAAAATACCTTTTACATGGAAAAAGTTTTGAACATTTTGTTTTTCTCAAAAATGGTTCCTACGATTTTTATTAAAATACCGCATATTAATGATATTTAGATCATAAATTATATATATCTTGAATATTCTGGGAATAATCTCTGAAGATTTCTAATTCTGGATGAAATTTGTTAAATTTTGCATAACTAGTAAACGGTATAAAAACTTACTATACAAAAATGTAAATCTTGAAAAAAGGTCCTATACATTTTTTGTACAGTTGACCGTTTCCGAGGTATTCCTTGTACTGATTAAAATTTTAAACTATGAGATGTTAACGGAATGTCACTTTTCGTTTTATCTCTTTTCTTTTGCTACTGGCTAAGCAATGCGAACCGAACTTCAGTTGTTTACAGGACGATTAGATTTTAAATGATTTGACAATCACTTTAGTCTAATATATTCCCTTGCTTCCCTTACAAGGACTTAAATAATAAAACCTTGTTTTCTAATGCTTATCTAGATTAACATGAAGTAGAGAGAAAAAAAAACTTTTATAAGAATAGTGTATTGAAGAAAATGTAGAATAAGTTGTGTGAAGGTATTTTTTTTTTTTACTTTCTCTAAGCGTACTATGTAGCATAGTGTATAGAGGAAGTATTGTATTCTACCCAAAAACTCGATACCTAGATGTTACATGATACATCTTTGGGACCCTCTGAAACCAAAAAACAGCATTTTTATAAAAAAAGGTCTGTTTGTGTGTGTGTGAACAAAAAAGTGGTATCTTCCAAGGAAGTGACTCGATTTTAAAGAAAATTCCCCCACACCAAACAACCCTTTACATGGAAAAATTTTCGAAAATTTTGTTTTTCTCAAAAACGGCTCTAATGGTTTTGATTAAGATGCCACATATTAAAGTCATTTCCACTAAAATAAAATGTATATCTGGAATTATCTGGGAATAGCCTCTGCAGATATCTTTATTCCGGATAAATTTTGTTGGATTTTGGATAACCGGTAAACCGTAAGAGAGAGACAAAATCTTACTACACAGAAATGTAGATCGAATTAAAAAACACAATTTATGTCACATACTTTTTTTTTCGCGGAGTTAACCGTTTTCGAGATATTCCTTTTTATTAGTTTTACTTTTCAAATACTTCAACATTACTCATGCGGGAACTTGTCAACTTTTGGCTACGCAAAGAAAAGGATTTCAACCACATGCAACCAGTTTTTAAACGATTTTACTACCGCTTTAGACTAGTGTATTCTCTTATTTCCCTTTTATTTATAAAGAAGCAATAAGCTTTTTTGGAATATGTTGTTACAGGGAGGTAGAGAAAGTCAAGTGTATAGAGCACATCAGATTTCTTCTGAACTATTCTTCGTTTCTATAACGATTACTTTCAACACTGATATCTCAATATAACATTTAACCACAGCGTTCAATCACCGTTCTTCGGTCTATCTCTTCTTACGGTTCAGAAGGCACACAATAACTAACCACCCTTGGAAACGTTAAATAAAAAGCTGTCGACAATCGCTGGTAAATGCAGGAGGTTTTTCCTTCCTTGTTTACTTTGTGGCCTCACCTTTGACCTGGTGGCTTATCGTGGTCTTTGTCAGGCGTTCAGTCACCCCCCTGCCTGTTATATTCGTCTTATCGACCGATATCACAAGGCCGAGGTTCCATTTATAACGGACCTTGTCTGGGAGATCTTTTATCATTGCTATGTGAACCGGGGAAACTTAATGGTACACTGAGCCAAGCTCAAAGCAAAATTGTTAAACATAACTGTGACTTCATGTTCCTGGGTTCAAACAGACGCTTGGGAACTGGTGACATTCAACAATTTCGCTGAAGTCCTTTATCTTCCACATATCTTGCAATAGAGTAAGTATTGCATTTCACCCAAAAATTCAATACCGTGATTTCATTGAGTATACTTGCTTTGAGGATTTAAAAATCTGATATGTTTCATTCACATGACTTTGTTTACTACTCTTCAATAAATTATTGTTAAAAAGCTTATTCTTCTATTTACTTTTTGCTAATCAAGATAAACATTAGCAGAAACGGTCATTTACTTAGTTCCTTATAAGTAGAAGGGAAATAAGGGAATACACGAGGCTGAACCTAGTCAAATATTACTTTCTCTATACGCACTATATATAGTGTATACAGTAGGTATTGCAATGCACCCAAAAATTCGATACCGAGATTTCACCGGAAATACATGTTTTGAGACACCCTGAATAAAAAAACATTTTTAGAAAAATGTGCGTGTGTGTGTCTGTCCGTGTGTATGTGTGTGTCTGTGGGCAGCATAGCTCAAAAACGAAAATACTTTAGATACCAAACTTGGTATTTAGGTTTGGCATCTTCCAAGGATGCGACACGAACATTTTCAAGAAAATCCCCCCCACCTCAAACTACCCTTTACATGGAACTTTTTTCGAAAATTTTGATTTTCTAAAAAATGGCTCTAACGATTTTGATTAAAATGTTGTATATTAAAGATATTTACCTGACAAATAAAATGTATATCTTGAATTTTCTGGATTCTGGATGAATTTTACGGAATTTTGCATAACTGGTAAACCGTAAGAGATGGACAACAACTTAGCACACAAAAAATATAGAGCACACTAAAACCCACAATTTACGTTATATACATTTTTTTCGTGGATTTGATATTTTTTAGGTATTCCTTGTTTTTGGTTTCAGTTTTGAAAAACTTATACTTTCCTCATACAGGAATTTGTTAACTCCTATCCACACAAACAAAGGAACTTCAGTCACATAGCAACCAGCTTTTGACTACTTTAACGTATGGTACTCCCTTATTTCGCTGCTACTTACAAGGAAGCAAGTAATAAGACTATTTCTGCTAATTTTTTCTCAATTAGCATGAAGTAAATAGAATCATAAGCTTTTTAACAATAATTTGTTGCAGAGAGTAGAGAAAGTCATGTGAATGGAACACATTAGTTTTTTTTGAAATGTGGTTACTATGGGATTGAAATCCTTTTCTTTACGTGGTCTGGAGTTGATAAGTTCTCTGTGAGAAAAGTTTGTTTTTTATACTGAAACCAATAACAAGACATTTCTCGAAAACGGTCAAATCCACGAAAAAAATGTATATGACATAAATTGTTTGTCTGAGGAGATCTACATTTTTGCGTGGTAGGGTTTTGCCTATCTCATGGTTTACTAGTTATGCAAAATTCAAAATTCAAGAGGTCTTCAGAGGCTATTCTCAGAACATTCAAGTTATACATTTTATTTTTCATATAAATATCTTTAATATTCGATATTTTAATCAAAATCTTTAGAGGTATTTTTTGGAAAATCAAAATTTTCTAATTTTTTTCCATGTAAAGGGTACTTGGATGTGGAGGGATTTTCTTGAACATCTTCGTGTCTCATCCTTGCAAGATACTATGTGCCCACATACACACATATTTTTTTTTTCTAAAAATGCTTTCTTTTGGATTCAGAGTGTCCCAAAACGTGTATTTCCTGTGAAATCTTAGTAGCGATTTTAGTGTAATACAATACCTTCTCTATACACTATGTACATAATAGTGTAGAGAAAGTAAAAATGTATCCTGTGGTGTCTGTATGAATGCCTGTAAATAACAACGAAAATTCCGTTAAGTTCAGCATCTTCCAAGGATGCGACACAAAGATTTTCAAAAAAATTCCCGTCCCAAAATAACTTTAAATGGAAAACTTCTCGAATATTTTTACTTTCCTAATAGTGGATTCAACGGTTTTGATTAAAACATCATATGTTTAGGACAGGGCGGCGCCGTGGTTATACCATTCGCCTCTCATCTACATGACGAGTGTCATCGGTAGTAAAAGTGGGCGTTAAACAGCATCAAAAGAAAAAAGCACATATAGATCTTTTATACTTTTTTTTAAGTAGAAGATCCTAAAACATGTATTTCCTATGAAATCTCGGTATCAAAGTTTTGGTTGGAATGCAATACCTTCTCCATATACTATGTACATCCGTGGTAAGATAGTAAAAACGAGTAGAATGCAACACTCAGCTTTTTACTTTCTCTACACGTACTATGTACATAGTGCATAGAGAAGGAATTGCATTCCAACCAAAAATTTGATACCGAGATTTCACCGGAAGTACATGTTTTAGGCCCCCTGAATCATAAAAAGCATTTTTGGAAAAAAAGTCCGTGTGTGTGTGTGTGGGTGGGGGGGGGGTCTGTGGACAGCATAGCTTGAAAACTAAAATACTTGATATTTAAGTTTGCTATCTTTCGAAGATGCGACACGAAGATTTTCAAGAAAATTCCCTCAGCCCCAACTACCCTTTACCCGGAACTTTTTTCGAAAATTTTGATTTTCTCAAAAATGGTTCTAACGATTTTGATTAAAATATCGTATATTAAAGATATAAAAAAAAATTAATATCTTGAATTTTACGGAACTTTGCATAACTGCTAAACCATAAGAGATGGACGAAAACTTATACCATAAAAAATGTAGAGCACGTTAAATACACAATTTATGTTATATACATTTTTTTTCGTGGTGTTGATCGTTTCTGAGATATTGCTTGTTATTGGTTTCAGCTTTAAAAAACTTATATTTTTCTCATACAGGAAAATGTTAACTCCTATCCATACAAAGGAACTTCAGTCACATAGTAACCAGCTTTTGGCTATCACTTTAACCTATGTTACTCCCTTATTTCGCTTCTACTTACAAGGAAGCAAATAATAAGACTATTTCTGACAAATTTTTCTCGATTAGCATGAAGTGTATAGAACCATAAGCTTTCTAACAATAATTGTTACAGATGTAGAGAAAGTCATGTGAATGAAACATATTAGAATTTTTTTTTCGTTCTTTTGTACTATCAACCTTTATACAGTAGCTAAGGTATGGGATTCACTCTACTGTTTACGAGGCCAATGAGAAACGGAAACAGAACTAGCTTAGATGTCAGAGTATTCAGTAATGGCGATGTTGTTGCAGGAAGCAAACCTGTTTGTTACCAGGTCACACACAAATCGCACCTGCAAGGCCCCGCCGCGGGAGCTACCGGGTTTGACTCCAGGATCACTCTGCTGTGGTCTTTCTCGTAAGCAATACCCTCCACCTGCTACAGTGTATTGGGTTGCACGCGACGTGAGGCTACGATGGTTTGTGGTCTTACCTACTTGAACAACTTTTAATCTATTTGTTGCCCACTAAACCAGACCATCAATATTGTTTATTTATTTTTTCAGGGGCGACCGAAATTGAACCTTCTTTTAGCTTGTTACGTCCAGCGATTTTCTCAAAAACAATCTCTAAAATTTTAGTTAAAATATCATAAAGGCAATTATATGACAAATAAAATGTATATTTTGACTTTTCTGGGAATAGCCCCTGAAGTCCTCTTCATTCTGAAGGCCTTTTACACAATTTAACCGTACGAGATGCACAAAATCTTACTACACAAAACAGAAAGATCTCGTTAATACGCATATTTTATATAATTTTTGTATGTGAAATTAACTATTATCAGATATTCCATATTAATTGCTTAAATGTTCAAATACTTATGCTTTTCTAAAATAGGATATAATTATTTTTACTTTCTCTTGCCCCGTATGCACAATGTAGATAGGAATAGAGAAGGGTGTGTGTATATAGGGACAGCATAACTCATAAACGAAAAGACGGTTAAATACCAAACCAGAAGATTTTCAAGAAAATCCCCCAAGCCCTAACTATCCTTTACATGGAAAAAAATTCGAAAATTTCGTTTTTCTTAAAAATGGCTCTTAACGATTTTGATTAAAATACCACATATTAAAGCCATTTTATCACAAAAATGTATATCTTTAATTTTCAGAGAATAGCTTCTAAAGACCTATTTATTTTGGATAAATTTTGCTTAATTTGGCATAACTAGTAAACCGTAAGAGATAGATAAAACTTACTATACAAAAAATGTAGAGCTTGTTAAAATACACAATTTATGTTGTATACATTTTTTTCGTGGAACTTTTTGTTTTCGAGATATTCCTTGTTATTAGTTTCAATTGTGAAGTACTTATACTTTTCTCAGACGGAAGTGTCCGTTTTTCTTTTGTTCTACCCCTGGCCAAGCAAAGAAGCGATTTGCAATGACAATCGCACAACGACAGCTTTTAAAACATTTGACTATCACGTTAGCCTAGTGCATTCCCTTAGTTCCATTCTGCTTATAGGGAACTAAGTATCACAATTCTGCTAATGTTTATCTCGATTAGCATGGTGTTGAAAGAAGAATGATCTTTTGTAAGAAGTTTGTTTTTTTCATCCTGGTAATGCAAAGGCAACGGAATTGGAATACCATCACTAGCAACTAGAATTTAAAAGAGTTTTAGTCTGCCTCAATAGTGTGGGGTAGCGTATCTGTCATCTCACATTCAAACAGTCGCGAGTTCGAAACTCGCTTAGGGTGAGTTACCCGGATAAGGTTCTTTTTTCAGGGTTTTCACTTATCCTGAAAAAACGAATATCGAGTTATTTCAAGCACCATGGACACCGAGATGGTTTCACCTATTTCATCCATCGTCCGATATGACCAACCTGGTTAAAGGATATTAAGCTACAAAAAAACAAAAATTTTATTATGACTTTAGCCCAGTGTATTCCCTTAATCCCCTTGCACCCACAAAAAATATGTAACAAAACTACCTATATTAATGTTTATCCCAATTAGCAAAAAGTAGATGGAAGAATAAGCTTAATTAAAAATACTTTATTGCAGAATAGGTAGAAAAAGTGATGTAACACATAAGATTTTTAGTTGCATGAAAGTCATTCAGAAAAATACATCTTTGACAATGTAACATGCATCAATACATTCAGCTAATATCTGTGGTCCACAATCGGAAGGTCCTGGGTGGAATTCCCGTTGGTCGACCAATCTGGCTCTTTTTTATTTATTTTTTTCCCCCTCAGTCGCCATTGATACAACCACCTTCCACCTTCAGACAAAAGCATGGTAGGTACGATTGAAAATGGATTTTAACTGCAATTTATTTTCTTCTAAACATAAACATTAATTAATAGCTTTATTAAGTTTAGATTTTGTTGTTTTGAGCTTCTTTTGTTAACATTTTAGTAATATTAAGATCTTGAATTTGTGCTTTAATATTTTTGCTGCCACCTAACCATAGATAGTGAAGCAGCTAGTCGGAACGGGACTATAACTCCCATCTACTTGAAGCGGAGCAAAGTATGGTATAAATGGAAGAGATTTTTAAAGCTTGCTTACTTCGCCATCTGACTATATATGGCAAATAATTCCATGGCACCCTAATGCCATCTGCTTGTGGCAAAGTTGTATGATACGATGATGATACATATTAAACGCCAATTTCCACCACATAGCGATCAACGATTGTCTCAACTAAGAGTTCTGTCACGATATGGTCAAGTAGTCAAATAAATTTAAAAATCTGATATGTTCCATTTACATACTTTTCTCTACTAGTTCTGCAAACAAACTATTCTTACAAAAGATTATTCTAAAGCAACAGTAAAATCTTTCAAAAAATGTCCTATCGGATTGTCATGTCTAGGAGAAAAACAAAAGAAATGTGAAACGGACGAGGACTTCCCGCTTGAGTGAAGTTTAGTATTATAAAATTGAAACGAATAACAGAGAATATCTCTGAAATCCTCTAAACAAACAAAGTGTATATGACATAAATTGTGTGCTTTAATGATATTAATTTTTTTACTTTCTCTACACGTACTATGTACATAGTGTATAGAGAAGGTATTGCAATGCACGCAAAAATTCGATACCGATATTTCACCGGAAATACATGTTTTGAGACCCCCTGAATCCAAAAAAAGGATTTTTAGAAAAATGTCCGTGTGTGCCTGTCTGTATGTGTGTCCGTGTCTGTGGGCAGCATAACTCAAAGAAGTAAAGACAATTAATAACCAAGCTTTTTAGGTTTGGTATCTTCCCAGGATGCGACACGAAGATTTTCAAGAAAATCCCCCACCACAACTACCCTTTATGTGGAGATGTTTTCGAAAATTTTGATTTTCTAAAAAATGGCTCTAACGATTTTAATTAAAATGCCATGCATTAAAAATATTTACACGAAAAATAAAATGTATACCTTGAATTATCTAGGAATAGTCTCTGAAGACTACTTTAGTCTGGATGAATTTTGCATAACTACTAAACCGTAAGAGATGGACAAAAACTTACCGCACAGAAAATATTGTCATAGAGCGACCAGTTTTTAATCTATCACTTTAACCTATGGTACTTCCTTATTTCGCTCCTACTTTCACGGAAGCAAGTAATAAGATTATTTCTGCTATTTTTGTCGATTGGCATGAAATAAATAGAAGCATACGCTTTTTTACAATAATTTGTTGCAGAGATGTAGAGAAAGTCGTGTGAATGGAACACATAAGAATTTTTAACTCGGATTACCTCAAAATATATATTCCTGGTGAAATCCCAACATCAATTTTTTTAGTGGAATACGATATCTTCTCTACATATATGCACATGGTAGGTGTAGAGAAAGTAAAAAATTACGCTCTGCGTTTTAATATTTGAAAGTGTGCCCTCATTTTACTCACCAAAAAGTATCTTTGACATGATTACCCTATAGAAAGGGAGAAACAAGCACCAGAAGAGTTGTTACAGAAGAGGTAAAACGCCAGACTGAGGCAATGGCTTGTATAAATACATGGCGCCCCTCCCAGTTAATAAGCAGACTCTTCAAACTTTTACATTTAGAAATGAGGGGAAACGAGCCTCAAATGCCAACTTGGGGCGGTTTTATAACCCACCTACGCACTTCAAATTTACGTACGATGAAAGAATTTGAGTGCCTATGGAGCCAAGCTTGATGAAAGGAACGAAACCCCCCGTTTAAACACGCGACATTTTCGTGAAAAGCTACTTTTTTACTTTATCCATTACTTACCTACAGCTACTAGAAAAATCTGATGTGTTCCATTCACATGACTTTCTCTACAGCTTTATAACAATTTGATGTCGAAAAGCTTGTGCTTCTATCTACTTCATCCAATCGAGATCAACATTAGCAGAAATGCTGTCTTGTAAGCAGAAAGGAAATAAGGGAATACACTAGGCTGAAACGACGGTCAAATCTTTTAAAACCTGGTTACCATGTGCATTGCCAGCAGTTGACAAATTCCCGTATGGGAGTATTTTAAAACTGAAACCACTTACAGGGAATATCTAAAAAACGGCCACCTCTTCGAAGAAAATGTATATAACAAATTGTGGGGTTTAACCAGCTCTACATTTTTTGTTAAGTAAGTTTTTGTCTATCTCTTAGGGTTTACCAGTTATGTAAATTTTTAGAAAATTCATCCAGAATAAAGATACCTTTAGAGGCTATTCCCAGAAAATTCAACATATAGGTTTTATTTGCCGTGTAAATGGCTTTAATATACTGTATTTTAATCAAAATAGAGCACTTTTCGAGAAAATCAAAGTGTTTGAAAATGTTTCCATGTAAAGGGTAGTTGGGGTGGGGAATTTTCTTGAAAATGTTCGTGTCGCATCCTTGGAAGATTCTGAACTTTAATACCAAGTTTGGTATTTTACCGACTCGTTTTTGAGTTATCGTGTTCACAGACACACATACACACACAGACACACACTGACAGACACTCACATGGACATTTTTCTAAAAATGCTGTTTTTTTTTGTTTGTTTTTTTTTTTTTTTGGATTCAGGTGTCTCAAAACGTATATCTCCAGCGAAATTTTAGTATCGAATTTTTGGGTGCAATACAATACCTTCTCTATACACTATGTACATAGTATGTGTAGTGAAAGTAAAACATTACAGACAGGCGCAGGCGCATGTCTGCCAACAACATAACCCAAAAACGTAAAGTTGGATGAATACCAAACTTAGCGTTTTATTTCACCACCTTCCAAGGATGCGACACGGAATATTTCTATAAAACTACATTAATTACCCTAAAATTACATTTTCTTATCTTCCCAAAATGTTTCTAAATATTTCAAATTGAAATCATATATTTAAGATATTTGCATGACAAATAAAACATATACTTCTAATTTTGTGGGAATAGCATGTAATTACTCTGGCTGACCTTTGTATATTGGTATAACCGTAAGAGATAAAAAAAAACATTACAGTCAAAATCTGATGCGTTCTACCTATTTCGCAAACAAACTTCTTACAAAATATTATTCTGCGATCTACTTCATGCTAATTGACATAAACCTTATCAGAATTGTTGTATTACTTAATTCCTTATAAGTAGAAAGGAGTAAGGGAATTCCGTTCTCTTTGCGTGGTCATGAGTAAAACAAAAGAAACTGGGCGGGTTCTGTTTGAGAAAAGAGTTTTAAAATTGAAACCAATAACAAGGAATAAATAGGAAATGGTTAACTCCACAACGAAATTCCAGAATGAAGAGCACTTCAGAGGCTATTCGCAACAAATTCAAGCTATACATTTTATTTGTCATGTAAACATCTTTAATGTGCGGTATTTTGAACAAAATCGTTATTCAAATTTTATAGAAAATCGAAAATTTCGAAAAATCTTCAATGTAAAGGGCAGTTTGAGGAGGAGAGTTTTTCCTGAAGAATATTTTAGTGTCACATTCTTGGAAGATACTAAACTAGAATGCCTAGTTTGGTATTTAACCGAGATTTCATTTTATAGTTGTTGTCCACACACATGGATCTTTTTCTATAAATGCTTCTCTTTTTTTTTTTTATTCAGGAGTCCTTAAAACACACATTTCCGGTGAAATCTCGGAATCTAATTTTTGGGTGGAATACAATATTTTCTCTACCTACTCACATATGTGATACATAAAGTAAAAGTGCTGGTATGAAGCGAAGAATATGAAATCTGAACAACTGCATAAAGTATAAGCTGTACTTAATGTAAAAGCTTTTAGTGTTTCACTATTATTAGAGATGTTGGAAACGCATTAAGGCCCAAGCATATACAAGCTTACGAGCACCGCATTACACTAGTGTGCTATGTAAGTTGCAGTATCGGGATTCGAAACCGGTCCTTCAAGTGCCATTCACGAACCTTACTGTAGCAGAAGCAGACTGCTGAAAATAAAGAAAGTAAAAACACAGCTATAATGTTACTGACATTGCGAAGCACCATCTGTGTGACATTCTGCGAATTCTAATAAAAGAAAAAAATAGCATTTAACAGAAAACTTTGATACTATGAAGAAACTTCTAAAACTTCTTCGGAAAGAAAAAGTGGTTAAAATCGGTTTACTCTCGGTACATCATTTTTAATTAGTTGGATATAAAACATTTCTCTAGAATCGTCCGATGGTTTGTAACCAAATCGATTCTACTTTAATAATCAGTTGATTTTATTATCCGAGAGAAATGCGTATGAATGATAACAAATGTTCATTTCTAGGATAAAAAAATACATCATTGTTAAAAAAAATATGTTCCATTCATATGATTTTTGTCTAAAATTATTGTTAAAAGCTTATTCTTCTATCTATTTCATGCTAAGCTTTTTAGCAAAAATTATTTTATTACTTGCTTCCTTGCAAGTAGAAAGGAAATGAGAGAGAACCATAGGTTAAAGCGATTGTCAAATTTTTTAAAAGCTGAATGTTATGTGATTGAAGTTTCTTTGTTTTTATGGCGAATACTTGACACATTTCTATATGAAAAAGGAATAAGTATTTTAAGCTAAAACGAATATCAAGTAATATTTCAGAAACGCGAGTTCTACAAAATATATAATTAATTATATATATTAACGAGATCTAAAATTTTTGAGTGGTAAGTATTTTTTTCTTACGATTTACCAGTTATGCGAAATTCGGCAAAATGAATCCAGAATAAAGAAGTTTTCAGAGGCTATTCCCACAAAACTCAAGACATACATTTCAGTTTTCATTTAAATATCTTTATGTACAATATTTTGATCAAAGGCGTTAATGCCATTTTTGAGAAATTAAAATTTTCGAAAATTTTCCTATGAAAGTAAAGGGTAGTTTGATGTGGGGGAATTTCCTCAAACTCTCCGTGTCGCAAGTTTGGTATTTAAAGGTTTTCTTTTTTGAGCTATGCTGTTCACAAACACAACAAACACACACACATACACACACTGGCCTTTTTCTAAAATGCTCTTTTTGTATACAGGAGATTTCAAAACATGTATTTCCGGTGAAATCTCGTTATCAAATTAGTGAGTGGAATAAAATACCTTCTCTTAGACTATAAGTAGAGAAAGTAATTATGTGTTAACGAAACAAATGATAATACACAACTTCAACAATAAAGAAATAACTGGAAACACAACAAAAATAAAAAATCTGATGTGCTCCATTCACATGACTTTTTCTACATCTCTATAACAAATTATTGTTAATAAGAAGCTTATTCTTCTATCTAGTCATCAAATCGAATAAACATTATCGAAATGGTCTTATTACTTACTTTAGTATTTTACTGACTTTTTGTTTTTTAACCTAATCTGTCCATCTTTTGTCTTTCAGTTATCGCGTTAAGAAACCCACGGACACACACGGACGTTTTTCTAAAAAAAAATTTTGACACAGAGAATCCTGAAAGGTATATTTCCAGTAAAAATCTCGGTATCAATTTTTGGGTGTAGTGCAATACCTTCTATACCTACGAATCATGTACTATGTAGAGAAAGTTAAAATACACAAACTACAACTGACTATTGTACTGATTTACACATTGATTTGGTGATGTTTCCGTATATTCTGGATGTTTTATAATTGAAGGTAACCTCAGTCCCAATTAGTTTGAACTACCTGTGCTTTTATTATTTACGTCATGAAGCATTTCCGGTACCATCTTTGCGGATGGTCATCCCGTAGCGAGAATGTTTTGTGCATATGCATTTATTCATCACTAATATCGTAAGATTGCAGACAGCAGCCGGGATAAATTGGGCGAGGATAGTTAAGAACAGAGCGAAATGGAGAAGTCTAGGGAGGGAGATATCAAAGTGCAGCACATAACAGAGAAGTGAATAGTGAAAAACTGATATCACAGACAAAACTAATTATAGAAGTAGAATATAGTATAGTCATAGCATTACATATTACCAGGCTAAAAGTGAGCAAGTTGAAGAAGTGATTACGAAAGTTAAAATATTAGAAAACACCCAAACTCTCATGGAATGGCTCCCCATGTTAGAGTACAAATTCGGAGCTAGCCCTACACAATTAGGAGGTCCTTCCTCTGAAGGAATGTTATGGGCTCTATTTATTACCATTATTATTACTAAAATGGAAATGGCGTGTTATTTATGGACGCTCTTTAACTGCTATGGTTCTCAGCGTCCTATTCTATACTGGGCGTGAAAGACCGCTTAATTTTGCTCAGAGACCTCTATCAGGCTTGAGGTTCTTTTACATGCCGCAAATCTACCACACGGGACCCACGACTTTACTTCCCTTCCGAAGGAAGCCATCTAAGGATTTTTACGCCCGAAAAAATCCATCACCCTCCGCCGGGTTTGAACCCGCGACCTTGGGTGTATGAAGTTAGCATGGTACCATTACACCACGGAGAGCGACTCATTATTACTATTATTAGTATTACTACTATTATTATTATTTATATTACAATTATTATCATTATTATAAGTATTAACATTATTATCATTATTATTACCATTATCATTATTTATTATCATTATTAATTATTATTTATTATCATTATCAGTATTTTTATAATTATTATCGTATTCTTCAGGCGTTGAACACACCTCACCCTCCAGCACTCCTTACTAGGCTGAGATGGGGAATGCAGCGGCCGGGCGGTAGGACTTGGTCCCTTGCGTGGTTCCGTTAATATCGTATTCTTCAGATAACATCATGTGGATTTCTTGGCTTATTATTGCTTGAACTACGTACTATAATACTGCACTGCAGCTTAAGCTTTCTCTTAAGCCCGGTTCCTCTTAAGCTTAAATTGTGAAACCGGGAGTAAGTGTTTTCAAATTTTGACTACACCTTAAACATTTAAAATCGCTGTATACTGCAAGTTAAGCAACGTATCTAAAGAATAATGTAAATTACCACAACGTATACACTAAAGGTTAACAATGTTAGTGCATGCTTAATGCATACACGTATTTTCGAAATTATAGAGCACATTTTTAACAACATAATGAATAAACATTCTAGATATTTTTGGAACATACAGATCTAATGTCTGCAACCTGAGTTGCAGGAACATACAACGACATAATCACGTCACATGGGTAGCAGAACTCTCCAGCACACCAGTCAGGCGCGACAGTCAGAACGGGTCCTCTGAAACCTGACAGGTTTAAAGGAACCAAGTTTGGTCACCATGAACTGCGCCGAGTGCATGTGCACTCTTGCTCTGCGGACGAGCAAGCTAATTTGTTGCAGAGTAGCCTAGGGCAGAGAAACTTCATGCAATCTATACACTTCTAGAGGAAATTTGAATGAAAACCTTGAATGTCCTCACTGTCGTTTATTTCCATAGCTACTTTGCAAATTATTGTTATTATTATTATTATTATTATTATTATTATTATTATTATTAAGCTACTTCTTATTAATCTCAGCATTTACATTAACATTACTCATAGTACTTGTTTTAGTGACAAAGAAACTCAAAACGTTAGTACTTTCTCTAGCCCGCATGTACAATGTCCATAGTGCATAGAGAATGTGTATTCCACCCAAAATTTGATGTCGAGATTTCACCGGAAATATATGTTTTGGGGTCCCCTGAGTCCGAAAAAAGCAGTTTTAGAAAAAGGTCTGTGTGTGTCTGTCTGTGGACAACATAGCCCAAAAACGAAGAGACCGTTAAATACCAAACTTGGTATTTAGGTTGGTATCTTCCAAGGATACGACACGAATATTTTCAAGAAAATCCCCCCACTAAAAACTACCCTTAACATAGAAAAATGTTCGAAAATTTTGAATTTCTAAAAAATGCTGTAAGATTTTGATTAAAATCCCGTACATTAAATAGATTTACATCCCAACATTTATCTTGAATTTTCTGAGAATAGCCTCCGAAGACCTCTTCATTCTGGAAAAATTTTGCCGCTTTTTGCTTAACTGCTAAACTATAAGAGATAGACAAAAACTTACTGCTCGTCTCGTCAAAACACTTTTTTTTTTTTTTTTTTTTATTCCTTGTTATTGGTTATTGTTATCAATTGTGTACTTTTATCAGACAGGCTCCGTTTTTCTTTTGTTCTGCTCCTAGTGATTTGCATAACGATAGCTAGTGCATTTCCTTAGTTCCCTTCTACTGATAAGGAGAGATAATGCGATCCGCATGCTACTTCTCCATCAAGTAGCTCCTCAATTGGTCCCCCAGGCTGAGTGCACCCCGTTACTTGGAATCGAACCCATGTCTCTCGCTTGGTAAGCAGCCGCGCTACCACCGCGCTAAGGAGATGACCAAATTTATCATGTAAATATGTTTAACATGCGCTCTAATGATTTTAATCAAAATCGTTAGTCATTTCTGAGAAACTCAACATTTTCGAACATTTTTCCATGTAAAGAGTAAGTTGGGGTGTGGGAATGTTCCTTAAAATCATGTCGTATTAAATACTAAGTTTGGTATTTTACCGACTTTTCATTTTGAGTTATCGTATTCACAGACATTCGTGAACACGGGCACACAAGGACCTTTTTCTAAATATTTTTAGTGTGCTTCCGGTGAAATCTCGATGTCGAATTTTTGAGTTGAGTGGAATATCTTCTCTACCTACGTACCATGTACTACGTAGAGAAATGTCTGCTAATGTTGATGTGATTAGCATAAAGTAGATAGAAGAATTTGCTTTTGTAAGAATAGTTAACTACAGAATGTATAGAGAAAGTCATGTGAATGGAACATATCAGATATTTTAATTGAAGTGATTGATTTCAATGACGTTTTTATTTGATTTGACTGTCGCTGTTATGACAATTTATATGTGAGCAGTGTCATGGAACTCTTGGACGAAAACATTATTTGTTTATAGTGTTCACGTGATAAGAAGTACAAAAGGGGGTCATTAGAGGCGCTATATTTCACTTTCTGTGAGTCATGTCGTCAGCAAATGAAAATAACATGATTGAGCATGTGTGACGGAGACGGCAAATGGCCGGACAGCTGCGAGTGGCTTGTGCATGTATATTAGCCGGATCAGACATCCACAGCGCTCAAATAAAACCGCTACAAAGGTATACTCCATATATCGAAACTTGAAACCGCTGCTGCATATGGAAATACATACATGTTAACAACCTTCATCAGTTCGATGCACTTTCATCACTTAGGCAGAAATGACAGCGACCCCCAAAGTCACCGGCGCGGCCAGAGGGGTAGAGATCTTTGGTTATTTCAATGGTTGTATAAAATGCTTTCATATTTCGTTTATATAACAAAATCAAGTGACGTTTTACTTTCTCTGCTAAGTTTAGTACATAAGAGGAAGTACAATACAACTTCACTTAATGAAACTGCTCTTAACCGAAACCGGGAGGGAAAAACGTATGAAAAAACCTGATGTGTTCCATTCACACGATCTCTACTTCTGTAAACAAATTATTGTTAATAAGCTTATTCTTCTACTTACTTCAAGCTAATCAAGAAAAAATCTGACGTGTTCCATTCACATGACTTTCCCTACAACTCTGCAATTAATTATTGTTAAAAAGCTTTTGCTTCTATTTACTTCATGCTATCGAGGAAAAAAAAAAAAAAAAAAAAAAAAAAAAAAACTAGCAGAAACAGTCTTATTTCTTGCTTCCTTGAAAGTAGGAGCGAAATAAGGGATTACCATAGGTTAAAATGATAGTCAATAGCTGATTGCTATGTGACTGAAGTTCCTTTGTTTGTATGGGCAGGAGTTGACAAATTCCTGTACGAGAAAAGTATAAATTTTTCATAGCTGAAACCAAAAACAATCAACTCCACGAAAAAAATGTATGTAATAGAAATTGTGTGTTTTAAAGTGCTCTACATTTTTTGTGCGGTAAGTTTTTGTCCATCTCTTACGGTTTAGCAGTTGCAAACCTCCGTAAAATTGACGCAGAATAAAATAGTCTTCAGAGGGTACTCCCAGAAAATTCAAAATATACATTTTATTTGTCAGGTAAATATCTTTAATATACGATATTTTAATCAAAATCGTTAGAGCCATTTTTTAGAAAATCAAAATTTTCAAAAAACGTTCCATGTAAAGGGTAGTTTGGGGTGGAAGGGTTTTTCTCAAAAGCTTCGTGTCGCATCCCTGGAAGATACTAAACTTAAATACCAAGTTTGGTATTTTACCGACTTTTCGTTTTTGAGTTATCGTGTTCACAGACACACGGACACACACACACGGACCTTTTTCTGAAAATACTTTTTTTGGATACGGGGACCCTAAAACATATATTTCCGGTGAAATCTCGGTATCGAATTTTTTGGTGGAGTGCAATACCTTCTCTATACACTATTAACACAGTACGTATAGAGAAAGTAAAAATTAGCAGAAATAGTCTTATTACTTACTTCCTTGTAAGTAGAAGCGAAATATGGGAGTATCATAAGTTAAAGTGAAGTCAAAAGCTGGATGCTATGGACTGAAGTTCCTTTGTTTGTTGACAAATTCCCATATAAGAAAAGTACACATTTTTCAAAGCTGAAACCGATAACAAGGAATATCTCAAAAACGTTCAACTCCTCGAAAAAAAAATTATATAACATAAATTGTGTGTTTTCATGTGCTCTACATTTTTTGTGTGGTAAGTTTTTGTCCATTTCTTACGGTTTAGCAGTTATGCAAAATTCGTCCAGAATAAAGTAGTCTTCAGAGGCTATTCCCAAAAAATTCAAGATATACTTATTATTTGTCATGTAAATATCTTTAATATACGATATTTTAACAAAAATCGTTAGAGCCATTTTTGAGAAAATCAAAATTTCTGAAAAAAGTTCCACGTAATGGGTAGTTGGGGGTGGGGGAGTTTTCTTGAAAATCTGCGTGTCGCATAATTGGAAGATATTAAACTTAAATACCAAGTTTGCTATTTAACGGTCTTTTCGTTTTTGAGCTATGCTGTCCACAGACACACACACGGACCTTTTTCCAAAAATGTTTTTTTTGCAATACAATTTTGGGTGCAATACAATACCTTCTCTATACACTATGTACATAGTACGTGTATAGAAAGTAAAAAAATTCTGATGTGTTCCATTCATATGACTTTCTCTACAGGTTCTGCAAACTATTGTTGGAAAATATTCTTTTATCTGCAATCGAGATAATCATTAGTAGAAATTGCCTTATTACTGCCTTCTTCTAGGCAGCAGGGAAATAAGGGAATACACTAGGGCAAAGCACCAATCAAATCTTGCTTCTTAATCTGTGAAACAGTGAAATTCGATGTTCTTTGCTTGCCAGGAGTAAAACAACAGAGAAACGAAACGAAAGGTGACTTCTTGATTGAGAAAAGTTTAAGTAGTTTAAACCTATAACAAAGAATATTTCAGAAACGGTTAGCTTTGCATATAATGTCTATGACTAAATTGTGTTTTAACGAGATCTATATTTTTTTTTTGTAGTAAGATTTTGTCAACCTCTTAAGGTTTACCAGTTACTTATACAGAGTGTCTACAAATTATTATTGGACAATTTCATAACAGTGTATATTCACCAACACTTGAATACTTGTCGTACCACCATTTGAAGGAGGGAAGTTTGAAGTTTTGTAGTTTGCATCTGCTTTTCATTTGTCAGTCAGTGAGAAACGAGTACGTTGTTTTGGAGAAACTATCTGCTTTACCTACCGATCGTAGCGGTTCGCCAGGAATTCAGACGGCGGCGTATCTCGCGTGATATTCTCAATGGATGCAGTAATGCGGCTTTTCAATTCCATCAACGTCGCTAGAAGTGGAGAGATGTAAACATTATTTTTGATGTAGGTGATCCCACAGTAAGAATCACACGCTGTAGGTGAGATGAACGGGGTGACCATTTGCAGAAGGTTTTGTCTGCGGCTGTTTCACAATCAATTTATCTACCCGAAGGTGACATTTGAGGGAGTGCGGTACCGAAGCCTCCCGCGGTCAGAAAAATAGCCCCGAAGCTTCCCGGACCCTTAAAGGTCCCTAATTAAATAGTCCCCAAGCCTCCCCAAAGCAGGTAGCCTCCTGGTCGAAACAGCAGTTTGGTGTTTATAATATTTGATGAAGCATTACATACTTCTAGTGGAAGATGTTACAATGGTTACTTCTTCAGAAGCTGGTATATTACTTTTGATGGCCTTTCACATGTATCTTCTGTAGCTTTTCTCTCTTCTCTTCGCCCTCCGTGGTGTAATGGTTACCATGCTAACTTCATATACCCAAGGTCGCAGGTTCAAACCCGGCGGAGGACGATGGATTTTTTCGGGTGTAAACATCCTTAGTATGGCTTCCTTCGGAAGGTAAGTAAAGCCGTTGGTCCCGTGTCGCAGATTTACGGCACGTATAAGAACCTCAAGCCTGACAGAGAGGCCTCTGAGCAAAATTAAGCGGTATTTCACACCCAATATAGAATGCTGAGAAGCACAGCAGTTAAAGATCGTCCATAAATAACATGCCATTTTTATAGCTTTTCTCTTCAGATCACAAAGTGCTTTCTGTCTCTGAATGTTGTCACTAGGTGGTGCCGCGTGGTTATGGTGCTCTTGAATATCCAGGACATCTATTTCTTCAATGGAAAAGGTTTTAATAAAACTTTTGCAACTTTTAACATTGCACGTCCATCGCGCTACCACACTTTTTAAACACTTTTGGAATCCGAAAGTGAACCGTTCCGAAGTAGACTTTTTCTTCCTGTCCTGCTCACGTAATTTCAGTCTCGTCGGAAAACATGTGAACTAATTTGTCGTACACTGAAAGAAATCAAGGCAAACATTAGACATGCCCATTGCACCCCACCTGCTGGCTAATTACGCCGGTTTCGCGGGAGGCTTCGGTCTTGCGCCCATTTGAGGTGCCCCATGGACGGGTCGCATCTCTTCGCCCCTAGCAGTATTTCGGACCAGCATCATTTCGAATAAACTGCAGGTAAAGATAAATTAAATTTCGGCTTGCCACCTGCCCGAGCATCATTTCGGCCCAGCCATGGCAACGCTCTAGTGAGCAGAGAAATTAAGGTTTGACTTGCTTATTGAACATGGAAGTTTACATAATAATGACCTAGTTATATAAGAAGTGAAATTTGATATTTCACGACATGTTTCTATAGGTCTGTGAATGCATATGTTTTTCACTTATATTATACAAAATTAATATATTTCGTGAGCTTTACTAATATCATTAGTTTCATTCCGAAATATTGTGACTACTTCCACACGCAACATTAGATTGTGACAACTGTATAGTAAAACAATCGCTGGACTCGCACGATAATAATCAATGAATTCTTAAAAACTTCCTTTTTATAGAGTTTTAAAATGGTTAACTCTTCATAGAAGTACTGGAATAGGGGTAGAAATTTAAGGCCTGTTACCAAAACTAAATTATAGCTTGCGCTTTGTCATTTATATGGTATTACTCAAATGCTTGATGTAGTTATTGGTATTATATGGATGAAGATTCTTTAAAGGCTATCCCCAGAAAATTCATGATATAGACCTCTCTTATAGGTCACGTTCCGAAGGTTAATGTTACCGTCGCGCCGCTCTTCCTGTGTTATTTACGCATTCCTAGCTCTCCACTTCTGATGACTTACATAAAGGTGAGAAACAACACTGAAGACAGCACTGTCACAGTATATTCTTAATTAATTAAGGAATTGAAACACTCAAAACTACTCAATGTAGAAACATTTTTATTGGAGAAAAAAAATTGACATTTTCAGTATGAATGGACTTATTTTATGAATTTTTTTGTTAAATAGCACAATGTTGTTGGTAAAAACCGTCAAAACAAGGAATATTGCCTGTTATTTCATCCATTAGTTTTCCATTTCAAGAGTAGTTTGATGTTAGGGGATTTTCTTGAAAATGTTCGTGTCGAATTCTTGGAAGATGGAGAATTTAAATACTATTTGCTATTTAAAGACCTTTCGTTTACGAGTTTTGCTGGTCACAAGAAACATACCACACGGATCTTTTTTCTATTTTGTTTAGATTCAGGGGACCTCAAAACATATATTTCCAATGAATCTTAGACACCAAATTAATAATTTCTCTACTTACATACGCAGTCGAGAAAGTAAAAATTTTAATTGTTTCTGTTATCTTAACGTTGCAATTTGATTCTTTTAGTCTTAGGTTGCGATTGACAAATAACCTTTCGTTTCTTTTGAGGCATTTAATAATTATTACAGAAGGCATTTAAAGAATTAAAATCCCCAGAAAATAAAATACTGAAACCACCTTTGCAAAAGCAATGTTCAAAAATTACAGTTTATAATAGTTTCTCGTGAATGCAGCTAACATCTCCAGTGTTGAGACTACCTGAATCCCCCCCCCCATCTAAAAGAAGTAGTTTTAGAAAAATGTCCGCTTAAAACTTGGTATTTAACTTCGGTTTGTACCAAGGATGCGACAAGAATAGTTTGAAGAAAATCCCTCACCCCCAACTACCCTTTATATGAAAAAAAAAAATTGAAATGTTTGATTTTCTCAAAAATAGCACAAACTATTTTGATTTAAAATACCGTATATTAAAGATATTTATATGACAAATAAAATTTATAATTTGAATTTTCTGGGAATACCCTCTGAAGAGTTGTTCATTCTGGATAACTTTTGTATAACTAGTAAACCGTAAGCGATAGACAAAAACTTACTGCACAAAAAATTAGATCACGTTCGTGGAGTTCACCGTTTCCGAGATATTCCTTGTTATTTTCAGCTTTAAAATACTTAACATTTCTGTTGCGGGAACTTTGTTTTTAAATTGTTTCATTTATATAACTCCCTTTACATCTGAGGTCACATCGGGGGCTTTGCGTTGGAAAAAAATCGTTTGTAGGCTCTTTACGTTGGGTTTAAATCGTTTTATTTTCCTCAAATACACACATACACACACTCTCGCATACATATTTCCAGACTCTGTGAGGGATAGAGAATAATTCTGATTAAAGAATAATTCCCCGCCCCAGCCGGGAATAGAACCCGGGACCTCGGAGGCAGTCCTTGTGTGAACGTGTTAACTCCTGGCAATGAAAAGAAACGGATTTCAATCCTATATCAATCACCTTTTAAAACATTTGACTATCGTTTTAGCCTAGTATATTCCCTTATTAGTCTTTTATTTACATGGAAGCTCTAGATTAGCATGAAGCAGATAGAACTAAAAGCCTTTTAAGAGTAATTTGTCACATAGATGTATAGAAAGTCGGGTGATTGGAATAAATCAATTTTTGTTTGTATTTTTGGTAAGAAGTAATCTATTCCAAGTTTGGTAGAAGTAAGTCTGTAAAAAGATTAAGTTAACTGATGCTGCGAAAGCTGCATAGTTGACGTAACAGCGTGTTACATGGTCAGAATTGCTTGTTGCATGCAATGACGATATGAGGACGGCCGGCCAATCAGGAAAGTGGCAAGAGTGGGAACCTATCGTGATCAGTTACCACTGCACCAGGAAAAACCAAGTTACTCACTTCTGATTAATTCTGGGTTTGATACAATACTCTGCACTACAAAACTGTGTCACGCCCAAACTTCAGACTTAAATGTAACTTTGTAGTTACAGGAACCTGTTTATGCTTACTTTCTCTATGTATGTGCGTATTCCAACCAAAGATTCGATGCCGAGATTTCACCGGAAATACTGGACCCCCCCCCCCCCAAATTTAAAAAAGGTCTAAGAGCGTGTATGTGTCTGTGAACAGCATACCTTTCATATACGGCATTTTAATCAAAATCGTTACAGCCATTTTTGAGAAAATAAACATTTTGAAATTTTTTTCCATGTAAAGGGTATTTGGGAATGGGGATATTTTCTTTAAGATATTCGTGTCGTATCTTTGGTATTTATGCACTTTTCGTTTTTGAGTTATGCTAACCACACACACACACACACACACACACACACAAATACACGGATTCCGACAGACACACGCACGGACACTTTTCTAAAAATGCCATTTTTGGATTCAGGAGGTCTCAAAACATATTTCCGATAAAACCTCGGTATCGAATTTTTTAGTGCAATACAGCAGCTTCTTTATTCACTGTGTACATAGCACGTGCAGAGAAAATGATAATATTTTGTGGACTCCGTGGACCTCAAAACATATATTTCCTTTGAAATCTCGACATTTAATTTTTAGGTGGAATAGAATACCTTCTCTATACACTATATACATATTATGTGTAGTTAGGAGTCTTCAATCGTTGGATTGGTTTGCAGCGACTCTCCATTCAGATCTTCTCTCTGCTTTCCGTTTGAGTTCTTCATATTTACTGCATTTCATATCTTCCATAATTTGTTTTATATATTGTGATCTTGCTCTTCCTTTGCCACTTCTTCCTTCTATCATACCTTCTATTATAATATTCAGTGTGCTCTGATGTCTTAATAAATGGCCTATTAATTTTGTTCTTCTTCTTTTAATTTGGTTCCAAATTCGTTTTTCAGCTTCTGCTCTTTTATATACTTCTTCAGTTTTAATTTTGTCACTCCATTTAATTTTTAGCATTTTCCTATAGCACCATGTTTCAAATGCTTCTATTCTCTTTCTTTCTGCTTTTAAAATTGTCCAAGTTTCACATCCATATAACATAATACTCCATACATATGTTTGTAATAAATTCTTCCTGGTTTCAAGGCTAATATTGTTTGCAGTAAATAGCTGGTACTTTTTATTAAAAGCAAGTTTTGCGTGTTGTATTCTACTGGTTATTTCTGTTTTGCTCCTTCCATCAGCTGTTATTTTGCTTCCTAGATATTGAAATATTTCGGTTTCTTCTTCTATTAGAAGTATGTGTAGAGAAACTAAAAATGCACCATGCTTTAAAGTACATATTTGCAATGTTTGATTCTCGTAACACATGTTTTGAAAACCATTTTAAAGCGTTGCACTATTTAAATGACTTTCTATGTCAAACTTTAAAGCCATTTTTCTCAGATTCAAATTTATTATTGTCTAACATTCATCACTTATCTTCTAACACAAAATTACAGATAGAGCTCTGAAAATATTTACCAAAGCAATGCAAAATATATGTAATAAAATATCTGGTTGGAATTTTGATATTGATCATAGATTCATTTAAAATGTTAATTGTATCTTTTTTTGCAGTTTTTCCAATCTGTGATGTAACATAATTTGTTTGATAACTCTCTCCAGTTATAACTCAAAATCGAAAAATGTATTTGATACCAAAGTTGGTATTTAACTTTAGTATCTTCTAAGGATGCGTCACAAAGATTTTCAGAATATTACCCTCAACAAACTACCTTTACATGGAATATATTTTGAATTTTCGATTTTCTAAAACTTACTACACAAAATATATAGGTTTTGTTAAAATACACAATGTATGTTATATATGTATATTACTTTCTCTACATGTAATATGTAGATAGTGTATAGAGAAGGTATTGCATTCTACCCAAAAATTTGATACCGAGATGTCACCGGGAATATATATGTTTTAGGGTCCCCTGTATCAAAAAAAAAAAAAAAAAAAAAAAAATTAGAAAAGGGTCCGTGTGTGTCCATGTGTCCACGAGTGCATGTGTCTGTGAACACAATAACTCAAAAAGGAAAAGTTGGTAAAATATTAAACTTGGTATTTAAGTTTAGTATCTTCCAGGAATGCGACACACCCAACTACCCTTTACATGGAAAAAAAAATTAAAAAATTGATTTTCTCCAAAATAGCTCAAGCGATTTTGATTAATATACTGTATATTAAAGATATTTATATGGCAAATAAAATGTATATCTTGAATTTTCTGGGAAGAGCCTCTAAAGACCTCTTTATTCTGAATGAACTTTGCTGAATTTTGCGTAACTGATAAACCGTCAGAGATAGACAGAAAATTACTACATAAAATGTAGATCACATTAAAACACACAACCTATGTCATATACATTTGTTTTTTTTTTTCGTGTAATTGACCATTTCTGAGATATTCCTTATTTTTGTTTCAGGTTTAAAATACTTAAACTTTTCTCACACGGAAACTTGTAAACTCCTGGCCACGCATAGGAACGGATTTCAATCACATGGCAACCAGCTTTTAAGAGACATGACATTCTTTTCAGCCTAGTGTATTCCCTTATTTTCCTTCTACTTAAAAGGAAGCAAGTAATTAAGAAAATGTCTGCTAATGTTTATCTCGATTATCATAAAGTAGATAGAAGCATATGCTTTTTAACAATAATTTGTTACAGTGATGTAGAGAAAGTCACGTGAATGGAATACATAAGATGTTTTGTTACAGAATTGGCCGTTTTCGAGATATTACTTGTTATTGGTTTCAATTTTGAACTACGCATCTTCTCGAACGAGGTTATTTTTCGTTTTATATCTCTTTTGTTTTTCTGGAAATGTAAAGCGAACGGGATTTCATTTGTTCACATATCGATCGGCTTTTAAAGGATTTAACATGGCTTTATCCTGGTATATTCCCTTATTTACCTTCAGCTTATAAGGAATTAAGTAGTTATCACGTTAAAGTTTATCTCGTTTAGCATGTTGTAGATAGAAGGATAAGCTTTTATAGGAATAGTTGTTACAGCCTAGTAGAGAAAGTCATGTGAATCTAACACATCAGATTTTTTTCATGAGTTGACCATTTTGTTTTTCTCTACACGATAATGTGCATACATAGTGTATAGAGAAGCTATTATATTGCACCCAAAATTTCGATACTGAGATTTCATCCGAAATACATGTTTTGGGACCAGCTGAATAAAAAAAGTTTAAAAATGTTCGTGTGTATGTATGTGTGAGTATCTGTGGACAGCATAGTTCAAAGACGAAAAGTCCTTAAATATGAAACTTTAAATTTAATTGTTGATTTAATTGTCTTTTTCAAGAAACCGTGTGTAGGACAGGAGTTGGATAGCTTATATTTAAGTTCAGTGTCTTCCAAGAATGCGACAAGAAGATTTTCAATAAAATCCCCCTACCTAACCCATCAACCACTTACATGAAAAAACTTTCGAAAATGCTTTTTCCAAAAATTGTTTTAATGATTTTGATTAAAATCTCTTGTATTTGAGATATTTACACGACAAATAAAATGCATATATTGAATTTTCTGGGAATAGCCTCTGAAGACTATATATTTTGGATGAAATTTTATGAATTTTCGCTATGTGATACACAAAAATTAGATACAATTTATGTCATGTGCATTTTTTGTGGAGTTAACCATTTTCGAGATATTCCTTGTATCCCAGCTTAGCAAAGAAACTATTTCAACCCCTTAACAACCATATTTTAAAACATTTGATTGTCGATTTAGGCTAGTGTATACCCTTATTATCCTTCTATTTACAAGAAACTAAGTAATAAGACATTTTCTGCTAATGTTTATCTCGATTAGCATGAAGTAGATAGAAGAATAGGCTTATTAACTACAATTTGTTACAGAGGTGTAAAGAAAGTAATGTGAATGGTACACATCAGATTATTGAGATATTAGTTATTATTGGTCTCAGTTTTAAAATACTTAAAATTTTCTCTAATGGGAATTTGTCTGGCCAAACAAAAGAAACGAATGTCAACCACAGAGCAACCAACTTTTAGAAAATATTTTGATTATCGCTTTAGCATAGGGTACACCCCTTATTTTCTCTCTACTTACAAGAAAGCACGAAATAATGCCATTTGTGATAATCGACTTGCTAGAAGTAGAATAATAAGCTTTACAACAATAATTTGTTACAGAGCTGTAGAGAAAGTCATGAAAATGGAAACATCAGATGTTTTGGACTATTCCGGTCCTTTTATTCAAATACTCCTACATTTTTCATAATCATTATTGCTCGTTAATTTGGTTGGTTTATTATTGATAATCGATTCTTTCTGTTCCGATCTACAATGGTATATCGTGTTGAACTTCTATCCTTTGGTCAAATACCGTACTCTTCGATACCTAATCAAACCACAGCAGCAATTTTCGACGTGTACTTCTAGGCTAAAATGCACAGAGTTTTTTATTGATAACCAACAAATAGATAATTAAATCAGAACTAATAGTGGTCAATTGCCACTCCAAACAATTCTTGCAGTTTGTACGGCAAGACAAGAAAATCAAAGCTGCTGCAGTCTCAGTTGAAAGTAAGTTTCATCTAATAAATAGCTATTCTATTAGTAACTATATGTATTACTACCATGCATCAAACAAGTGTGAATATTTCAAATTATATTAAAATTTTGGTATGCTATAAAATAACACATTACCTTTATTGCATCCATTCAATTAATGTAGTATCGTAACAAAAAGCATCATCATTTCCCAAAACTTAACTACAAATATTCCTATTCTTATATACAATTTTTACTTTCTCAATACCTACTTTCGTAGGTAGAGAAGGTGTTGCACTCCATCCAAAAATTCTATACTAAGATTTCACCGGAAATATATGTTTTGGATTTTCAAATAAGGGTTCTCTGCTTAAAACTTCAATTGATTCAAATATGAATAGGAAGGTGAAAGTTTATCGTGCGTTTGCTCATTTTAAAATGACTTTTGATAGCGTGCAGAGGATGCTCTGGTAAATTTTCAGACCATAGGCTCCACAGTGGAATTATGAAAACCCTAATATAAATTAGCACTGGTGTGGATTTCAACATTATAATAGACCAATTGTTCAATTTATTCATAGACAATATAACAGATGTATTAATACCAGAGGAAATAAATGGCCCGGAAGTAGATGGTGTTTGCATTCTCTGGTTTTATACGTGGATAACATGGCAATGTGTGACGACAAACATTTTACAGAAAGGAATTAATAGGTTGGAAGAATATTGTAAGCAATTGGGGGAGGTAATAAGCATCAACATTATGAAAACAATGGCTATGTGTATAATAAGGAAACAAATTGGTATTGCAAGAGGCTAGAAATATAATATAGTGCTATTTAAGAGTAATGTTTAATATGAGAGGAAAATGGAACAAACTTCTATCAGTCACTAACTATAAAGCGGAGGGCAATTAAATGAATAATTATGTACTCTCACGCGTATATCTGATGTACCGGTAAATGCATTTGAAAATATAGGGTCGTTAAATTATAAGGTAACCCCTGTCGCGACCTCTCTCCACTGCGCGAGAAATCCGACAGTCGCCGGGTTAGAGGTTCCGGCAAAGGCGCAATAAAATACGCATCTTAGGATGAATTACGGAAATGTTGACCTTCTGCCCATATACGGGCAGCATAATTCGCGAAAATATTCTTGCTCACTCTCTAAGCTTAGCAGCAGGAATCCTTGTGATTTCTTGCATGATGTTATCACTAAGTTTCTGTAGATTACACAGGAATTTCTGCTGCTGAGCTTAGGTGAATGAGCGAGAACATCTTTAACTTGTTATACTGCCTGTTTGGGAGCAAATAATCAATATTTTTAGAATTTATTTAAGCTAAGAACTTCAGTGTACCTTTGCCGGCACTACTTCCCAGCGACTCTCGGGTCTCTAGCACAGTGGAGAGAGGCCGCGAGAGGGGTGACCTTATAATTAAATGACACTATATATTACTTTATGATAAGCCCGGTTTTCTTATACGGAAATGAAATTTGGGGATGGGAAAGAAATAAAACTAAGTAGCGCGTTGGAAAAGAGTTCTTGGAGTGCAAGGCACAAACAATGCTGAGGTATTGAGGGAGTTGGGGTGTAATAAAAACACAGTACACCGTAAAGTAAGAACAATGAAGCACAGATTGCTACTGGAAGATAATTATTCCATACCATGCTCCAAATATTATAAATACCAGCGAGAAAATCTGTCTCCTAAGGTTTGGACATTTTAAAAAGGTTTGAGGAGAATATGCATGGAGTAGTATGGAAAAGGGATGAATAAACGAAATAAAAAATCTGGTGCATTCCATTCACATGAATTTCTTTAACTGTTCTACAAGCAAATTATTATTACAAAAGATTATTCCTTTATCTACATCATGCTATTCAAGATAAACATCAGCAGAAATTGGCTTATTATAATTTTACATTATATATTAATAATTTTAACAATTTTAACAATCTTTATAACATTACATTAAATGTGCCTTCAAATTATATTTCAATAACAATCCATAAACTACTTCCTTCTAAGCAGAAGGGAAATTTGGGAATGCACTAGGCTAAAGCGGTAGTCAAATCTTTTAAAAGCTAGTCGCGTTGTGAACAATTGAAGTTCGGTTCACTTCAAATATTTTAACAATAATTTATTACAGAAATGTAGAAAAAGTCATGTGGATAGAACACATCAGGCTTTTAATCATGGGAAACCAAAAAGTTTATTTATTTCCAGTGAAGTCTCGGCTTATATAGTGGAAGAGAAAGTAAAAAACAAATTAGTTCACCGTAAATGACTGTAGGCAATAAGGGAATTATTAATTATATGCCCTCAGACATCTAATGTACAAACTCCATCCTCCCCGAGGCATACTCATTAATACAACACGCTTGTCGATATCGATATTTCACCGTAAATATGTGTTTTGAAGTTCCTGAATCCGAAAAAAGCATTTTTATAAAAAGGTCCGTGTATATATGTATGTTTTTATGATAGAACAGCTCAAAAAGGAAAATATCAACTTGGTATTTATGATTAGTTTCTTCTAAGGATGCAATACGAAGATTATTAAGAAACTCCCACCATCCCAAACTACCCCTCATGGAAAAATTTTAGATAATTTTGTTTTCCTCAAAAATGGTTCTAAGGATATTGATTTCACGTTAAAATACGGTTTATTAAAGACTTTTACATTACAAATAATACTCGTATGTGTATCTTGAAATTCCTGGGAATAGCCTCTGAAGACCTGTTTATTCTGGAAGAATATTGCTGAATTTTGCATAACTGATAAACCGTAAGAGATAGACAAAAACGTACTGCACAAAAAATGTACAGCTCGTTAAAACACATTATTTGTGCCATGGGCGTTTTTCGTGTAGAGTTCAAATTTTCCCAGATTTTCCTGTTATTGGTTTCAATTTTAAACTGCGCTAACTCTTCTCAAACAGGAAACCACATTTCGTTTCGTCTTTCTTGTTTTACTGCAGACCATATAAGGCGAACTCCTTTCACATAGCGACCAACTTTTATAAGATTTGACTATCGCTTTAGTCTAGTACATTCATTTATTTCCTTTTTACTTACCAAGAAACAAGTAATAAGACCAATTCTGCAGATGTTTATCTTGGATTAGCATGATGTTGATAAAAGAATAATATTTTGTAAGAATAGTTTATATGAGGAACAGCTAGAGAAAGTCATGTGAAGGAAGACGGTGATAGGCGCTGTAATAACATTTTCCACTTCATATCTATTCGTGTTTCACTGAAATAATATCAAGCCTAATTTGAAACTCGCCAACAAATGGTAATTGGTGAAGGAACTGTGTAAGCCAATGCTTTTGAGGAGGCCGCTAATCTACTGAAAATTATACGTTTGTCAGTGTCGGGCTATTTGCCTGTCCAAGAGAATTTTCAAAGCTTCTGCCAGTTAACAGATGTCATTGGGAGGTAATGAATTTGAACTTTCATGAACCCATTTCGACCCGCATGCAAACTAGTGCCGATAATAACCTCTAGAACCTTGTCTGTAGATCACGCTAGCATACGGCGGCCTAAATAATTTGTCCCTAGGAGACCATGCTCTCTGGAGGTCTGACATGAGATGTTTGACCTGGGTTCATCTCTCTGCACAGAGAATGCTTGCTGAAGATCTGGGTACATTTATTGCTTTACAGCAGAGGTATCTGAATATTCATGCCCTCAATCAAATCAATCATTTAAATATATGCGTAAGCTTTCACGGCCGTTGTCCATAGTTTTAAAATTTCCGGGCTGTTTTGCTGTGGTCTTTAGGTTAAACTATGTTTGTTTAAAATATTTCTTTCTAACGCTTCGTTCTTGTCTGTGAGGGACATCTTCAGAGGCTCACGTCGCTCACTCGGAAAGAAATATTTTAAACAAACACATTTTACCTACAGACCACGGCAAATAAGTCCGGAAGTTTTAAATTTTAAAATCAATCATTTGTCTGTTTTATTTTCTCTACTTAAGTACTTAAATAGGTAGAGAAAATATTTGTATTTCCCCAAATATACTTATAGTATATATATCTACAGAGATAACATTTATTGGTATAACATATAAAAAATAAGTATTGTTAAAATTAACACAATTTCAACATCAAATGATTGCAATTAAGAAGAATCGCAAAGAGAAGGGTAGACGTGAAAAAAAATAAATAGAATAATGAATCCTAACATGTTTTTAAATGTAAAATAAGGTTAGAAAAAAATTGTATCAATGTTTCTATTTAAACCAATTCATTGTTTTGGAATTTATAGAAGAGGTTATTGTCGTGAGTATTTATTATTAATATTTTTTTTATTTCCAAAAATAATTATTTTTAAAAAATCTGTGTCTGTGTCTCTGTTTGTCTACACCTATGCTTGTCTGTGAACAGCATAAACTCAGCAACGAAAAGCCGATTAAATATCAAACTTCTTAGGCCCGCCTCGGTTGTTCGGGGGTAGCGTGTGTGCCTCACATTCAAGAGCTCGCGAGTTCGAATTTCGCTTAGCGTGAGTCACCCGGATAAGGTTTTTTCGGGGTTTTCCTCATTCTGAGAAGACGAATGTTCAGTATCCATGGACCCTGAGATAATTTAAGCATCACTTCACCGACTTCGTTCAGCGTCCGATAAGACCAACAAAGTTAAAGGGCATTAAGCTACAAAGAGTGAAAAAGGAGAAGAGATCGATCCATTTAGTTATTGAACTCCCTATGTTTCGGAATCCTTTCGATTTAATGTTTACTAAAACGTATGAGTCTGTAAACTCCATTTTTAGTTGTTTTTTTTTTTTAACTTCTAAATATGACTTTAATGATTTTGATTAAATACCATTGTTTAAGGTACTTACATAATAAATAAAATGTATGTTATGAATTTTTTGTAAATTTTTTGTGAATTCTTCTTCATTCTGAATGCATGTTATAACTTTAAAGAATGAATGAATGAATAAGTGTATTTATTGACATAGCAATATCATACATAGAATTTCAACAATCGCACGGGTCCACAGACCGTACGTGCTTTTGTAATACACATTACAAGCAATATTAAAACAGCAAGAACAACAAAGAATTAAAAGAGTAAACACGAAAATAAAAAGATAAAGGAAATACACAGTCCAAAGCATTATTAAACAACAATAAAGAATTAAGAGTGAACCCGAAAATAAAAATACAAAGATATTCAAATATAGCAATTTAAATTTACAGCACAGAGTACACCTTCATAAATGCACCCTCTTATAATAGAAAATTACACTTAAAAGACATATATACACATAATATATACAACATATATAAAACCATAGCACAACAGTGACCTAAGTATGACATAATATATATGTATGAAGAACAATGTAGTCACTTTTGTTTAGTTGATCTTATCCCCCCCTTCTCTA
Organism: Hymenopus coronatus; assembly: GCA_030762935.1. Classification (NCBI taxonomy): domain Eukaryota; kingdom Metazoa; phylum Arthropoda; class Insecta; order Mantodea; family Hymenopodidae; genus Hymenopus; species Hymenopus coronatus. The sequence goes on from CM060888.1 coordinate 38,350,875, forward strand.
TTGGCAGCCTCCTCAGATCTCAGCTGTCATGCCTTAAGTATAAATTTACCTAGCCCATCCATGTTTTCCGTGCCTGCCAGTAGCGTCCAACATGCTTCTAGCCCTACATTCGCAGTGGTAAAAAATCGAGGCAAATATTTTTCCCGCCATTCCTCCGTACCCCTACATCTTGCCAAGATGTGAGTCCACGACTCTTCCTCCTCGCAAATGGGACAGATTCTCGTACCATTCTCGTCAGAAATTTTCGTGCTCCTCCATGCTCCTAGTCTAATCCACGCGAGCCCCTCTCTAATGAGTTTGGTACCTGTTTTGATGTATTGCTCCATACCCCACTCTGATTTCAGCCCAGACACCTTCTCTGTGCATTGCGCAATTATTTGCTGTCTGTCAATATCACAGAGGCGGTTCTTAATTTTTCTCCAAATACTTCGCCTGTTTTCCTGCCCCGCCATCCAAATGTCTCCCATCCCAATGGTTTCCAACCCTTTCTTTAATTTTGATGCTCACGTCGAATTACCTTCCATTCGCAACTGTTCACGGCAACAGACTGCCCTAATTAGAGATTGGTTTCCGTGAACGATTCTCAGCCAATATTTAACTGCTCTGATTTTGCACTCTATCGTTTCACTATGTGCCCCGAATTCCCTCATTATTCCGCAGTTTGCCGTACCCCTCCCTACACCCAGAATTCCTTTCAAAAATTGGGTACTCACTTGATCTAGATTCCCTGTTTGTTCCCACCCCCATATTTCTCCTCCGTATGTCATCGTGGATCTAACTGTCGCTCCGTATACAGTTTCCATTAAGGTTATGGATATATTCGGTATTCTGTAGCGTAACCGGAGAGCTTCTGTCGTTTTCACCCTTGCCTTGTGTTTCGTAATGTCAATGTGTTTTGTCCATTTTCCGTTCATTGTGAATGTGAGTCCTAAGTACACAAAAGATTTAACATTGTCCAGTATCTGTCCTGCATATGTCCAAGTCTCCTCCCTGCTATAAACACAACCCTTTTTGAAAGGCATTGCCTTAGTCTTATTCACATTAACTGTAAGTAACCATTCATCGCAATAATTCTTAAGTTTGTCCAGTCCTCGTTGCAATCCGTTTACTGTCGTAGAGCACAATACTAAATCGTCTGCGTATAAAAGTGTTGGGATCTGCAAATCCGCTACTACTGGTGCTTGGATATTCTCTGCTATCACTGTATCAGTAATATCATCCACAAAGAGATTAAATAGCAAGGGAGATAAAATACAACCCTGCCTCACTCCCCTATAGCTTCGGCAGCTCTCGGACACTGTTTCTGTCGTACTTCACACAGAATTCGACATTTTGATACATTGCCTGCAATGCTCTAACCATTTTACTTGATAACCCCTTTCTGGCTAGTTAATGTCTTCCATAATGCATTTCGATTGATAGAGTCAAATGCCTTCTTAAAGTCCACAAAAGCACAATGAAGCTTTCCCCGCTTAATTAACAGTTGCTTCGTCCTTAAAGTGTCTAATATAAAAGCGGCATCTATGGTACTGTGTCCTTCTCTGAAACCCATTTGAAATTTTGAAAGTTTGCCAAATTTAGATTCCCAGTCCTTTATTCGGTTACATAACACTCTACAATAAATTTTCTCCATAATTGGCAAAAGAGTAACCCCCCTATAGTTATCCGGGTTTCCAATAGTTCTCTTCCCTTTATAAATGGGATGAATAATGCCCTTTCCCCAACAGGTAAGGTAATTCCCCTCAATAAACAATCTGTAACATATCTGGAACATATTCCTACCAAACTCATTAACATTGGCTGCGGCTTTAAAAACTTCCGGGGGCTGCCCATCCAACCCTGGAGCTTTGCCTGCCTTCAGACTCCTCAGCGCCTGTGCTATTTCTCGTGCTGATATTTCCTCGTCCAGTATTGGGATCTCAAGATTTCCCAAAATTTGCACTTCCTTTATAAAAATTCCTTCCCTTTCACCTTTCCCGAATATTCCCATAAATGCATTGCCCATGGGCACCTGACGGTTGCCTTTTAAATGTTTTACTACTTGCCACATCTTAGCGTTATCCCCCCGCGTTAAAATATTACTAATTTTCTGAGTAATTTTGAACACTATAAAAGATAAGACAAAAGCTTAGTGAAGCTATTGTTAAACAATTTACTCATTTTTTTTACAGTAACCAAGACTTTCCAAGGTATTTTTATCATTGGTTTGTATTTTCAAATAGTTATAACTTTGCTCAGCTGTTAAGTTGTTATTCTTTCCCCCCCCCCTTTCTTTCTTTCCCCGTTTGTTTTCCTTTCTCTTGGCTAATAGAACGAAATTTCAAATCCATAAAATAACGAGGCCCTTTTAAAATTTTGACTGTTGCTTAGGTATACAGTATTCTCGTATCTTAACGAAATGCTTAATAAATACATTTGTGTAGTTGTTTACCATTAAATAAATAAAAGGATAAGCTTTTGTAAGAATAGATTGTTATTTATTTGTTTACTTATTTTATTACACTGACTAGCAGTAAAGCGCTATACAGATCTTGGAGTACAAACTAGAAATACATAAAACAGTAATAGAAAAGGAACATGAATTGAGGTCAAACTCTGCACCTTTGTCACAAACTAACTAGGGCATCACTTTTGATTGTTTTGTATCAGAATCACTATCTTTTCTTATGGGAAACGACTCCTGATCCGGCAGATCCCTATAGAATGGCTTCCTAGGGGGAAACGCGAGGACCGTTCAGAAGGTAAAGAATGATTTGGCGTAACTATAGGTCGACAACTTAGAAAAGAATGTTGAGTTGCTGCTTGATGCCCTGCTTCCCCCACTCCTGCCTCTTACGTCCTTCCTCCCTCCCTGGCTCTTCCGCCAGCCAAGTTACTCATCATTGGTCATCGTCACTGTAGGAAAAACGTGCTCACTATTAATGCGCGTGCGCCTAGTGGAGAAAGAAAGTATATAGTGGGAGAAACGTCTCTAATTTGGTCGTGCTTGTGCAGAGTAACATTCTTTCCTTCAGTTCACCTATACTAATTATATAATAATAATAATAATAATAATAATAATAATGAAAGATATCAACACAAAACCTTATTTATAAAGTTACAGTATTTTACGTGTTTCGTGATGCTATTGCCATTGCTCCCAAGACACTTGAAACTCCTGGTATCGTATCCTTGGAAGATATTTTACTTGAATATCAAATTTGATATTTAAGTGGCCTTACGTTTCAGAGCTGTACTGATCACACACACATACACACACCACCGAAACAAACTGACACTTTTCTTAAAATGCTTTTTAATTCAGGTGTCCTCAAAGCATATATTTTCGATGACATCTCGGTGCAGAATTTTTTGGGTGGAATACAACTTCTCTATACACTATCTACATACTACATGTAGAAACAGTAAATACTGCAAAGAACATACACAAAAAGCTAAAAAAATGCTTGCAATTTTAAAACTTGTATAAAACTAAAAACTTCAACAATTGGGTTTTATGCAACTTTTGTATGTGTTAATGAATAATTACTCATTGTTTATATTCATTTTATTACGGAATTAATGGGTTATTAATAATGCAAAAATGATCTTACGTTAAACTTATTATTAAATATTGCTAAAATTAAATTTAAAATTAAGTAAAAAATATTAAGATGCGATTAAGATTATAATAAAATAATAATCAACTTTTAAAATACATTAATCATCCGACTAAGCAGTTTTGTTGGAATTCTATTAATTCCTGTATCAATTTGATTACTTCATTCACAAAAAAATATAATGGCATTCAATTGAAAAAGGTTGCACTCTAGGACTTGAAAACTACATCGTTTTTATTGTTTAATTCTTTTTAACTTGGAACGATTGTTCTACTATGTATCAAAAATTAAACTTTTCTATTCACTGATTTCTTCTAAAAATTCTTTTGAGATGGAAAAAAGTAATTTCTGGATATATTAATTTAAAATATAATAATAATAATAATAATAATAATAATAATAAACATCGTTATAATCAACAACACTTGATATTATCAACACTTAGCCATAAGTAAAATTTCTTCCGAAGTTCGATAAATCAATTCACTTGTGTTACAGCAGATATATTATACTGACAGCAATAATAAAGTTCATAAACTCGTTTGTTCCAATTCAAACACATATTTGTATATTGTTTTCCAATTGGTTTTTTACGTTGTCTACCGCTTAGCTATAGTAAGAAGAGGAAGTATTGCATTCCTCTCGAACATTGGATACCGGGATTTCACCGAAAGAAACACATTTTGAGGCTCCTGAAAGAATTCCTTCATAATAATCAGAAAAAGGTCCGCGCGCCTGTGCGTGTATATGTGTGTGCGTGTGAACAGCATAACTCTAAAAGAGAAAAATCGGTTAAGTACCGAGCTTGGCTTTGTACAGCGTTTACCAATGATGCGACTCGAAGAGTTTCAAGAAAAGCATCTACATGGAAGAAATATCGTTATTTTATATTTTATTTTCTGTTGAACTTTTCGCGAATAGCCCAAGAAGTATCTGCTTTCTGTTACGGCCTGTAAATATTATAATAAACAAAATGCAGAGCTCTATAAAGGTTAAATTTGTGGCGTGGGAACTGAGCCCCATTTTAGAAATAACTTTAACTTCAGTACCAAGTTTTGTATTTATACACTTCCTTTCTCAAGTATGCTGTTCATATACACACGACATACACATACACACACATGAGCACGAAAATGTATTTAAATGTGTTTTTTGTACAATAGCGCTCAAAACATACATTTTCAGAGAAATCTCGATATCTATTTTTGGATGGAATTTAGTTATTCGCCGCCAGTTTCTATAAGTAGAGAAAATATAAGTCAATAAGTAAAAGCGTAATGGTAAACCTCTTTTGGGATGTACGAAGGATTTCGTAAAATAATTCGCCTAGCGTCCTTATATGCTTACCTTTGTTATTTATGCTATACCACTAGCTATGTCGGGTTCAGATATCTGGAACTTTCTCTAAAAAGTTTGGCCTCTTCAAGAGACATGAAAATCTTATTTCCAGGGAAATATCGATGAGAATTGTTAGGTTTAATCTCCACTTTTCATTGGCGTAGTAAAGGGGCGGGGGGGGTGCCTTTTACATTTATTTTTCCTGTCACAACACCAATGGAAATAGAAGGCAGTCACAAAGATTTTATGGCCGCGCCGTGGCCGAGTGGTCAGACCATTCGCCTCTCACCTAGACGGCACGGGTTCGAGCTTTTTGGTGGACAAAGCGGCGCAGGGGCGGGTTTTCTCCGGGTTCTGCGGTTTACCCCGCCATATCATTCCACCGGGGCATCATGTATCATCAGTGTCATCCCTGCGGTGCCAGAGCAGTAAAACACTACCAAAAAAAAAAAAGAAAAAAAATTAGCTAAATCAATCCCAAATAGAAGTATTTCTCCGAAAACGGAATGGCTTTAATGGAGATTCCTCAGGGCAATCTGAAAACATAGTAATCTTCAAAGAGTCAGAGTAGGCGGTTGCGGGAAACCAAAATACGAGTATTACAGAGCGGCAACCTCGCTCGGCAATTGGTAGTTTAAATTCAATAGATGAAAAATATGTTTCCTTAATGTGTATTATAATTTTTACTTTTTCTACACGTACTATGTACGTAGTCTATACCGAGATTTCACCGCAAATATATGTTTTAGGGTCACCTGTATTCTAAAAAAACATTTTCACAAAAAGGTCCGTGTGTGTGTGTGTGTGTGTGTGTGTGTGTGTGTGTCCATGTGACTGTGAACACGATAACTGGGGCGGATTTCGAAAGGATTGGATGGATGGTGGATGCTCCGGATGCTGTGTAGGTTATAGGGGTTCTCAGGGTTGCTGCTTGCTGCGCTGTGGTATTTAAAACCTTTTTCCGGGTTTGAATTTACCGCTGTATCAGAAGTTGGTATCTCTTGCTCTTGGCGAAACTGTAATTAGCTAGTTGAGCCAGACTTAATTGTTGAAGCAGTTAAGGTTACTGTCGGCAGCGAATTATTTATTGTGCACAGCAGTCAAGTTTTCTATTTTTCAGCTAGCTCCAATCGGTGAGTACGAAAATCTTAACCACCATGCTTGGACGGTAGGATGTGATTATAAATAAAATTAATTTAAACGATTTCTTGATATATTCGCTTATTTTTCGAACAATGTGATGCATTAAGGCACGCTGTTAGAACATAATGCTCTTTTTACAAAACTGTGCCACATATATGCAATATAATGTGTACTTACTATCAATGTATTCTTGATAAATAATACAATGCTATGGTTTTTACACTGAATCGCCGCATAAGAGGTCTCGATTGGCGAGATTTTTCTCTTTCGACCTTATCCCTGGCGTCTATCTCAATGACTGTGTCCCGGAAACTTATTAAAACTTTCACCTACACAGAATAACTGAAGATCAATGTTTTATACATTGTAATCTGTCCGTCTCCATGAGAACGGTAGATTTTCCCTTCTACATTTCGTGAAATACAAATTTGTAATACATTTTATACATTCCTAATAATTTAAAATCAATACATTTGTGTAATTTACATTAAAATGTTCTTTTAAATAGCTAACGTTTCTTAAATACATATTTATTTAACTTTTGTTCCTTTGCTTTGTTACCGGTATAAACAATTTAGAGCATCCGGTATCTCATTCATCTTTGTGATTCTTCGTCTTCTATAATATTACTGATTTTAACTGTTTTGTAATAAATATGCTTTTCTGACTACCATTTCTTATCTATACATTGTACACTATAATGCGTTGTATTCGTTTAATAGCTTTGGCTATGTTATTTTAGTAGAAGCACGCCATTTAAGGCTATATTCGTGCGTATCGTGAAGCGATGACGTCACGCTGCCATTTTTATACATATTACATTACGAAACAATATGTTTTATTATTTTATACCATTCTTTTAGGGCAGTATTGTTCCATTTCCTGTTGACTTGATTTACTTAGCACTAAATCCTGCGTCACAACTCAAAAACGAAAAATTGGTAAAGTACCAAACTTGGTATTTAAGTTTAGTATCTTCCAGGGATGCGACACGAAGATTTTGAGAAAAATCCCCCACCCCAAACTACCCTTTATATTGAACATTTTTCGAAAACTTTGATTTTCTCAAAAATGACTCTAAAGATTTTGGTTAAAATATCGTATATTAAAGATATTTACCTGACAAAATGTATATCTTGAATTTTCTGGTAATAGCCTCTGAAAATTAATTTATTCTGGATTAACTTTACGGAATTTTACATAACTGCTAAACCGTAAGCGATGGAGAAAAACTTACCTTAAATATGTAGAGCACTTTAAAACACACAATTTATGTTATATGCATGTTTTCGTGGAGTTGATCGTTTTTGAGATATTCCTTGTTTTTGGTTTCAGCTTTAAAAAACTTACTTTTCTCACACAGGACTTTGTGAATTCCTGCCCATACAAACAAAGGAACTTCAATCACCTAGCAACCAGCTTTTGACTATGACTTTAACCTATGGTACACCCTTATTTTGCTTCTACTTAAAGGAAGCAAGCAATAAGAACAATTTCTGCTAATTTTTTTCTCGATTAGCATGAAGTAAATAGAAGCATAAGCTTTTTAACAATAACTTATTGCAGAGATGTAGAGAAAGTACTGTGAATGGAACACACAAGATTTTTCTTCATATTTCACCATTTTTCCTCCTCGTATAGAGAACTTACATCAACCAGAACTTGGAAGCCAGATACCGGTTTAGGATCAGACGGACTCTGGATTACAGAGAATAGTCAGTTAATTGAGTTAAGATAAGTATCTTATTTATTTATTTATTATCAAAATATGTTGTTGAAATGTCTCTTAAATATTTCCAAGAAACCTATGTTTTTAATAAGGCGAATAAAATATTTCCCTAATTTCTCATATTTATACATTAGTTTAACTAACTTATACAAAGATACTAGGACCACGATGGTTGGTCAGACCAATACCTGATAATAGAGTGAGGGTAGATATGAAATAACCGTAAAATGGATGAAAAAGGGCATTGGAATAAAGAATGGATGAAATGCGTGGAAACCGGAGTTCCAGGAGAAAATCCATTTGGACGTAGCTCTCTCCAACAAAAATCCCAATGCGGTTCTCTGGGATCGAATCCGGATCCGCACAGTGAGGAGTGGACGATTTTAGCAATTGTATTATTTTATTTCACAATTTTTTTGTCATATACGAACATAAACTGAACATGTTAACATTTGTGAAAAGTTTTCTAAATCCACTTTGTAGGAACCAATATATTTATTTAGACAGCTGAGCTTTCTACCTCAGAACCTAAAGGGTTTGAAAAAATTACTGTCTCCGTGGTCGAGTGGTCAGCGAGCTGACTTTTCAGCCGGGGTTCCGGGTTCGATTCCCGGCTGGGGCTGGGATTTTTTCTTTGGGTCGTCTCCTTAGCGGTGGTAGCGCAGCTGCTCGCCAAGCTGGAGACCTGGGTTCGATTCCCGGTACTGCTGTGGGGATTTTTCCCCCTCTGGGAAACCTGGCCCGGGGTACACTCAGCCTCGTGAGATCTCTGGGGGGCCAATTGAGGAGCTACTTGGTGGAGAAGTAGCGGCTCCAGGTCATGAGGACCTCACTAACCGGCCGGGAGTGGGGGGAGGGGGTTCGAGGCGCTGACCACGTCTCACCTTTCATTAACTACACCCCATCCATGACGTCGATCATGGACCGAGATGGGGAACGCAGCGGCCGGGCGGTAGATCAAGGTTCCTTGTGAGCTATCGTGCCATGGAGTTATATTTATCTATTCTTCCTGTATCAGCTACAGAGTGTACCACAACAGTAATAATATAAAATAATAAGGTTAACAAAACTGAAGATAACAATGCAAAAGAACAACAATTATAGAGAGAATGCAACGATAGAAAGGGGTCAAGATTTAAAGTTTTATTTGGCTATGTCCAATTTGTAGGTCACCCAAGTTTTTAATTTTATGGAGTTAACCACATTCGGTCCCTCCTTCTGATGCTTCCTCCTCCACCTAACATCGGTAATGGTAGAGAAACTAATAAACCAAGAACAGTTAATCGACTTCTATCATTTAAAGAACTGTTACAACAAACTGAGAGAGGCAACAAAAGAAAAACGAAGAAGCTGCTTCTAGCTGTAAACTTCTTATGATAACATTTCTACGAAGGGAAAGGAAAGCATGGTGAAATGTGGAGTCAGATGCCTGCAGGTCTATCTTAGTAATGCATGAAGCAGAAATAAAGTCTAGGAATGAGCGCAGATGTGCTAAGTGGTTGACAATGACGAACATATGACAGAACAGCTGTATTCATATTTTCGGGGCTAAAATAAATCCCACTTTTGTGTTGGAATTAGAAAACGAATGGAGTGGTTGGAAAATGCATATAGCTGTAGAGGAAAATCTTATAATAGAAAAACTGCATTGTAAAACGATTTTCACTTCCTTCTTCCTACAGTCCCATAAAATACGTAAGAACTCAGCCAAAACCTAAAATCCCATGTCCATGAAGACAGAGATATCATTATACATAAAAAAAAAAAAAAAAAAAAAAAAAAAATGTGTTCCATTCAGTTGAATGTCTCTAGCTGTTTCAAATACAAACTATTCTTACAATAGAATATTATTTTACCTACGAGTACAAGTCGAAGGGAAATAAGGGAATACACTATAGCGATAATCAAATATTTTAAAAGGTGGTGTCTATGCAAAACAATTGAATTTCCTATTTCGCTTCCCTTTGCAGTAAAACAACAGAAATGGGATGAAACTTTACTTTCCGTTTGAGAAAAGATGCGTAGCTTAAAATCGAAACCAATAACAAGGAATATCTCAGAAACGGTCAACTTTACATAAAAAAACGTATATGACGTAAATTACATGAAATCTACATATTTTAAGTAGTAGATAAGTTTTTTCTATATCTTAGGTTTTATCGTTATGCAAAATTCATCCAGAATAAAGAGATATTCAGAGGCTATTCACAGAAAATTCAAGATATACATTTTATTTTTGATATAAAATATAATATACGGTGTTTTAATCAGAATCGTTAGAGTCATTGTTAAAACAAAATTTTCAATTTTTTCCATGTAAAATGTAGTTTGGGGTGGGGGTATTATCTTGAAAATCTTTGTGTCTCAGCCATAGAAGAACTAAACGTAAATAACAAGTTTTATATTTAAAGTCCTTCATCACACACACACATACACACACATGCTTTTTGGGGTTCAGAGGACCTCAAAACATATTTACGGTGAAATCTCGACATCGAGTTTTTGGGCGGAATATAATACTTTCTCTAGCTACTATGTGCATTGTATGTACATATGCGTTAGAGAAAGTAAAACTGCTAATGTGTTCCATTCACGTGACTTTCTCTGCTTGTTCCAAATACAAACTGCTTTTACAAAATATTTCTTTATATCATGCTAATCGAGGTAAACATTAAAGTCATTACTATATGACAGATCTAGTACAAATATATGGAACAAGCCTATAAATTTATTACATAAAATAATGGAAAAATAGAAATGAGAATAAATGTGGATCCTTTATTAATTTTTTTATTAATGATTAAATTTCATACAACTGCTCTAATTACTTGATCCCTTGTAAGTAAAAGTGGAATAAGGGTAAAGCAATAGTCAAATCTTTTGAAAGCTGGTCGGTGATATAATTGAAATTCAGTTCGATTTGAATGGCCAAAAGTGATATGAAACGAATGACTGCTTCCCGTTTGAGAAAAGCTTAACTATTTTAAAATTGAAATCAATAACAATGAATAAATAAAAATGGTTAACTCTACAAAAATAACGTATATGGCATTGTGTGCTTTAATGCATGAATCGTATAGTAAGTATTGGTCTATCACTTACGGGTTACCAGTTATACAAAAGTCACCCAAAATGAAGACGTCTCAGAGACTATTCCCAGAAAATACAAGATATTCATTTTATTTGTCACGAAAATATATTAAATAGGAGATATATTAACAAAAACGTTAGAGCCATTTTTGAGAAAACAAAACTTTAAAAATATTCCATCTAGGAACTGCGGATTTTCTTGATAACCTTCGTGTCACATCCTTAGAAGACGCTGAACTTAAATATTAAGTTTGGTATTTAACCGAGTTTTCAATTTTTAGTTATGCTGTTCTCAGACACACACACTCACACACACACACACACACACACACATTAACGGAGTTTTTTCGAAATATGTTCTTTTTGGATTCAGGGGGACGTAAAATTTGTATTTCCGGTGAAATATCAGTATCAAATTTTTGGGTGGATTACAGTGCCTTCTCTACCTACTATGTACATTGTGCATACTACCAGATCAAGTAAACATTTCCTTTTTCATGTGATATTCTCGAACTACTATCATTTATTTTTATTCACATTAACATACTACGTTTACTTGTCTTTCTTCAAGGAGATAAACATTTTCAGAAGTGTTTTCTTCACGCATTTGTTGTAGAAAGGTCCACTCTTTAAAAGCGGATCATACTATTAGAAGTGTATGGCTTTCGATCTATGTCTTCTAACCTAGCAGCATGCACTAGTTGTTGTCCTGGGATGAAGGAAGGCAGTATTTTATATTTTCCTAGCTTCCCCTCCACACTGAGCTAATAATTGCTGCACTCATATGTTTGTAGAAATGGCGTGTCCAAAGGTAGCTCTTGCGAGGTACTGACGTTAGAATGTAGTTTCCTTTGACTCTAGTCAAGGAGGGGAAGTGTGGCGAATCACACATATTATCTTCAATGCGTACATTGGTGTGTAGGGTGATGCGTGGGTATATGTGTCTGTTTGTGTCTGTTAACAGCATAACTCAAAAACGAAAGATCCTACTCAGTAATCAGAATCTTACAAGATGCGACACGAAGATTTTAAGAAAAAACTCTAGTGATTTTGATTAAAGCTCCACACATTAAAGATATTAACATGGCCAATAAAATTTACATCTTGAATTTTCTGTGAATAGCCTGAGAAGCCCTCGTCATTCTAGAGGACTTTTGCATAACCGGTAAACCGTAAGAGAGACAGAATTTTACTTCATAAAAATATAGATTTTCATAAAATATACAATTTACGTCAGTTACAATTTTTATGCGTTTAATTATTTCCGAGATATTCCTTGTTATTGGTATCAATTTTAAAATACTTAAATAGTCATTTGATTACTGTTTAGTTTTACTGCAGGCATGCAAAAACAACCGAATTTAAATTGTATTGCATAGCAACCAGCATTTAAAAGACTTGACAGTGCTTTAGCCTAGTATATTCCCATATTTCCATTCTAGTTACAAAGAAGCAAGTAATAAGGTAATTTGTATTATTGTAATGGTAATACTCCTCTTTATTATATTATTATATATTACACATATTATATATGTGTGTACATAGAATATTATATAGGATAATGATTTTTTTATTATTACAACCAGTTGAAAAATTCAATGGCACAGCCGGGATTTGAACACGTTTCTCTCGCTCTGCGTGCGGTTACTCTAACCACTGAGTTGCTGTGACAACATGCCGGTATGTCATTCAATTTCTGTTATGTTTATCTCGATTAACATGATGTATATAAATTAATCTTTTATTAAGCATAGTTTCTTTTTTTAGACAAGTAACGTGTAAAAGTAGAAAGTCTGTAGCGTTAAAAGTAGAAAATTCTGTCACTCAGTGCTATAAAATTATAACACTCCCATGTAGCCAACTTTGGTTTATGCATCCTCGGCCTCATTCCAGTAGGCAATGACTCTGAAAGCTCGTATCGATCCATAAAATGGCGAATGATTTGAATGTCATGAACATGTAATCTGCCTAACCAGACGAAATTATGCAAGCAGCGTAGAGAGCAAAATTACAACTGCATTTTTGTACATTATTTTCATTTTGTACGAGTAAGTCAACACGTCAGCATTGATGCTAAGTGGTCAACAACTGAATATCGCAGTTCCTTAAGCATAACTTCCTGAAATAGGTAGAACAATGTATTTATAATTATATGCCTATAAATATTGAGAACTGTCTAAAAATAATGTATGACACGCGTGTTAAAAATTGAGAGAACTTTCTACTTTCTCTTCACGTACTATGTTTATAGTGTATAGAGAAGGTATTGTATTGCACCCAAAAATTCGATACTGAGATTTGGCCGGAAATATATGTTTTAAGACCCCCTGAATTCAAAAAAGCATTTTCAAAAAATGTCCGTGAGTGTGTGTGTGTATCTGTCAGCCTGTCTGTCTAACAGTGTGTGTGTGTGTGTGTGTGTGTGTGTGTGTGGTGTGTGTGGTGTGTGTGTGTGTGTGTCTCTATGGGCAGCAATAGCTCAAAAACGAAAAGTCCGTTAAATACCAAACTTGGTATTTAACTTCAGTATCATGCATGGATGCCACACGAAGATTTTCGAGAAAACCCCCCACTCCTAACTACCCTTTACATGGGAAAATTTTCGAACATTTTGATTTTCTCAAAAATGGTAAACGATTTTCATTAAAATACCCTATATTAAAGATATTTACATGACAAATAAAATGTATATATTGAATTTTCTGGGATAGCCTCTGGAGACCTCTTTATTCTGGATGAATTTTGCTGCATTTTGCATTACTGGTAAACCGTAAGAGATAGACAAAAACTTACTACACAAAATATGTAGATCTCGTTGAAACACACACATTATGTCATACACATTTTTTTTTTTTTTTTTTTTTTTTTTTTTTTGTGGAGTTGACCATTTTTAGACATTCCTTTTTATTGGTTTAAAATACTTTAACTTTTCACATACGCGAATTTGTCAATTCCTGGCAATGCAAAGAAACGGATTACCAGTTTTTTAAAGATTCGACTATCTCTTTAGCCTAATGTATCCCATTATTCTCCTTCTCCTTACAAGAAAGCATTTCTGCTAATGTTTGTCTCGATAAGCATGAAGTACATAGAAGAATAAGCTTTTTAACAATTTGTTACAGAGATATAGAGAAAGTCATGTGAATGGAACACATCAGATTTTTACCACTTGCATATCGTAACTATTATCAAATATTTTGGCCCAATACTCTTCAAACTACAAATTAGATCCTGGTACATCGGATAATTTCATTGTATACAATTTCCGTCCTATTTTGGTAAAATTCCAGTTTGCTACAACAGGATACAGCAGTTTCTAATGTTTGGTCCAAACGTATGAAATCAACCAATGAGCGACCTGTTAGTAATAACGTAATAAGATGGCAGCTAGCGCTGGGTCTTCCTTCCCGCCCACATGATTGTTTGTGTGAAACTTTGCTATATCTTGTAGACTTTGTCCTAACTAATAGGGTTATAGTAGCTGAGCTATGGTTGAAATACATATTGTTTTGTGCGGCTGAGATTTATGAAATCATGAATTGGGTATTTATAAATTCTGCAAATGTATTTTATCGGATCCATTTGTGCCTAACCTTCTTTTCTCAACAAAAATATAAAAACGTGATTGGTTGGTTGATTTGCTGGTATGAACTGCCTCATGTTTGTGTCTTGGTGAGTGATTTTTGCCTCAACTAAGGACAGCAACTTTCCAAACAAATTTTCGTCCATTCTAAGGAAGTTAAAATAATTTACAGGGTCAGAAACGAGTTCATTTTGCAGCATATGTAGTACACCTCTTCCTTGGTCTGCATTCCTACGTTCCAGCCATGGTCTAGTCTTGATTTCTTCTTTCAATTATAATATGCTCTTGCAATGGATACATAAACTAAGCTTGCGACAGCGAACGTAAATACTTGTGGATCAGCAACCTCCACCATTTTCTATCAGCTGTTCATGTGCATGCGAGAAGTATTTGGACCAATACACATTCCCGTGGGAATGGAATGGAGAAATGGTACACAACGTTCACGTTGTATAAAATATTTTGGATCAAATTTTGACCGTGGGACATCGGCTTAAGAGTAGAGGTATTGAGGCGAATGTTCATCAACGGCAAGGCAAGTTGTTTACATAGCCGTATTTCGTATCCCAAAAACCTAAGCGGCACACTGTCTAATAATAACCAACAGATGATAGGCCTTGGCAAAAGAGCCAGCAGCAGGAATTCCTACGCTTGTCAGTTGTTGCAAAACCTCCTATAAGCCGTGCAGCACATTCTTCTTATTGCCACACATAAAAAAAGGAAGAAGAAGAGGTTCGGGAGACCGGGAAGTGAGTCTGGACTGTGTGCACGCTTCATTTAATCTCCAAATGGGAAGCCACAACAAGACTACTACCAAGAGATTCATGTGGCTACTGACAAAAAAGTGAATCTGATGCACTTCCTACACAACACCGCTGCCTCATGTAAAAACTTATTCACATCTGTTTTTATAGCTTGCTTTTAGTCTGATACAATTTAAAAAATTAAATTAAAAAATACTAATGTGTTAATTTCACATGAGTTTATCGTTTATTAGAAAATTTACTACGTTTTCTAGCCTGTAAGTACAACGTACATAGTAGATAGAGAAGGGATTGTATTCCACCCAAAAATTCGATACCGGGATTCTACTAGAAATACATGTTTTAAGATTCCATGGCTCCAAAAAAAGCATTTTGTGTGTGTGTGTGTGTGTGTGTGTGTGTGTGTGTGTTTATCTGAGCACCTTAATTCAAAAAAGGAAACTTCTGTAACATACCAAACTTGGTATTTAACTTCAGTACGTACCTTCTAAGTAAGTCATAAGAAGATTTACAAGAAAATCCCTCCAACCCCAAAAATCCCTTACATGGAATATTTTTCGAAAATTTAAAATATTTAGACAAGTTCAAAATTAAAAAAAAATTAAAATAAACAAAACACGTTATATATTTTAACCATTATGATTTCAATGCCATATTTTTAATATATTTTCATGACAAATGAAATGTATATCTTGAGTTTCCTGGGAATAGCCTCTGAAGAACTCTTTGTTCTGGATAACTTTTATATAAGTCGTAAACCATAAGTGATAGACAAAACTCACTGCATAAAAAATGTATACCTCGTTAAACCACACAATTTGTAATATAAAATGTTTGTCGAGATGAGCGTTTTCGAAAAATTTCTTGATATTGGTTTCAGTTTTAAACTACTTAAACTTTTCTCAAGCGTGAAACCAACTTTCGTTTCATTTCTTTTGTTTCGCTCTTCTTACAAGGAAAAAAGTAATAATACCATTTCTGCTAATGTTTATCTTAATTAGTATGACGTAGATAAAAGAATAATCTTTTGTAACGAAAGTTTTTGGCTAGAGAAAGTGCTGTGAATGCAACATATCAGTATTATTTCTCCCTCTTGATTTTAGCCGAGATACATTACTCATTTCGTAATAGGTACAAAACAAGAGTGCCCGCCTGGGTACACTACCACTAGCGTGTCTGCCTCACATTAAAAAGGTCGTGAGTTTCGAATCTCGCTTAGGGTGAGTTACCCGGCCGGATAAAGTTTTTTTCGGGGTTTTCCCTTATCCTGAGAAGACGAATATATAGCAACTTTAAGCTTCATGGATCCCGAGATCATTTGAGCATCACTTCACCAATTCATTCATCGTCCTATATGATCAACCAGATTAAAGGACGTTAAACTAAAAAAAAAAAAAAAAACAATAGTCAAATGTTTTACAACTCGAAACTGGCCTTTAAGTTTCTAACTTTTTCCATGCAACCGCGAGAAATAACTGAAAATCGGTAGGACAAACAATGACTTAAATATTAATTGATTCGGACCATGTAGGTAACTCGTAAATGGTTTGTGCTACAAACAAACAATTTGGAATAATCTGTACGTTTTAAACTTGTCTAAAACGTTAATCAGTTATACAAGAACACACACCAATGCCTACGAATGAAATGGACCTCATAGGCTATTCCCAGAAAAGTTAAGATACTTTTGTCATGTAAATACCTTAAATATACTTAATATTATAATCAAAATAGTTGCAGACATTTTTGAAAAAAGAAATATAGTCCATATAATGGGGAATTTTCTTGAAAATCTTCGTTATAAATCTTTGGAAGATGCTGAATTAAATAAATGTTTGGTATTTATCCGACTTATCGAATTTGAGTTGTGCTGTTCATAGACATACATGGAACTTTAAATAAAAATCTGATTTGTTACATTCACATTACTTTCTATATCATCTGTCGTTTATTAGTAGGTATACAAATTATTCTTCCAAAATAATAAAACATTAATATATTAATTTAAACAATATTAACAGATTTCATTTATTGAACTACAAAACAAACCAAAAAAATCTGATGTGTTCCATTCACATGATTTTCTCTATATCTCTGCAATAAATTATTTTTAAAAAGCGTATGCTTCTATTTACTTCCTGCTAATGGAAAAAAAATAGCAGAAATAGTCTTATTTCTTGCTCCCTTGTAAGTAGAAGCGAAATAAGGGAGTACCATAGGTTAATGTGATAGTCAAAAGCTGGTTGCTCTGCGACTGAAGTTCCTTTGTTTGTATGGACACGAGTTCACCAAGTCCTGTATGAGAAAAGTATAACTTTTTATAGCTGAACCAAAAACAAGAAATATCTCAAAAACAATCAACTCCACGAAAAAAATGTGTATAGCATAAATTGTGTGTTTTAAGGTGCTATACATTTGTTGTGTGGTAAGCTTTTATCCATCTCTTACGGTTGAGCAGTTATGCAAAATTCCGTAAAATTGACCCAGAATAAAGTAGTCTCCAGAGGCTATTCCCAGAAAATTCAAAATATACATTTTATTTGTCAGGCAAATATCTCTAATATACGATATTTTAATCAAAATCGTTAGAGCCAGTTTTTAGAAAATCAAAATTTTCGAAAAAAGTTCCATGTAAAGGGTAGTTTGGGGTGGGAGGATTTTTCTCAAAATCTTCGTGTCGCATCCCTGGAAGATACTTAACTTAAATACCAAGTTTGGTATTTTACCGACTTTTCGTTTTTGAGTTATCGTGTTCGCAGACACACGGACACACACACACACACACACACACACACACACGAACCTTTTTCTGAAAATACTTTTTTTTGGATACAGGGGACCCTAAAACATATATTTCCGGTGAAATCTCGGTATAGAATTTTTTGGTGGAGTGCAATACCTTCTCTATACACTGTGTACATAGCACGTATAGAGAAAGTAAAAAGATGTTCAATGGCAGTGCTGCCAATAGAAAACTTTACATAGTAATAAAACAGCACCATCCTTTGCTACGTGAAATTCTTGCTATCCAGTAACTTCAAAACATTATGCAATTTAATGTTTTATAGTACCTTCTCATATCTTGAAATGTTTACAAATATCTCAGTTTTAGTGCAACATTGACATTCCTCCATTTTCCTGGGTTTTCATTGAATTATTTGTTCTTTAATGCAACGTACTTCAACCTGTTGGTAATATCGGACGATGAATGAAATATTGCGGTAACACATTGCTCAATTAAGTTCGGAGCCCATTGTATAAAGTTACTCGAATTCGTCTTCTCAGTTCAGGTATCTGAGTAACTGGCCCTAATTGAGATTCAAACTGGGACCTCTTAAATGTGAGGCAGACTCCCCCACATGCAGAGGTGGGGAATTCAACAAGTAGGGGACTTCACATGCTATTCGCAAAAAGTTCGAGGTTCTAATGTTATTACTCTGAAACTTGTGATAATTTAATCAACATCATTAGAAGTATTTTTGAGAAAATAAAAAAGTAATGAAAACCGTTCTTGAAAAACATTAAAGTATTTTCGGAATGCTTGTTTTTGAGCTTTATTCAGACACCAAACACACGTACGTTTTTCTAAATTTTTGGGAGAGTAGGAACAGGTTCAGGGATCTCAAAAATATATTTCCAGTGAAACATCGATAAGATATTTTCGAGCGGAATACAATAAATACCTCCTCTATCCACAGAGAACATGTACTAGGGAAAACATAATTATACTGAAAATAAGAATTTCTATATTGATAACTGCATGTGGGCAATGCTGTTACAACAGACCCTATCCAGCTAAAGTCATCAGTGTTGCACGAACATGTGTTTTCTACATCTTCAAGATGATACCTAAACAGAAGGAAAATTAGAATTCCAACTTTAAGTTCATCTAGTTTAAGCAGCGAGCATGACTAATTAAAATCAAAAGGGTTTCCAGAAGGGTGCACATACTGCTTTAAAAAAGATCAGAGAGAAACGAAGAGAATTTAACAAGGAAATCAATATAGCCTTCGTTGACAATGAAAAGGCATTTGATAAAGTTAGACCACCTCAGCTGTGGGATATTTTAACAAATAGAGCTTTTCCACGTCATTTATGTTATGTGTATTATACGGATATAAAATAGGGGAAAAATTCGCATCCATGAATCAAGAAGTGAGACAGGTTGTAACTTGTCAAAAACATTAACATCTTATGTAGAAGAAATGATTACTGAATGGAATAAATCTGCTTTCAGAGCAATAGAACCCGCTAGAAATTATATTGTGCACACATTTTTGTAAGCTGACGATTAAGTATCTACTGCCGAGACAGAAGACGAGCTTCAATATACGAATGTATCGGAAATAAAAAATTTAAGAGCAGTAAAACGATGCCCATTAAAAGACCGCATTAGAAGTGAAGATATGCATAATTTGCAATTTACACCTTTTCCAAAGTTAAAAGATACAGATCAAATGGATTCAAGGCCAGGTGTAAAACAAAAGCGATATGAAACGAAAGATAAGTTCTCGTTTGAGTAAAGTTTAAGTAGTATAAATTAAAACAATAACAAGGAATATTTCAGAAACGTTAATTCTGCAAAAAAAAACAAAAAAAAACGTGTGTTTGAAATAAATGTTATTTAATAAAATCTGCATATTTTAAAAGTAACTCTTACAGTTTATCAGTTATACAAAAGTAATTTAGAATGAAGCGGACTTCAGAGAGTATTCCCAGAATAGTCCTTTTATTTGTTATGTAATTATCTTTAATGTACAGTATTTTAAACATAATCGTTTGAGTCATTTTTCAGAAAGTCATATGAATGGAACACAAAATCTTGCATCTGGTATATTTGTTGAATTGGCAATCTGAGGTGACGATTGATACGTTCATTAGAAATTACTTTTTACTTTTTCTATTGTGTATAATAATTAAGGGAAGACCTTTATTTCACCCAAAGAATCGATGTCAAGGTTTCACCGGAAGTATATACATTTTTCGAAAACGTTGATGTATGTGTGTATGCGTCCGATTGTATGTTACGTCTGTGTGTTTGTCTGCTAAACGCATAACTCAAAAACCTTAAGTCGGATAAAGATCAGGTTCCAAAGATACAACAATGATTTTCAATAAAATCTCCCCGCCCCCAAATACTCTTCACATGGAACATTCCGCGAAAATTTTTAATTTTCTCAAAAATAGCTGCAACGATTTTGATTAATACATCAGAGGTTAATGATATTTACATTACAAATAAAATACATATATAGAATTCTCTGTGAAGTTTTCTTAATTCGGAAGTTATTTTGTATAGGGTCTTCAGATTTATTTAGCGTTTGTCGCCATTCGTTTGTCCGAGCATGATGTCAATACTAGAGGGGGAGTTAATCCGCAATGTCTCTTGTAGAGGACTAGCGAACGATGAATAGAAGGGGTGGACTTCAACAGTTTCGACGTCACCTTAGTGAAATGGGACTTGTATCATACCTTTCCGATGTTTACATTTTGGACATTCGCTTGAGTCTCGTAAACATGCAATCGCCGCATTTATGCTGATAAGTAACTCAAACAATTAGATGGTTGTGGTAACGTAGAGGTCTTTGATGGAACAACTTTCCCGTTACAACAAACGCTTGTGCATACTCTTTACAGCAGAAAATAAAAACTGAGCTACACAGAATAAATTAAGTAAACACAAATTTTGTGATCACTTCCATTTCGCGTGCAAAGAATACACAAAATGTCCTGGTGAAAAACAATTCTGTACCGCCCTATTTACGAAGTCGGCAATGGATGCATCCAGTCCTAGGTTCAATTCCGCACTTCTCCTTTGAGATGACTAATAATGATGTCATGCATTTACATCCACTGTTGCTAAAGGGCGAATAAATCTGAAGAACCGGTATAAGTGATAAATGTTAAGTTCTAGACGAAAATTACTCCACAAAATAATGTAGATCTGTTTATAAAACACAATCTATTTAATATACATTTTTAGCCATAAGTCATTTCTGAGATATCCTAGAATGGTGGTTCGTATTGTTCAAAACTGATTCTTTTAGTGTCTTGCCGATTTTAAACTGTTTCTCCAATTGCATGGAAAGAGTATGGAATTTAAGGCCAGAATATAGTGTTCGTTTGCTAAACATTTCAGTATCGTTCTACCCTATGTATCTATAACGAAATGTGATATGTGATTGAAATTCGGTTCTCTTTGCATGGCAAGGAGTAAAACAAAAGAAACAGGAAAGAAAAATTTCGTTTGAGGAAAGTTTAATATTTTAAAGTGAAACCAATAACAAGGAATATCTCGGAAATGAACTCCACAAAAATATGTAAATGACATAAATTGTATGCTTTAACGAGATCTACATATTTTGTGTAGTAGTAAGCTTTTGCCTTTCTCTTAGTACGCAAAAGTCATCCAGAATGAGAGGTCTTCAAAGGCTATTTCTAGAAAATTCAAGGTATAAATTTTGTTTTTCATGTAAATGTCTTGAATATGCAGCATTTTAATCAAAATCGTTTAAGCCATATTTGAAAAAATAAAATTTTAGAACATTTTCGAAAATGTCCATGTAAAGGATAACTTAGATTGGGGATATTCTTGAAAATCTCCGTGTCGCATCTTTGGAAGATGCTGAATATGAAGTTTAATATTTAACCGACTTTTCTTTGTTGAGTTATGCTGTGCACATACACATAAAGAGACACTTAAACACCCATTTTTCTAAAAATGGGTTTTTTATTCAAGGTCCTCAAAACATACATTTTCGGTGAACTCTGCATATGCATTTCTGGTGGAATGTAATACCTTCTCTGTCTACTATGTACGTTGTACATATGCGCTAGAGAAAAAAAAATCTGATGTATTTCATTCACATAACTTTCTCTAGCTGTTCCACAAACAAACTTTCCTTAGAAAAGATTATTTTTATCTATGCCATGCTATTCAAGATAAACAAGGTCAGAATTGGTATTATTATATGTTTTTTGTAAGTAGAAGGGAAATAAGGGAATACACTAGGCTAAAGCGATAGTCAGATCTTTTAAAAGCCGGTCGCAAAGTGCAAAAATTGAAATTTGGTTCTCTTTGCTTGTTAGGAGCATACAGAAGAGAGACGAAAAGAGAGATGTCTCCCGTTTGAAAAAAGTTTTAAGTACCTTGAAATATCTCGAAAACAGTTAACTCTACAAAAAAGTTGAACGCTACATAAATTGTATTTCAATGAGATCTACATTTTTTGTGCATGTTTTTGTCTATTTCTTACAATTTACCAGATATACAAAAGTTATACAAAACTAATCGGGAGTGAAAAGGTCTTTAGATACTATTCTCAGAAAATTCAACATACACATTTCGTTTGTCATAATAATATTTTAAACATATGACAGTTTAATAAAAATCGTTAGAGCCGTTTTTAGAAAATAAATATTTTCGAAAAATATTCTATGCAAAGGGTAGTTGGGGGTGTGGACATTTTCATGAAAATATTGCGTCGGATCCTTGGAAGATAAGCAACTTAAATACCAAGTTTGGTGTTTATCCGACTTTTCGTTTTTCAACTATACTGGCCACAGACACACACATGGGCATGTTTATAAAAATTATTATTATTATTATCATTATTATTCAGGAGGTCTCATCGGAGGTATTTTCGGTGCAATCTCGGTATCAAATATTTGGATGGAATACATAGCTTCTCTATCCACTATGTACATTGTAGATACGGGCTAGAGAAAGTAAACATTATCGTCTTTGTATAAGGTTCGATGACACTCTGCAGGTGTGCTAAATAGAATAGACGATAATTAAAAACACGCAAATACTGAGAAACAAAAGATCGCGCCTGTGCCCTATTTCCAAAATCTGGTTGTTTTAGAGCAAACAAATAACATCTGCCAGTGTTATCGAACATCGATATGTTGCACTTCCGATAATTTGTCTTCAGACATACACATCCACCACAACAACAAAGACAATGTGCCGGAGTCACCATGACGTAATTACTACTACGGATGCAGGCTGTCAGATGTGAGTGACAAAGACCCTAACAAGAAAATGGGATAGGGAAATGTAGACAAACACAGCTGTTGGCTTATTTGTGCAGCATGCCCGAGGAGAGAACATCCGCATCAACAAACCATGTCAGTTTCGATAAGAAAAGCAACTGTTATTGCTGCCAAAAATATTTTATAAACCTGTGATGTCTTTGTTCATTTCAAACGTCCCTAAGGCTATCGGATAAACGTTTGACAGTTAACAGCAAGCAATACACAATTTCTCTCTAAGAATATGCAGATCTACAGTATCACTAGACGGAAATAAATATACATTAGGTAACTTCAGGAAGTACTCGTCTTCATTAAAAAAAATCAGATTGATTTTCTCCATTCACAGGACTTTCTCTACATATCTGCGACAAAGTATTGTTAAAAAGCGTGTGCTTCTATTTACTTCATGCTATATAAGAAAACATTAGCAGAAATAGTCTTATTACTTGCTTCTTGAAACTAGAAGTGAAATAAGGGAGTGCCATGGGTTAAAGTGATGTCAAAAGCTGGTTTCTATGTGACTGAAGTTCTTTTGTTTGTATGGACAGGAGTTGACAAATTTCTGTTTGAGAAAAGTATAAGCTTTTCAAAGCTGAAACCAAAAACAAGGGATATCTCAAAAACGATCAACTCCACGAAAAAAATGTAATTGACATAAATTGTGTGCTTTAATGTACTCTACATTTTTTGGGTGCTAAGTTTTTGTCCATCTCTTACGGTTTAGGAGTTATGCAAAATTTCGTAAAATTCATCCAGAATAAAGTAGTCTTCAGCGACTATTCCCAGAAAATTCAAGATAAACAGTTTATTTGTGAGGTAAATATCTTTAATATACGATATTCTAATCAAAATCGTAGCCAGTTTTGAGAAAATCAAACTTTCGCAAACAGTTCCATGTAGTTGGGGGTAGGGAGATTTTCTTGAAAATATCAGTCTTTTTGTTTTTGAGCAATGTTGTCCACAGACACACATATACTCATACACACACAGACACAAACACGGGCTTTTTTCCAAAAATGCTTTTTTTTTTGGGGATTCAGGGGACCCAAAACATGTATTTCCGGTGAAATCTCGGTATCGAATTTTTGGGTGGAATACAATACCTTCTCTATACACTAATAACATAGTACGTGTAGAGAAAGTCAAAATCTGATGTGTTACACTCACATGAGTTTCTCTAGCTGCTCTACAAACAAACTTCTTACAAAGGACTATTCTTCTTTCTACACCATGCTAACCGAGATAGACATAAGCAGAATGTTCTTATTACTTAGTTCCTTATAAGTAGAAAGGAACTAAAGGAATGCGCTATGCTAAAGTGATGGTCAAATGTTTTAAAATCTGTCGTTATAAAATTGTCATTGTAAATCACTTAATTGCATGGTCAGGAGTAGAACAAAAGAAATACGGACACTTCCTATCTAAGAAAAGTATAAGTACTACACAATTGAAAACAATGACAAGGAATATCTCGGAAGCGGTTACCTCCACAACAAAAACGTAAAATACGTATATTGTGTGTTTTGAAAAGATCTACATTTGTGTGCAGTAAGTTTTTTTCTATGTCTTACGATTTAGCAGTTAAGCAAAATTCGGCTAAATTCATCCAGAATAAAGAGGTCTTCAGAGACTATATTCCAGAAAATTCAAGATATATATTTTATTCCGCATGTAAATCTCTTAAATATAAGAGATTTTAGTCAAAGTCGTTAGAGCCATTTTTGAGAAAATCAAAGTGTTCGAAATTTTTTCCATTTAAAGGGTAGTTTGGGATGGGGGGGGGATTTTCTTGAAAATCTTCGTGGTGCATCCTTGGAAGATACGAAACTTAAATATTAAGTTTGGCATTTAACGGTCTTTTCGTTTCTGAGCTATGCACACACACACGCACGCACGCACACTCTCGAACCTTTTTCCAAAAATGCTTTTTTTGAATTCAGGGGGACCCAAAACGCTTATTTCCAATGAAATCTCGGTATCGAATTTTTGGGTGCAACACAGTACCTTCACTGTACATTATGTACATAGTACCTATAGAGAAAGTAAAAATTTTGACGTGTTACAGTCACATGACTTTCTCTAACTATTCTACTGCTGCTTCTTATCCTTCACAGTTTTAGACCATTTTTAGCCTGTTCCGGCTCCAAAAATTTGTGTCCATATCTTTTTGGTCGTTCTGCATTTCTATAGCCTTGAGGTTTGTAGTTATATAATGCTCGTGGTATCTTGTTCACTGACATTTGTTCTAAACGTTTCCAGTTAGTTCTCTATTATGTTATTATTTTATTTAATTTTTATGTTTTTAAGTTTTACCTAATTTTATTGATTGATGTTTTATATAATCTTATGAATCCTGATGTAGGTCTAAGAATTTATTTTGGCTGTCTGTATTCCTCTTTTATTTTCTGCAGTCAATTTCCATTATTCAGATCCATTAAGTTAAAATAGGAATAGCCATTGCTTTATGCAGTTTTATTATTGAGTCTTGCTGCAACAAACTATTCTTACACAATTTTATTCTTCTATGCAGTTCATGCTGAGATAACATTTAGCAGACATTGTTTTATTTCATATTTCATTGTGATACAAACGAATAAGGGAACACATTACGCTAAAGCGATAGTCAAAATCTTTTAAGAAATAGTCGCTATGTGACTGATTGATATTTCATTATCTTTTGTTGACCAGCCTGAGAAAAACGATTAACGTGTTCCAATTACAAGTACAAATACGTATTGGAAAATTTAAAGTAATGCCAAAGAATATCTCGGAAATGGTTAACTCCACAACAAAAAATTTATCTCACGTGAATTGTTAGTTACATTTTATGAATAGCAAGTTTTTTTTTTTTTTTTTTTTTTTTTTTTTTTTTTTTTTTTTTTCCTAATGTTAAGGTTTACAAATTACGCAAAAATCATCCAGAATAAAGAGGATTTCAGAGGCTATTCCCAGGATATTCAATATGTGCTTTTCATTTCTCATTAAAATATCTCAAACGTCTGTTATTTTAATCAAAATCGTTAGAGCCATATTTGGAAAGCCAACAATTCGGTGTTTAACGGAAGTTTCGTTCTTGAGAGACATGTACACACACGAACCTTTAATGAATTAATTCGTTTTTTATGCTTCAGGGAGCCTCGAAAAATATATTTTCGGTGAAATATCGGCATGAATATTTTAGGTGGGACACAATATTTCCTTTACTTTAGGTAGAGTAAGTAAAACAAAAATAAAACATTTGCATGACTTTCTCTACCTATTCTACAACAAACGATACTTACAATAGCTCATTCCTCTCTCTACTTCTTGTTAATCAAGTTAAACATTACCAGAAATTGTTTTATTACATATTTTCTAGGCTAAAGCGATAGCAAAACTTTAGAACGCTGATTGCTATGTGTTGCTTTGAAATTCCCTTCTATTTACTTGACCAAGAGCAAAAAACAAATAAAGAAACAAACAGTACTAATACCATAGCCTATTTTAGGAAAGTGTAAGCATTTTAAAACTGAAATCAATAACAAGAGATATCTCGGAACTCCACTAAAAATGTACTTTACATGAATTAAGTGTTTTACAAAATCTATTTGTGAAGTAAGTTTCTGTTTATCTCTTACGGTTCACCAGCTACTGCAAAAATCATTCAGAATGAAGGAGTCTTCAGAAAATTCAAGGTATACGTTATATTTGTCATATACATTTCTCTAATACATGGGATTTTAATGAAAAGCGTTAGAGCCGTTTCTGAGAACATCGAACATTTCTAAAAATCCTCAAAGTAAAGGATACTCCGCGAAGTGGGGAAAATCTTCTTATCCATCCTTTGAAGGTATTGGACTCAAGTACCTTTAGCCATTTTTCGCTTTTGAGTTATGGTGTTCATAGACTTACCCAGGGACCTTTTTCTAAAAAAAATCTGATGTGTTCCATTCACATGACTTTCTCTATATCTCTGCAACAAATTATTCTTTTTACTTCATCTAATGGAGCAAAAATTAGCAGAAATAGTCTTTTTACTTGCTTCCTTGTTAGTAGAAGCGAAATAAGGGGGTAACATAGGTTAAAGTGATAGTCAAAAGCTGGTTGCACTGCGACTGAAGTTCCTTTGTTATTGTGGACACGAGTTCAAAAAGCCTGTATGAGAAAAGTATGTCTTTACAGCTGAAAAAAACCAAGGAATATCTCAAAAACAATCAACTCCACGAAAAAATGTGTATATCATAAATTGTGTGTTTTCAGGTGCTCTACATTTGTTGTATGGTAAGTTTTTGTCCTTCTCTTACGGTTTAGCAGTTATGCAAAATTCCGTAAAATTTACCAAGAATAAAGTAGTTTTCAGAGGCTATTCCCAGAAAATTCAAAATAAACATTTTATTTGTCATATGAATATCTTTAATCTACGATATTTTATTAAAAACCGTTAGAGCCATTTTTTAGAAGATACAAATTTTCGAAAAAAGTTCCATGTAAAGGGTAGTTTGGGGTGGGGGGATTTTTCTCAAAATCTTCGTGTCGCATCCCTGGAATATACTAAACTGAAATACCAAATTTGGTATTTTACCGACATTTCGTTTTTGAGTTATCGTGTTCACAGACACACGGACACACACGACCTTTTTCTGAAAATACTTTTTTTGGATACAGGGGACCCTAAAACATATATTTCCGGTGAAATCTCGGTATCGAATTTTTTGGTGGAGTGCAATACCTTCTCTATACGCTATATACATAGTGCGTATAGAGAAAGTAAAAATATGTCTTTTGATTCAGGTATCCCCAAAAACATTCATTTCCGGTGAAAACTCGACATCAAATTTTTGGGTGAAACGCAGTCCCTTTTCGATTTACTATGTTTATATCGAATACTATTTATACAGTTTACATCAAATTTATACAGTTCAGCTTTGAAGCAGCCGCCTGATATTGACATTTCGTTGATGCTGTATGACTATCCCTCTATAATTCCATTGATTAACAATTTGTTATTCCTTTCTTTTATTTTTTATAATTTGTGAGGCGTGAAAACCCGCTTGATTTTGCTCAGAGACATCTTTATCAGGCTTGAGGTTATTTTACGAAAAAAGCTGATGTGTACCACTCACATGACTTTCTCTATATCCCTGCAATAAATTATTCTTAAAAAGCTTATACTTCTATTTACTTCATGCTAATCAGAAAAACTGAGCAGAAATAGTCTTATTACTTGCTTCCTTGTAAATAGAAGCGAAATAAGGGACTGCCACAGGTTAAAATGATAGTCAAAGGCTGGTTTCTATGTCAATGAAATTCCTTTGTTTATGTGGATAGGAATTGACAAGTTCCTGTATGAGAAAAGTATAACTTTTTCATAGCAGAAACCAAAAATAAGGAATGTCTCAATGACGAACTCACGAAAAAAATGTATATAACATAAATTGTGTGTTTTAAGGTGCTCTACATTTTTTGTGTAGTAAGTTTTTGTCCATCTCTTACGGTTTAGCAGCTATTAAAAATTCAGTAAAATTCATCCAGAATAAACTATTCTTCAGAAGCTATTCCCAGAAAATTCAAGATATACATTTTATATGTCAGGTAAATATCTTTAATATACGAAATTTTAATCAAAATCGTTAGAGCCATTTTTGAGAAAATCAAAATGTTCGAAAAAAGTTCCATGTAAAGGGTAGTTGCGGGTGGGGGGATTTTACTTAAAATTTTATGGAAGATACTAAACTTAAAAACCAAGTTGGTATTTTACCGATTTTTCGTTTTTGAGTTATCGTGTTCACAGACACACGGACACACACACACACACGGACCTTTTTTTTTTTTTTTTGTTTTTTTTTTTGTGAAAATGCTTTTTTTGGATATTGGGGACCCTAAAACATATATCTCAGTATCGAATTTTTGGGTGGAGTACAATACCTTCTCTATACACTATGTACATAGTGCGTATAGAGAAAGTAAAAATCCATCGTCCTCCGCCGGGTTAGAAACAGCGACCTTGGGAACCAGAGGCTAGCATGTTACCTCTAGACCAGGAGGACGACCGCTAGTAATTATCCAAAATATTTAGTGATAATTAGTTTAAACACACTCTCACACACATATGTTGTATTCACATAATTTACTTTAACCACTTCCCATACAGATTATTGTCACAAACGCTAATTCTTCTGTCTACTTTTTGCTTGTTAATCGAGTCAAGCTTTCATTGCACATTTACAGATTAACAATAACTCCATGGCACGACAGCTCACGGGGAGCCTTGGCCTACCGCCCGGCCGCTGCGTCCCCCATTTCGGTCCACTACAGACGTCATGGATACATTTACAGATTGCATTATAGATATAAGGTAACAGGGTACGCTAAAGTGCTAGTCAGATTTTTAAAAGCAGGTCCTTTGTCAGGCTTTGAAATGATGAATATTAATAGTGAATGTTCACCTTTCTATTATCAAAACTATTACTCTGCGTTACTTTGTTCTGTGAATCACTCGCATGTTTTTTTACTTTCTCTATACGCAATATGTACATAGTATATAGAGAAGGTATTGGTCTCCAACCAAAAATTCGATACCGAGATTTCACCGGAAATATATGTTTTAGGGTCCCCAATATCCAAAAAAAGCATTTTCACAAAAAGGTCCGTGTGTGTGTGTGTGTGTCCGTGTGTCCGTCTGTCCGTTTGTCCGTGTGTCTGTGAACACGATAAATCAAAAACGAAAAGTCGTTAAAATACCAAACTTGGTATTTAAGTTTAGTATCTTCCAGGGATGCGACACGAAGATTTTGAGAAAAATCCCCTCACCCCTACCCTTTACATGGAACTTTTTTCGACAATTTTGATTTTCCCAAAAATGGCTCCAACGATTTTGATTAAAATTTCGCATATTAAACATATTTACCTGACAAATAAAAGGTATATCTTGAATTTTCTAGGAATAGCCTCTGAGGAGTAGTTTATTTTGGATGAATTTTACGGAATTTTGAATAACTGCTAAACCGTAAGCGATGGACAAAAACTTACTACACAAAAAATGTTGAGCACGTTAAAACACACAATTTATGTTATATACATTTCGTTCGTCGTTTTTGAGACATTCCTTATTTTTGGTTTCTGCTATGAAAAACTTATATTTTTCTCATACAGGAGCTTGTCAACTCCGACCCATATAAACAAAGGACCTTCATTGACATAGCAACCAGCTTTTGGCTATTACTTTAACCTATGGTAGTCCCTTATTTCGCTTCTACTTACAAGGAAACAAGTAATAAGACTATTTCTGCTAATTTTTTCTGATTAGCATACAGTAAATAAAAGTATAAGCTTTTTAAGAATAATTTGTTGCAGGGATATAGAGAAAGTCATGTGAATGGTACACATCAGTATTTTACCTAATTTGTTTCTGAATATAGAGTGGATTGGATTGCGCTCAGCAAGTTCACCAGTAGCCATAAAGACTTATGAACCTTGAAAATGTCAAGGAAATGTTCAATTTAGTTGCATATATACATAAACATTAGATATGGATATTCAACATAAAAAGATATTATGTGCAAGTAATATGAAACAAAGCAAGTATAATTTTATATACTTCCCTGCAATACCAGAGGATCTATTCTCATTCTCTGAAATCATTTGTATTCGTTTTAATGCTAATGCTATGTAAATTCATTAAATGGTGTACGATTTTGAAACCAATAATGTAGTGCTGTTATGTCAAGACTAGTATGAGCTATTTGTATTAGATTTTAAGCTTAGCATTTCTAATTTGATATGTTTTCTATACAATTATTACTTTCTCGGCACGTATTATGTACATAGAGAAGGTATTGTATTCCACCCAAAATTGGATACCCAGATTTCACCGGAAATACATGTTTTGGGACCCACTGAATCCAAAAAAAAGCATTTTTGGAAAAAGGTCCGTGTGTGTGTGTGTGTTGGTATTTAAGTTTGGTATCATCCAAGGATGCGACATGAAGATTTTCAAGAAATTCCCCCCAGCCCAAACTACCCTTTACCTACATGAAAAAAATTTCGAAAATTTTTATTAAAACCTCTTGCATTTAAGATATTTACACGCAAAACAAAATATATATCTTGAATCTTCTCTAAACATCTCTTTATTCTGGATGATTTTTACTGCACTTTTATAACTGGTAAACCGTAAGAGACAGAGAAAGACTTACTACACAAAAACTGTAGATCACGATAAAACACCAATTTATGTCATGTACATTTTTTTCGTGGAGTTGATCGTTTTTTAGATATCCCTTGTTATTGGTTTCAGCTTTAAAAAATCTAATGTGTACCATTCACATGACTTTCTCTACATCCCTGCTACAAATTATTCTTAAAAAGCTTATACTTCTATTTACTTCATGCTAATCAGGAAAAATTAAAAGAAATAGTCTTATTACTTGCTTCCTTGTAAGTAGAAGTGAAATAAGAGAGTACAATAGGTTAAAGATATAGTCAAACGCTGGTTGTTATGTCACTAAAGTTCCTTTGTTTGTATGGACAGCAGTTGGGAAACTCCTGTATGAGAAAAGCGTAAGTTTCTCATAGCAGAAACACAAAAAAAAAAAAAAAAAAAAAAAAAAAAAGGAATGTCTCAAAAACGATGAACTCCACGAAAAAAATGTATATAACATAAATTGTGTGTTTTAACGTGCTCTACATTTTTTGTGGAGCAAGTTTTTGTCCATCTCTTACGGTTTAGCAACTATTTAAAAGTGCGTAAAGTTCATCCAGAATAAACAACTCTTCAGAGGCTTTTCTCAGAAAATTCAAGATATACATTTTATTTGTCAGGTAAATGTCTTTAATATATGATATTTTAATCAGAATCGTTAGAGCCATTTTTGAGAAAATCGAAATACTTTGGGGTGGTGGGATTTTTCTCAAAATCTTCGTGTCGCATCCCTGGAAGATACTAAACTTAAATACCAACTTTGGTATTTTACCGACTTTTCGTTTTTTAGTTATCATGTTCACAGACACCGGACACACACACACACAAACACACACCCACACACGGACCTATTTGTGAAAATGCTTTTTTTAGATAATGGGAACCCTAAAACATATATTTCCGGTGAAATCTCGGTATCGAATTTTTGGGTGGAGTGCAATACCTTCTCTATACACTATGTACATAGTGCCTACAGAGAAAGTAAAAACTTATACTTTTCTCATACAGGAATGTATCAACTGCTGTCTATACAAAGGAATCTCAGTCACAGAGCAACCACTTTTGGATATCACTTTAACCTATGACACTCGTTATTTCGCTTCTACTTGCAAGGAAGCAAGTAATAAGGCTATTTCTGCTAATTTTTTTCTGGATTAGCATGAAGTAAATAGAAGCATAAGCTTTTTAACAATAATTTGTTGCAGAGGTGCAGAGAAAGTCATGTGAATGCAACACATCATTTTTTTGTTATCATTGTAAATGATTTTTAAAAATGTTAGTTGTGTAGTTATGCTCTGTCTACTGAGGAAAGTAATTAATAAAAAAAATCTGATGTGTACCATTCACATGACTTTCTCCATATCCCTGCAACAAATAATTCTTAAAAAGCTTATATTTCTATTTACTTTATGCTAATCAGAAAAAAATAGCAGAAATAGTCTTATTACTCGCTTCCTTGTAAGTAGAAGCGAAATAAGGGACAACCGTAGGTTAAAGTGATAGTCAAAAGTTGGTTGCAATGTCAATGAAGTTCCTTTGTTTATATGGATAGGAGTTGACAAGTTCCTGTATGAGAAAAGTATGCGTTTTTCATAGCAGAAACCAAAAATAAGGAATGTCTCAAAAACGACGAACTCCACGAAAAAAATGTATATAACATAAATTGTGTGTTTTAAGGTGCTCTACATGTTTTGTCGAGTAAGTTTTTGTCCATCTCTTACGGTTTAGCAGTCATTCAAAATTTAGTAAAATTCATCCAGAATAAACTACTCTTCAGAGGCTATTCCCAGAAAATTCAAGATATACATTTAATTTGTCAGGTAAATATGTTTAATATCCATCAAAAACGTTAGAGCCATTTTTGAGAAAATCAAAATTTTCGAAAAAAGTTCCATGTAAAGGGTAGTTGGGGGTGGAGGGATTTTTCTCAAAATCTTCGTGTCGCATCCCTGGAAGATACTAAACTTAAATACCAAGCTTGGTATTTTACCGACTTTTCGTTTTTGAGTTATCGTGTTCACAGACACACGGACACACGGACACACACACACACACACACACACACGGACCTTTTTGTGAAAATGCTTTTTTTGGATATTGGGGACCCTAAAACATATATTTCCGGTGAAATCTCGGTATCGAATTTTTGGTGGAGTGCAATACTTTCTCTATACACTATGTACATAGTGCGTATGGAGAAAGTAATAAACAAATATATTCCAATGTATTGTATTATTTTGTTTGAAACTTTCTCTAGGCTTTTTAGCATTAACGGTTTGTTCGACACTCATACGTTTATAAAGCTTTCATTAATTCTAGATCAGTCATCAAATGAGGCTTACAATGATTTATCATTAAAACATGTTTCTATTTACAGAGCAATATAAGTCTTATTATCCGTAGAATTTGGATACGTAGAGTCAGACTAAAAATATAATACCATAGTCGGGATTTGAACCACGGATCTCCCGCCCTTTAGCCGGTTGCTCTGCCACTTAGCTACCATGTCAACATGCCGGTATGCCTTTGAATTTCTCAACTGACTCGCATGTTTCCCGGTAAACCACAAGGTGGTCTCAAATTATTTTGAGATGACAACCCCAATGGCGGTTTACAATGTTGTAAGTACTTCAAGCCCAGGATTCATAGTATAGCCAACTATTATGGTCAATTGGTATTCGTTTAATTTGTTTTTTATTTTCTCTACACGTGCTATGTACATAGTGTATAGAGAAAGTATCGCACTCCACCCAAAAATTCGATACCGAGATTTCACCGGAAATATGTTCTAGGGCCCCCCTGTATCCTAAAAAAGCATTTTCACAAAAGGTTCGTGTGTGTGTGTGTGTGTCTGTGTATCTGTGAACACGATAACTCAAAAACGAAAAGTCTGTAAAATACCAAACTTGGGATTTAAGCTTAGTATCTTCCAGATCTATGCAGATTTTGAGAAAAAATCCCCCCATCCCAAACTACCCTTTACATGGAACTTTTTTCGAAAATTTTTATTTTCTCAAAAATGTCTCTTAACGATTTTGCTTAAAATATCATATATTAAAGATATTTACCTGACAAATAAAATGTATATCTTGAATTTTCTGGGAATAGCCTCTGAAGACTACTTTATTCTGGATGAATTTTACAGTATTTGACACAACTGCTAAACCGTAAGAGATGGGCAAAAGTTACCACACAAAAAATGCAGAGCACTTTAAAACACACCATTTATGTTACATGCATTTTTTCGTGGAGTTGATCGTTTTTGAGATATTCCTTATTTTTGGTTTCAGCTTTAAAAAACTTATACTTTTCTCATACGGGACTTTGTGAACTCGTGTCCATACACTCAAAGGAACTTCAGTCACATAGCAACCAGCTTTTGACTATCACTTTAACCTATGGTACTCCATTATTTCGCTCTACTTACAAGGGAGTAAGTAATAAGACTATTTCTGCAGGAAGTAAATAGAAACATAAGCTTTTTAAAAAGAATTTGTTGCAGAGATGTAGAGAAAGTCATGTGAATGGAACACATCAGATTTTTCTTTTAGATCATTCGAAAAGGCATCTGAATATTTTTATGGTTTCATAATATACACTTTTCTGAAAGCAAGAAAATAAATTACTAGAAGGGATTATCTATACTTTTTAGGGCGCTGTAAGTTTTCAATACAATAAGTACCAGCAATGGGCATACTCAGAGAACCTAACAGAGAAGGCGGTCAGCTAAAGCTTCAGTACTTACCCATTCTGCCCATACAGACAACACATACACACAACACCCATTAAATCCAAAAGCTTCCATTCAGAATTAGGGGACCATTTGCACATCACACACATCCGTCATACCCATTACATTTCCCTTAAACGGACTACAAACTATCGAACATATCAGGGCAACCACCCAACAAAACCAACACAATCGCCCAACTTCGCCCAGCAAATTTTGGTTTATTTTCTAGTACTGCACCAACAGGCCATCAAAAGCAGCCTCTATTATTGCACATCGATGTACTATTTGTTGTTACAATGGCATTTTAAGTTGGCGACGAAAGGAAAAAAATATGTGTTCCATTCACGCGACTTTCTCTACCCGTTTTGCAAACAAACTGTTTTATAAAAGAGCTTCTTTTATCTACATAATGCTAATCAAGATAAGTATTAGCAGAAATGGTCTTATTGCTTGCTTGCTAGCTTCCTTACAAGCAGAAGGGAAAAAATGGCTAAAGCGATACTCATATATTTTACTAGCTAATCGATATGTGAATAACTTGGTTCGCTTTGGAAGGCCAGCAATAAACAAAAGCAGGATGAAAGGAAAGATAACCACGTTAGAACTTGAAACCAATAACAAGGAATATTTTAGAAACAGCCAACTCTACAACAAAAATTCATATGACATAAATTGTGTGTTTAAACGAGATCTACATTTGTTGTGGAGTAAGTTTTTTGCCTATTTCTTACGGTTTACTAGTAATGCAAAATTCATTCAGAATGAATAGTTCTTCAGAATTATTCCCATAAAATTCAAGATATACATTTTAATTGCGTTATAAATTAATATAATATACGGTAATTTAATCAAAATCGTTAAGTCATTTTTTGATAAAAATCACATTTTCAAAAACTTTTCCATATAAAGGGTAGTTTGGGTAGGGGATTTTCTTGGTATATTAACGGTATTTTAGTTTTGAGCTATAATGTCTACAGACGCGCGAGCGCGCACACACACACACACACACACACACACACGGACGTACACGCGGACTTTTTCCTAAAAATGCTTTTTTTGGACTCAGGGGACTAAAAACATATTCTGGTGAAATCTCGGTATCAAAATTTTGGTTAGAATACAATACTTTCTCTATGCACTATGTAGTAGTACGTGTAGAGAAAGTAAAAATTAGTATTACATATTCGACTCTGTTTAGGCTATGTGGTTTTTGTTGAATACAGATGGTAAAATCGAAGCGTGAGACATTGTCAGAAACATCAAAACGTGTAAGCAATTGCAATGCGAAATCAATTATTAAATCCCTTTCTTTATATCTACCACTTTTTTGCTCATGAAGGTAGGGAAGGTAAATACATTGCACGCAAAATTCGACCGATATTGCACTGGAAACATACGTTTTGGATTCCCCTAAATAATAAAAAATAGAAAAGGATCACATACTGAGGATGTGCATATGTGTGTGTGTGTGTGTGTGTGTGTGTGTGTGTGTGTGTGTGTGTGTAACAGCACAACTCAAAACAAAAGACCGTTAAATACAAATTTTTTATTTAAATTTAGTATCTTCCATGGATGCGACACGAAGATTTTCAAGAACATTCTAAACCCTAAACTGTCCTTTATATGAAAAACTGTTTGAAAATGTTGTTTTTCTCAAAATTTGTTCAAAGGATTTTGGTTATAATGCCCTGCAATAAATACATGACAAATAAAATGTATATCTGAATTTTCTGGTAATAGCATCTG
The DNA here is from genome assembly GCA_030762935.1 of Hymenopus coronatus. NCBI lineage: Eukaryota > Metazoa > Arthropoda > Insecta > Mantodea > Hymenopodidae > Hymenopus > Hymenopus coronatus. Next base: position 38,387,819 of record CM060888.1, read on the forward strand.
AAGTCCTGTTTATTCGGGATGATTTTTGCTTAACTGGTAAATCGTGAAAGAGAGAGAGAGAGAGAGAGAGAGAGAGAGAGAGAGAGAGACAAAAGCTTACTGCACAAAAAATATAGATCTTGTTAAAACATACAATTTATGTCAAATAACATTTTTATGACGAATTAACCATTTTCATCTTCTTGTTAGTGGTTTCAGTTATAAAAGTTTTATATTTTCCTCAAATGGGATATTGTTTTTTTCTTCCTCCTGGTCAGTCAAAGACAGCAACATTTCATTATCATCACATAGCGATCAAGTTTTAAAAGATTTGACTGTACTTAAGCCTAGTATATTCACTTATTCCTTTGTATGCACAAGCAAATGTGTAATAATAGTAGTTTATGATGTAAGAGAGTAAAGTTATGGTGTTTTATTCGAGCGGGAATATTGTGAAACCAGACGCAGTCGAGTTTCACAACCACGCGAGAATCAAAAATAAACTTTACACTTGCGTATCATACATACAAAGTTCTTCTACGAGAATTTTCTGATATTAAAGGAAAAGCAACGAAAGATACATTTGAGGTTAAGTTTGAGCCATGCGCTAAGGGTTGTAGTTCGTTATTTATTTCACAGAGTTAGGGCAGGTAGTAAATTTGATTCTGCTTTTTTCGCAGCTATAAGGATATCACAATTCTCAAAATCTGCCATTTCCTCAAAATACATTACAGAACTGGCCTGTTATAACCGATGTATACACACTAATATCGTGAATTATTTTGGCGAGCGCAAAGTTGGAACAAAATTACTTTACGCTTGCTGCACTTCTTTGCGCGTGGATTCCGTAAAAATCAAGTTTGCGATCTGAAATGAGCTCGTAAACAATTCAATTACGCTCGATCGTAGAAAAAATATTTATGTAAATGTTTATCTGAATTAACTTGAGGTAGTTAGAAGAATACGCTTTTTATTTTAGATCCACTTCCAATTTTTTGAGTTTGAGGAACGTTCATATGAAAATCGAGGTAACTGTCGGATGATATGATTTCGGGCGCACATCTGCTGTGGTCATAAACGGGGTGAAATGTAATCTCGTCACCACATATAATTTAACTGTAATTATTCTCCTAGCGCGCCTTCATTGTTTGGATTTTCAAGAAAAATAACCATTAACCTTCATTGTATATCGAACTCTTTTGCTCTGTGAACTCGACCTTCCAAAGACATATTATGCTATGGTTGTTATTGAAAGTACTCACAGTTCAAGTGGTCCAAGGGCTACGTCGTGACGTCACCGCGCTGCATGGCCTGCTCTGGTGGCGCGGCATGGCAACCTGCAATGCGCAACACATTATATTACTTATATCATATTACAATAGTAGATATATTATGAAATTACTTTATAATATAATATAAAAGTCTGATGTGTTCCATTCACATGACTTTTTCTGCATTTCTGTATTAATTATTGTTAAATGGCTTATACATCTATCAACTTTACGATAATCGAGATAAACATTAGCAGAAATTGTCCTTATTACTTGCTTCCTTGTAAGTAGAAGCTAAAAAATCTAATGTGTTCCATGCACATGATGTCCTCTAGCTGTTCGGTAAACAAACCTTTTATTCAAAACAGTAATCTATTATCTACAACATACTAATCAAGATAAACAGAATTAGCCTTATTACTAGCTTCCTTGTAAGTAGAAGGGAAATAAGAAAATGCACAGAAAAGCCGGTCGCTATGTGAAACAATTGAAATTTCAATCCCTCTGCTTGTCAGGAGTAAACAAACGAGAAACGAGAAAAAAAAAAAAAAAAACATGTCTTCCCGTTTGAGAAAAGTTTAGAGTGGCTTAAAATTGAAACCAATAATCCGGAATATCTCGAAAACGATTAACTCTGCAAAAATGATGTGACCTAAATTGAGTATTTTAATGAGATCTACATTTTTTGTGTAATAAGTTTTTCTATATCTTTTACGGTTTGCCAGTTACATTAAAGTCATCCAGAATGAAGAGGTCTTCAGGGGCTATTTCCCAGGATATACAAGATTCATTTCGTTTGTCATAAAAATGTCTTGTATTTCAGGTATTTTAATCAAAATCGTTAGAGCCATTTTTGAGAAATTGAACATTTACGAAAAATTTTTGATATTTAACGATCTTTTTGCTTTTGAGTTATGCTGTCCATAGGCACGTACACACGGCCCTTTTTCTAAAAATGCTTTTTTGGATTCAGGGGGAACCAAAACATGTATTTCGGGTGAAATCTCGGTATCGATTTTTTTGGAATGCATTACAATACCTTCTCTATACACTACGTACATAGTACTGTGAGAATGTAAAAATTATATGCAATTATAAATGGATTTCACATATTTTATTTTAAACCAAAATTATAAAACTTAAATGAAAATAATAATGTTTAAGGAATTACTTTGTGAGTATATGTATGTGCTTTTATGATGTCATTGCACCTATGGAGTTTATTGTAATGAATGAATATGTTTGTTGACTTTAAAAGTATGCATGTATTTGCTGGAATGTGTTTTAGTTAAAGCTAAAAAAGCAAACTATCCCTAATTCCAGGGAAAATGTTGAAAATAAATAAAACCCAAGAATCGTCAGGCAATAATTACGTTTTAAATGTATCGAAATCCGAATTTACAGAATATTCTATGTCACCTCACACTCACACTTACTACCACACTTATGTAGGTTAATGCATTCTTATGATGATGAAAGTTTATCTTTGTAATCTATTTTATGATGTAATTGTTACTACGGCAATTTAAACTATGTCACAATTTAGCAAATTATTAACAATTTTCAACATTTCCGTGTACAAAATGGAGACTCCTCTTATATGCTAGATAAAACAGTAGTTATATACGTATATTTAATCTACGGAGACTATTAGTCAGTTAAAATCAAAGTCTTTCAGATTCACATCTACAGGGTTATTCAAAAAGAAAGAACAGATTTCAAATATTTATTGCCTCCAAACTACAAAAGATAGAAACATGATTCCAACGTTCATGGAGATAGAAAAGTGTACATTTTAACAATGTGCATTCAATATGAGCACCGTGTGTTGCACGACATATGTCAAAACGGTGACACATTTCTTGCCACACACGAATCAGCTGGTCTCCAGTTATCGAATTTACAACTTCAACAATTCGATGTAGATCTTGAAGAGTGCCAGGCATAGGAGGGATAAACACACCGTATTTTACGTAACCCCATAGATAAAAATCACACGGAGTGAGATCTGGAGACCTGGGAGGCCACCGGCGATAAAGTTGATCTGCTCCTCCTCTCGCAATCCAACGTCCTGCAAACGTGTTATTCAAGTAACGTCTGACATAAGAGAAATGAGGCGGGGCACCATCTTGCATGAAAAAATTCATTGGAAAACATTAATCGTTGAGTAAAATTGTCTTCTTCCACATCTTCTAACATGCCAATGTACAATTCGTACCGTTTGTTGTGGTCGTCAGGATTCAATACAGTTTGTGCATATGTCTTCAGGTGCAGACGATGTTTTAGAACTCGCCATACCATTGGTTGCTTGCTCGTGATGTGGATTTCTTTGGGATCCTTTCGTTGAACTGCAACAATGGATTCTAGCTTTGCTAATTACAGCACACAAAATGATTTCTCTTGAGGTGTCGCCGCCATTTCACTACATACATACAACAACAAACAAAAGCGCCAATGCGGCCGTGATTGGAACTTCTACCCCCCCCCCGCGCTATTTCAATTGTAAATTTTTCTCTCTCCATGAACGTTGGAATGCTTCTATCATGCTTCTATCCTTTGTAGTTTGAAAGCAATAAAAGTTTGAAATGTGTTCTTTCTTTTTTAATAACCCCGTACTTTAAGGCTTGTGTTGAAAGTCCAAAGCCAAAACCATCTATAAGAACTAGAAGGTAATCTGATTTTTTACCACAATTCCTAATGCTATTTTTATTTTCTCTACTATATCTACCTATGAGGAAATAGTAGATTTCATCCAAAGTTTCTATACACATATGTCGTCGCATTTATATGTTTTGAGATCTCCTGAACTCAAAAAAGAAAGTGCGTGTGAGTGAGCATCTTCCAAGGATTGACATGAAGATCCTCCAAAAAGTACCCCACTACAAACTATCCTATACACAGAACATCTTTTCTTAATTGTTATTCTATCTAAAATGGGTGTAATATATTTCATTAAAATACATTCTTAAAATATTTGAATTGTTTGTGAAGCTCCTCTGGTCTTTTTTTCCCATTCTGAATGAGTTTTGTATAATTATGTGCAACTGAGAAACTATTAACGATAAACAGAATATGCAGTTCTCTTTTAAACGAACAACTATGTATGTAAAATAATTCCTGGAGGCACTAACTATTTCCGAGATATTTATTGTTATTAGTTTGAATTTTTCAATACATATACAGTTCTGAAGTGCTAAGTAGCTATTCGTTCGTTTTTAGTTGTGTCACAAAAGGTATAGAATTCAAGGTCAGTATGTACTGATTCACTTTCTAAATATATGGCTATCCCTTCAGCCATCTGTATAGATAAATATTTTGTTTATTAACGACGCTGTCATTGCTGCCGGTGTGCCGGAATTTCGTCCCACAGGAGCTCTTTTACGTAACTACTGACATCGGGCTGTCGAATTTTAGTCTTACTTGAAAAATTATGACCTGAGCTGTGTTTGAACCCACGATCTTGGAACGGTCAGCGCCGAACAACCTCTAGCATACCCCTTGTGCCCAAAAAGAAATGTGTAATGGAACCATTCTCAAGTGTTACTTTCTCTACCAAGAACTCTGTACGTTAACAGTCGCTAGAGAAGGTATTGCATTCCACCCGAAAACTTGATACCAAACTTCACACGAAATACATGTTTTGAAATGCCCTGAAAACATGTAAGTGCGTGTGTGTCTGGAATAGCATAACTCATAAACGACAAGTCAGTTCAATACTAAACTTGGTATTTAAGTTTAGTATCTTTCAAGGACGCAATACAAGGAGGTTCAAGAAAATTACCGCATACCAAACTATCCTTCACATCGAACAATTTTCGAAAAATTTCCCTAAAATTACTAACGATTTTGATTAAAATACCTTATATTACAGATATTTACATAATATATAAAATGTATATCTTGAATTTCCTAGGAATAACCTCTGAAGTCCTCTTCACTAAGTATGCCTTATGTATAACTGGTAAACCGTAAGAGATAGACAAAACAATTTACTGCACATATCTCGGCAAAACACACAATTCATATTCTAAATATTTTATCATGGAGCTAACCACGATATTCCTTGTTATTAGTTTCAGTTTTATAATAAGTTCTCTCTTTCGTTTTACACCTGGTATGAAGAGAGAACCACATTTCAATAGCAATGTCACAGCGACAGCTTTTGAAAGACTTAACTGCCGCTTTACCGTAGTGTATTCCCTTATTTCCCCTCTCATAAGAAACTAAGCAGTAAAACAGTTTCTACCAATATTTGTCTCGATTACTATAGTAGTGTTTCCTGTATCTCCTAAGGGAGCAAAGGACATTGTTAGGGTGTTTCTACGATCGGATTTGATTTTCTAGTTCGCGAGTTCGCCACTATGCACTTGGTGACGAGGGATCAGCTAGTTGCCCACAGATGGCACTGTAGGGCGAAATCATCTCTTGCGGACGTGAAATGACGGAAAATGTTGCCCAAAAATCTTCTTCTTTCAAGGTATGGGGTTCTTTTACGAGCAAGTAATCATTACACGGGACCACCGGCTTTACTTCTCTTCCGAACGAATCCAAGCCGCCGGGTTTGGAACTGAGTTTTAGAGGATAATATGGTAACCACTACACCACGGCGCCGGATTGGGCGAATATGAGAACGCACTTGTCAGATTGCTGGGGGAGTACTTACCTACTGAACGCCGATACAGGCGGTATCGGGTTCCCCGCATGGCTTGCGGATACCCCCGGTAACAACGGCTTCAAACCAGCCGACAGCAAATTAGCTGAATAAGTACTCCCCCCTCGCAACCTTGGGAGTGGTCAATCAAAATGCAAGTCCACTAAAAAAAAAAAAATTAAAACAAGCTAAACATCAGCGGACCAGAGGAACGGATATTGCTCCTGAAGAAAACAACCGTTGAGGAGCCTATCATTAACGCTATCTCAACATCAACACCCGAAACTTCACCAAATCTAAACCATCCTTCATTACTGTGGTTAAACCCTTACTAGGGTAGGTACACAGCAACTACACCTGGGCTGACCACGAGTCTATCAGATCTCGGACGGACGGACGATTTCTATGGCGTAAATAAATGAATAATCTTTTGTAAGAATAGTTTATTTGCAAAATAGATAGAGAAAGTCATGTCATAGTACACATCAGATGTTTTATATTTAAAATGAAGTAAATAAAATTAAACATGTGTATGAATGTTGAACAGATATATAAATTAACGATGATGAAAGGCAAAAGCTATGTGAATTTATACATTAAATTTTATTAATAACTCTATATTAATAAATGTCACCTACATTAATTTTATAAAAACATAGGTTTACAGTATTGATGTTCCTATGAATACTAGGGGAACTGCGGGGTTCCGAGTACACGCTTTGAAAGTCCTGTGCAGCAAAAAGGCTTCCTCAGAGAAAAAGTTTGCTGGTAACCTCGTTCCTAGGTGAAAAGCATTTTCCAACATGAGATATGAACATGGCCTGCTGGGTACAAAGCAGTCAATGTAGCTACTGCAGACATGAGAACAAGAAAGAAACAATACACGGGAGAAAAAGACAACAGCGAAAGCACGGGGAGGTAGAGAAACGAGCACAAAAAGAGGCATCGACTGTTTTCCGACAGCAGTTCGACTTTCTGAGCTGCGACAGAGCGAGGCGACGGTTATTTCGTATGGATGACAAAATTTATGTGCTTGTTAATTAACATCTGCTCCACGTTGTAATAATATCGTTGGTGTGGGATGACTAACACGCCAGGCTGTACAAACAACGTTGTTCGCTTTAATGGAGGTCATTGTTTCGTACCCCTTGTCGCCCACCCAGACTTTTAACGAGCCGTACTTCACTTTTCAGAACAATAATTACTGAGTTTTAACGCAGAGGGCACTGGTGTCTTCTAACAGTATGGCGAATAACATTTGAAAAAGAATATCTGTACTCAAAATTGAAGGCTGTCCTTTATTATCACATGCATATGAAGAAAATAAAATAATTGCAGTTTTAAAACCTAACGTTTAATGCTCATACGCTTTCTCTGTGCATTATGAAATCACACATCTCTTATATACCCCACCAATCCTATAAAAATCTATTCTTATATCCTACTAATTAATAAATTTGTATTTCCTGATTTTTCAGTTAAATTACTTTGTCTTTTCCAGATTTTGCCTTCTTTTTACTTTCTCTTGCAGGTATATACAATGTACATAGTAGACACAGAAGGTTTTGTATTCCACAAAAGAATTCTATACCAAGATTTCCCCGGAAATACGTGGTGTGAGGTTCCCTGGATTAAAAAGCAGGGAAAAAAAGTCCCTGTGTGTGTGTGTGTGTGTGTGTGTGTGTGTGTGTGTGTCGGTGTCGATGTACAGTATAGCTTAAAAACTACGTTTAAATACCAAACTTCAATATTAAGCTACACCTAAGAATTCAATACCAAGATTTCCCCGAAAATGCGTGGTTTGAGGTCCCTGAATTTAAAATGTGTATGTATGTTTGTGTACACCATAGCTCAAAAACTAAGATACGGTTACAAACCAAACTTAAATATTAAGTTCAGCATTTTCCAAGGATGCGACGCGAAAGTTAGCAAGAAAATCTCCCACCGTAATCTACCCTTTACATAGAACATTTTTCGAAAATTTTATTTTCTCGAAAATGGTTTTTACAATGTTGATTGAAATATAGGTATGTTTAAGATATTTTTTATGCTAAATGACATTTATATCTTATATCTTCTGGGAATGGTCTCTGAACTTCTGTTCATTCTGAATGACTTTGTACAACAGGTAAACTGTAAGAGATAGAGAAAAAATTACTAAATGAAAATGTAGATCTCGTTTAAACCAACAAGTCATATCAAATACAATTTTATAGAGTTAACGTTTCGAGATATTCTCAGATATATATTTCCTATATGGAAAATCTTTATTCATTTTACTTTATCCGGTTTAAGCAAAGAGAAAGGAATGTATCACACAATAATTAAGTGAAAGATATGACTATTGCTTTAGCTTAGTGTATTTCTTTCGATACGCGAGAACTAGGTAAATAGGTATGTAATTAAAGTAGGATTTCTGCAAATATTTATATCTATATACGTGAAGTACAGAGAAAAATAAGCTTTTTTACTTTCTCTACACGTACTATGTACATAGTGTATAGAGAAGGTAATGTATTGCACCCAAAACTCGATACCGAGATTTCACCGGAGATATATGTTTTGAGACCCTTTGAATCAAAAAAACATTTTTAGAAAAATGTCCGTGTGTGTGTCTGTGTGTGTGAGTGTGTCTCTGTGTGTGCAGCATAGCTTAAAAATACCGTTAAAACCAAACTTGGTATTTAAGTTTGGTATCTTCCAAGGATGCGACGAAGATTTTTAAGAAAATTCCCCCACATCCGACTGCCCTTTACATGGAAAAAAATTCGAAAATGTTGACCTTCTTAAAAATGGCTAACGATTTTGATTAAAATCTCGTAAGTTTAAGATATTTACTTGACAAATAAAATGTATATCTTGAATTTTCAGGGAATAGCCTCTGAAGACTATTCTGGATGAATTTTACGGATTTTTGCATAACTGCTAAACCCTACGAGATGGACAAAAACTTACCCCACAGAAAATGTAGAGCACACTAAAACACACAATTTATATTACATACATTTTTTCGTGGATTTGATCGTTTTTAAGATATTCCTTGTTTTTGTTTTCAGCTATGAAAAGCCTATACTTTTCTCATACAGGAATTTGTTAACTCCTGTCCATACAAACAAAGGAGCTTCAGTCACACAGCAACCAGCTTTTGCATATCACTTTAACGTATGGTACTCCCTTATTTCGCTTCTGCTTACAAGGAAACAAGTAATAAGACTATTTCTGTTAATTTTTTCTCGATTAGTCTGAAGTAAGCAGAGGTACGAGCTTTGCAGAGATGTAGAGAAAGTCATGTGAGTGGAACACATAAGATTTTTAAGAATAGTTTGCTGTAGAATGAGTAAAGAAACTCATATGAATGTAACACTTCAGAACTATTTATTTATTTATTTTTGTATTTTCTGAAGTACCTACCTACCTTGTAACACAGGTAGAGCAAGTATGGCACTTACCCAATAAGTCTGTATCGATATTTCACCGAAAATACATATTTTGTAGCCCCTTGTATGTGTGTGTGTGTGTGAGAGAGAGAGAGAGAGAGAGAGAGAGAGAGAGAGAGAGAGAGAGAGAGAGAGAGAGAGAGTGAGTGTGAACAGTCTAAATCGAAAATGAAATGTAAGATGTTAGTGAATATCAAACTTCGTATTAAAGTTCAGTATCTTCCAAAGATGTGATCAACGATTTTGAAGCCAATTTCTCCACTCTAAACTATACTGCACTTTGAAAAGAATCGTTAGTTATTTTCTCACAAATTCTCTAACGATTTGTGTTAGAATTTCATATGTTTAAGATATTTACATGACTAATAAAACTTATATGTTGAATTTCTCTTTATTCGGAGTGAATTTTGTATAATTTAGTACAACTGGTAAACAATAGGAAATGCACAAAACATCCCACGCAAAAAAAAAAAACTCCTTAAAAAACACAAACACAAAAACACAATATTTCAAATAATGTTTAGTGACGTTAGCCGTTTCCCAGATATCTTTTACTATTGCTTTGAGTTCTATTGTACTTTTTAAGTATTGTCACCATTTTCTGTTTGCAGTCAATTTGCTTCTTACTTAATTTAATAAAATAAGGATAAATATATTCACCTGTCTTTTACAGTCAGAAAAACTCGAAATATGTTTCGATATATCTTTGAATGTAGTATTTCCTCTATTAAACATAGAGGAACATCTTTAAAAGGAAAAGAAACTATTACCACATAGAATGGGCGAGGAGCGCTTACTCGCCTCATTATTTTGATTGGCGTATTATAAAAGTAAAAATTAAAAAAGAGGCCCGGCTTTAAATGCCTTAAAATGTAAGAAGGGAAAAATATATTATGTGTCCTATTCACATGACTTTATCTACATCTCTTACAAAATATTGTTAAAAGGTTATTCTTCTGTCTACTAATCGAGATAAAAATTAGCAGAAATGGTCTATCACTGGCTTTCTTGTAATTAGAAGGGAAATAAGGGAGTACCATAATCTAAAGCGACAGGCAAATCTTTAAAATCTGGTTGCTCTATGATTGAAATACCTTTGTTTGTATGGCTAGGAGTTGACATATCCCCTTATGAGAAAAGTAAACAAGTATTTAAAGCTGAAACAAATAATAAGGAATATTTCGTTAAACGGTCAATGCTACTAAAAAATTATATGTATTAAATTATGTATTTTAACAAGATATACACTTTTTGTGAAGTAAATTTTTGTCAATCTCTCACAGTTTACGAGTTACCCAAAATTCAGCAAATTCATTCAGAATAAAGAGGTCTCCGTAGGCTATTTCCAGAACATTCAAGTTATACATTTTATTTTTCATGTACGGACTTTTCGTTTTTGAGGTATGATGTCCAAAGACAGACACAAACACGCACACACACTCATTGACGCTTTTCTAAAAATGTTTTTTTCTTTTATTATTCAGATGGTCTCAAAACATGTATTTCCGGTGAAAACCTGGTATCGGATTTTTGGGTGTAATCAATACGTTCTCTATTTACTATGTATATAGTACGTGTAGAGAAAGTAAAGTGTTTATGAACTAGTACTAACGCAGACATGTTTGAGAAGTAGGTTTAAAATCGCCGTTGTAAGTGTTTCATTGTCCTTCAATCTTTTTATGTATTTAAATGTGCTAAACTTTCACTTCCTTTCAAAAGCCGCTTTTAAGAAATGTGGACGGGTTAAGAGTCCTTAAGTAGGCAAGTGGGTTGCGAATATACGTAATGAAGCGTACAGTGTTTAAAATGGCTGACATTAGACAATCCGTATACTGTGAATGATTACCATTAAATATAAAACTACAAGCTAGTCAACAATTTTACACCTAAAAGGTATCTTAATGTTTTGAAAACACTCCAGAGCCTTAACGACAATTTGATTGGTAACGTAGAGCTACAGCCGAACGTGGGCAGAACACCGCAATTAAACTACAGCGGCTCTTTTCATTCTTACGTGACCACTGGCAAGGAGAGCTGGCGAGAGCACAAAGACGGGGTTCCTAACGTTTCTAGTTCATAAGTATCCGATACCGTCCAACCCACCACGAATCCCTAATTCCCGGCGGTTCCACATTAGGAGCCCACTCGGAAGCCGCGGCCCACGTGAGGATAGAAACCCCTACAAAGAGTACATGGCCCGCTCAGCCGCAAACCCCTAACATCGTCGCCTGATCCTACAACCCTGAAACAAATGATAATAAAGGAAGTTATAGATGCTGGAAATGAGGGGCAGGAAAGTCGTGATAAGAATACTTGACTACCGACCTAGGGAAACCACGAAAAACCTATGATTGAAAATGGGCGGTCGCCGGGGATCGAACCTAGGACCGTCCTGAATGTGAGTCCCACACCTTACTGCGGCGCATCTCACTTAGTAATTGATGACGTAATGCTATGTCAGACTAGGTGTTGCCGTTGTACATCTGACACCTTGTTTGGGCTTCATCAAAAGAAAAAAATTGGATGGTTATAGGTTTAGTGTGTGGTTTGAATTGAGGATGTTATGGAGGTAGCGCTATTGTATATAGACTCCTCAACGGTTGCCTTTTCAGGAGGAGCATCTGTGTTCTACTGCCCAAAAATAGTTTCTGAAATGTAAATGAACATCCTAAAAGGGGGGGGGGGTCTTACATTCAGCTTTTTAGCTGATAGTGGTTTATTATCTTTGTTAGCGGAGTTGCCAACAAGACATGCGGGGAACCCTGTACCGTCTATTATGGCGTTCTAATAAAGGGCCAATCTGGTGCAAAAATTTTGAACCCGGTGCCTTATTACATTCCTTTAATATGTAAGTGCCGCGGCTTCATGTAGTAGTCTCACTGGGAAACGACGGCAGAATTGATGGACCGCATCGAAACCACGCTCTGCTACCATTTTGTACTGTAGTAATCCTAGGTAAAACTAATGTACAAAACTCCCAGAGAGAAACTTTGCATAAAAAATTTCCTAAAAGGCCTAGGGAAGAATGTTTGTATCCTATTCTGCAACCCCTATAACCAAAGAATCCAGGAATCTGCTGTCATGCCACATACTTCGGAGGTATAGAGCATCATTGGGATTATTAGCGCCTTGAAAGGTGTAACTTTAAGTAGAAGGCGTTTGGGAGACCAGAATGGGATATTAGGTGGCCACTGTTAGCCCTGTTGTCAGCTAGTTCTTGTAAGCCACATCCCTATATACCACATTATTTTGCTATGCGACAAGAGATGACAAGGGTAAACCGTACTGTCGTTAGATGTCACCATTACCACATATTTTCAATTTTTAATATTCTTTTAGACTGAAGATGGAGCTATAGGTCGTGATATTAAATATCAATTACGGTATTTACCTTACGATTAAAATAAATAAATAAAATACCTACACATAGATTACCTATACCGGGACGTGTATATACAAACTTTATATTTATTTCCACAATCACTAACATATATAACAACATTTAAATTTTACAACTATAATTATAACATAACTAAACTAATACTTTAATAATAAATAAGAGTGAAATAAAATAAAATACAAATTTGGTTTTAAAAACTAATTAAACATCCCAATAAATTAATTGTACTGGAGACCAGTATTTAAAGATAGCTGGTAACCAGTCACCCTATCCCATTAAGGCCTACGAGGGCCGTTTTTTTCAACCTCCGATAGGCTATAAATAAAAGACAAGTTCATAGAAAACAATTATTTAATTACTAAAAGTTTTGTACACTTTGGTTACTTTTCAACATAATCACCGAAAAGATTGAGACATTTATCGTACCTGTACACAAGCTTTGCAATACCCACTTCAAAAAATAATGCCGCCAATGATTTCAAATGAGCATTGACGTTGTTTTGAAGATATTCGTTGGTTTGAAACTGCTGCCCTCCTAGCCTCGTCTTCAATTCAGGGAAAAGGTGAAAGTCGCTGGATGCCAGGTCAGGACTGTACGGTAGATGATCGAAAATATCCCATTGAAATTGTTCAAGAAGCCGATGGGTTGTGCCAGCAGTGTGTGGACGAGCGTTGTCATGGATCAACACAATTCCTGAAGTCAGCAGTCCTCTTCCTTTGTTTTGAATGGCTCTCTGCAAACGTCGTGAAGTACGAAGATCTTCAAAACAACGTCAATGCTCTTTTGAAAACATTGGCGGCAACATTTTTTGAAGCGGGTATTGCAAAGCTGTGCACAGGTAGGATAAATGTCTCAATCTTTTCGGTGATTATGTAGAAAATAAACCATAAGTGTACAAACCTTTTAGTAATAAAATAATTGTTTTCTATGAACTTGTCTTTTATTTATAGCCTATCGGAGGTTGAAAAAAAAAACGGTCCTCGTATAATCTAACATTAAAAGTAACTATCAGTTAAACTATATCCCTTCAATACAATTACCTACAAGATTCAAATCTACCCTATTCATCAATCTCTTCCTACAACAATTCACTCTTTACTACTTAGACTAATAGCTGCTACTACTACTAAGATCCCTAAATCTAAAATGCTGACTAAGGGACGACTGAGGGAAACCACGAAAAAATACATTGAACCTGAAAGCTCTCGGATGCGAGCCACATACGTTACCGCCTTAGCCATCCCGCTTGGTGCTTCCTATTTTTGTTAAATTTCTTTCATATTTTAGGTATAAAGCTCTTTTAAGATTGATGAAGAGGTCAAAAGACCTTATCTGTATTTTGAATGACATTTCACGTTTTGTAATAATGCAATATATGGCTGATTTTTACATTCTCTAGTCCGCATGTACAATGTACGTAGTGGATTGAGAAGGTATTATGTTGCTACCAAAATTTTGATATTTAGATTTCACTAAATACATGTTTTAAGACCCCCGATTCTAAAATAGTTTTCTAGAAATATGTCCGCGTCTGTGTCTTGTGTGTGTGTGTATGTGTGTGTGTGTGTGTGTCTGTAGGCAGCAAAGCTTAAAAACGAAAACTCGGTTAAATAACAAGCTTGGTGTTTAAGTGCAGTATCTTCCAAGCATGCGACACGAAGGTTTTCAAGAAAATCCCACACTCCTAACTTCCCTGTACATGGAACATTTTTTGAAAATTTTGATTTTCTTACAAATGGCTCTAACGGTTTTGATTAAAATGTCATATGTTTAAGATATTTTCATTAAAAATGACATTTATATTTTAAATTTTCTGGGGATAACCTCTGCAGGCCTTATTCTGGTTGACATTTGCATAACTTTTGTATAATTGGTAAATTGTAAGAGATAGATAAAAACTTACTACACAAAAAATGCAGATCTAATTAAAATACACAATTTATGTCACACATTTTTTGCAGAGTTAACCGCTTTCGAGGTATTCCGAGTTATTGGTTGCAGTTTAAGGTACTTAAACTTTTCTTAAACGGGAGACAGCTTTCTTTTGTTATAATAATGGAGTACTCTAAGCTAACGCGACAGTAAAATATGTCAAAAGCTGGTTGCCATATGGTTGAAATTCGTTTTTTCGCATGGCCAGGAATTCACAAATTCCTGTATGAGAAAAGTTTAAGTATTTTAAAACTGAAACCAATAATAAGGAATATCTCGGAAATGGTCAACTGTACAAAAAAGAACATGTCATAAATTGTTTACTTTACCATATATACATTTTTAATTAGTATTATCTATTTCTTACGGTTTCCCAGATATGCAAAATTCATCCATAATGAAGATGACTCCAGAGACTATTCACATTTTATTTTTTATGTAAACATCTTTAATATGCGGTATTTTAATCAAAATTGTTACAGCCATTTTTGATAAAAACCAAATATTCAAAAATCTTTTCATGCAAAGGGTACTAGGACTGGGGATTGTATTGAAAATCAGTGTCTTATCCTAAGAAACTTCTAACTCTAAATACCAAATTTGATATTTAATGGTCTATCCTTTATGAGCTTAGTTCACACACACACACGCGCGCACCTACTTACAAGAATGCTCTTTTTTTCCTCTGGGGTCCCCAAAACATATCTTTCTAATGAAATCTCGACATCGAATTTTTGGGTGGAATGTAATGGTACCTTCTCTTCCGTGTAGAAAAAGTAAATCGATAATTTTATCAGTTTCACCTATATCCAGTGCCCCTTAAGCTGTTACAAGCAGATACAAAATGTGAACCATTTTCTAAATTTGCATTTTTATATTCAGAGGTTCTCAAAATATGCTTTTCCGGTGATGCCTGGTATCGAATTTTTGGTGAAATGCAGTAAGTTTCTTTACTTACTAAGTAGGTGATAAAAAAATAAAAATATACCAATAATATGTAGGAGAGATATGAAAATAAATAATAAGTAGAAATCGCGTGATTCTTACACATTAGACGAGGTCACTTGACTTTGGTGAGGTCCCCTTTAAATCCGAACATCTGATATGGACAGTAAAGCCTTTGCTTTAAGTAGGCAACGCCAAAACTAAAGCTGTCACTATATTTATTGCATTATAGATTCGTAACTGAGCAAATGAGTGCCTATAGAAACTAAGTTTCAGATAAAAAGTTTACTGAATATTTCTAACATTCTAATCGTTTTATTTGAAAGCTAATTCAGGGTAGTGGTAGTAATAATAGTCTAGAAAAATTCACGACGTTCTTATTTCAGCAACAAATCATATGGCAGTTCAGCTGACGGCTGACTATCGATAGATCGCAAGCCCGATGACATTATGTTTCCCAGAACTGCGCAGTGTTGCCAATACATTAGCAGGCTTCAAAGTGCAACACACGCGACAATATTAAAACAGATGTAAATTTAACCGCAAAATCGCAAATACGGATTTCTCTGTAACAATATTACCACACACATTTACATAGGTGCTTGTTAAATACAGAGCCCAGTTCAACCAGAAAAAACTTAGATATGTAACAACATTTTGGAAACGATTGATAGTAAGAAATAAACTTTATTGACACAAAATTCATTGCTTATTTTCTCTACCACGCACAAAGTAGATGACATTTCATCAACTTCCGATCCCTACTAATCAACATTAATTTGATAAAAGAGGGTGACATATCTTTATTTCCGTGGATTTCCGCCTATTCTTCATGATCGTTACTGTGGCCATTACATTTATATTGTACTCATAGGTTTGTGCTTCGATTCCTACCGAAGGTGTTGGTGTTTAAGCGTGCTTAAATGTGATAGCCTCACATCGAAATATTTATCTACTGGCACGCATTAAAATCCTGTCAACTGTTCAGTCGGCGAAGCTATACTAATCCTGACATGTATTAGTTTTCTATGACGTTAGTTTTCGCACTTCATTCCATTCTAGTTATGGAAATTTAATAATATGACAACATTGCTTTTGTTAGCCTGAGAAAAGTACAAGCCGATTTTAAATGTATCAATTTATTTTCGTTATATAGATAAAAAAAAAAAAAGTGCCGTTGTTTTGTAGGCCATTTTACATAACTTCAAATCACATTTCCATACTTTTAAGGTCATTAATTAATTTTTCAGTTATTTCTAAATAATCAATTTCCAAGCCCAATTGATTAACAGTTTGAGAGGGTTAGCAATTTTCTCACGATTATACGCTTTCTTGGACTTACAGAGTATGAACACACACCAGAAGTGGATTTTATAAATTCTATAAATAAAAGGTTTATATCTTTCACATTAATACGGGCAGCTAATTGAATATACAATTATTTCACGAATATTGCAACTGAAATCCATGCCTTCTTTGTAGATAGTTTCAAAGTAGTACCTCCGATGAAATCTCGGTATCGAATATTTTGGTGGAATGCAATAATTCCACTACTTATTGTAGGTAAACAGTAGAGAGAGTAAAACTTGTATGAGTAGACTACATTCTGAAAGCTCACTCAAAATGTTGATAAAAAGAATGTTGTGTTCCATTCATACGATTTCTCTCTCTGTTCTGCAAACTAATATTATTTTTATCTACACCACGCTAATCAAGCTAAACATTGCCAGAAATTCTCATATTATTTAGTTTCTAATAATTAGAACCGAAATAAGAGAGTACACTAAGCTATAGCGATAGTCAAAGCTTCTAAAAGCTATCACTATGCAATTGTTGAAATTCAGTCCTCTTTCCATAGACAGAAATAAAACAAAAGATATATAAAACGAATGAGGACTTCCCCTTTGAGAGAAGTTTAAGTATTTTAAAACCGAAACCGATAATGCGGAATATCTCGAAAATGGTTCGCTGTATTATTTTAAAAAAAGCTGTATATGATATAGATTGTGTGTTTTAAGGAAAAACCTCTATATTTTTGTGCAGTAAGTTTTGTCTATCTCTTACGTTTATCAGGTTTGCTGAAGCCATAAGAATGAAGCGGACTTATGGGCTATTCCCAAAAAAATTAGGATATAATTTTATTTACCAGTAAATATCTTTAATATACGGCATTGTAATCAGAATCGTTAGAGCCATTTCTTAGAAAATCGAAAATTTAGGAAAGTGTTCCATATAAAGAGTAGTTTGGGGTGGGGGGGAAAACTTCTTTACGCATCCTTGGAAAATACTGATATTAAACACCCATTTTGGTATTTAACCGACTTTTCGTTTTAGAGTCATCCACACACACACACGGCCGCGCCGTGTCCGAGTGGTTAGACCATTCGCTTCTCACCTAGACAGCCCAGGTTCGATCCCAAGCAACCACATGTAAGATTTGTGGTGGACAAAGCGGCGCTGGGGCGGGTTTTCTCCGGGTTCTCCGGTTTCTCCCGCCATCGCATTCCACCGGTGCTCCATCTTCATTCATGTATCATCAGTGTCACCACCTGCGGTGCCATAAATAGTTAAAGCGGGCGTTAAACACTACAAAAAAAACGCACACACACACATATATACTAGCGCGCGGCTAACCTTTTCCTTCAAATGTTATTTTTTTAGATTCAGAGGTGCTCTAAACAAGTATTTACGTTGAAATCTCGGTGGTATCAAACTTGTACAAACACTGGACTAACTCTACTCTCCCATTCGGTATTATGCCACATCTCACGGTCACCAGCTGATGCTTCACAAGAGACAAAATATTTTCCTGTTACTATTATACGCTGTGATTCAGAATGACTGAATCTGCAACGCAAAATGTGGCTTTTTGTGCGTCAGAGGAAATGATACTTTGGCCAACGTTTATAACTTGTTTAGAACTGCTAAGCGATCTGCTTGAATATGACTAAAATAACGACCAGTGACTATGTAATGCATGTATTTGTAAAGGAAAAAGGAAACCGTTGATAGCTGGCACGCTTAAATGGAATCAATCCAAAGTCGTTACGGAAACGCCACGTTTCTCGCCTTTTCCATTCAATTTGAGTGCAAATGGAGCTGTCAAGAGTAACTGACATTCTTCTCTAATCCATTAATCTAAAAATCGGAAGCTTTGTGAGCGATTTTCATCTATCATTCAACGTGTTAACTCCATCTTCGACAGCAAACAATGTTCCTCGTGTAGTTTAACGTTTTCGGACATTTTAAACTGGACCTTGATTGCCATTTGGGTGAATACTCAACCTTAGGAAAGTAGTTTAATCATTTGTGGTAGTAACATCTTCAATTGATTTTAGTAAAGGAGGTTTCAGATAGAAGAGCACTTCAAGAAACTGGTTTCCAATGTTTCGTAGATGTTTACAGTAATTTATGTTCAAAAATCACTCAGAAACGTATAATGAACATTACAAGTTCTTTTTTGGGCCAAAACTCTAGCACAGACATTTCCAAAAGTAATTATTGCAAGATACTGACATCAGAATTCGCAACCCCCAACTCCAATCAAATGGGGAACTGTTGGCGAGTAACACATACTATCATACATACCTACGTACAGTGCTATGCAGCAAATACGCTGTTTTTAAGCAAACATAACAGAAGCCAGCTTTGAAATACGGTAAATATAATTTTCATATCCTTTTAACGCGCCATAGAACTGTAAATGAAATTAATTGATCTTAAGATTGCACGAAAATAAAATGTTCGAAAGAAAGAAATTTGGAGTTATTTAAATTCTTGCCTAAGGATTAATTTTCCAACCTGTGATTATTTGCATTACATGTAATAACAATCTTTGGCTCCACATACATTTCTAAAAAGATTTATATTAAAAACCAGTGTCTATCATTAAGACTCTGTCATCATCCTTACCATCAGTCATTGATGTATTCGCCCAAAGATAAGCATATCACCGCAGTAAAAAAAAAAAAAAAACAACCTAGATATATATGAGGTAGGCTTTGTGTTTTACAAATATTCCATTACGTCGCATTGCGGCATTCTTCAATGCTTCACCGGTGTGGAAAGATTACTGCGCCTCCTCCTATGCTCCTTTGATTTGGATATGCCAGAGCTGACCTCTTGGACATATCCATAATTCCAACAGTTATAATTGGATTAGGGGAAGAATGCATCGACATAGAGAAGGTTTGTTCGTTTGGCAGGGATAAAGTGATAAAACGATTTTTACTTTCTCCATAGTACACGGGAGGTCGTCTCCTTAGCGCGGTGGTAGCGTTGCTGCTTACCAAGTTCGATCCCCAGTACCGGCGTGGGGATTTTTCCCCCGCTGGGAGACCTGGCCCGGGGTGCACTCAGCCTCGTAAGGTCCCTGGGGGGCCAATTGAGGAGCTACTTGATGGAGAAGTAGCGGTTCCAGGTCATGAGGACCGCATTAACCGGCCGGGGGGACTCGAGGCGCTGACCACGTCTCACCCTCCAATACTGCACCCCATCCATGACGTCTGTAGTGGACCGAGATGGGGGACGCAGCGGCCGGGCGGTAGGCCAAGGTTCCCCGTGAGCTGTCGTGCCATGGAGTTATAGTACATGGGACGTAGGTAGAGAAGGCTTTGTACTGCACCCAGATATTCGATACATAGTTTTCACCGGAAAAACACTTTTTACGGTCAACCAGTATCCAAAAAAAGCATTCTCAGAAAAAATCCGTGTGTGTGTCTGTCTGTGAACACGATAACATAAAAACGAAAGGTTCGCAAAATACAAACTTGGTTCCAAGGCGCGACACGAACATTTTCAAGAACATCCTCCCCCGCCCCAACTACCTTTTACATGGAACATTTTCCGAAAATGTTGATTTTCTCAAAAATGTTTCTAACGATTTTTATTAAAATATCATATTTAAGATATTTTTATGACAAATGAAACGTATATATTGAATTTTCTGGGCATATTCTATGAAGACCCTCTTCATTTTCTAAGAATTTAGTATAACTTTTGTATAACCGGTAAGAAATAGACAAAAACATACAAAAAGTAGATCTCATTAAAACACACAATTTTGTCATATACATTATTTTTTGTAGAGTTAACCGTTTTTGAGATATTTGAGTTATTGGTACTTAAACTTTTCTCAAGCGGGAAACATCTTTTTTTTTTTCGTTTCTTGTGTTTACTCCTAGTAAGCAAAGAGATCCGAATTTCAATTATTTCACTTAGCGATCGGCTTTAAAAAGATTTGACTATCGCTTTAGCCTAGTGTATTCCCTATTTCTCTTCTACTTACATGAAGTAAGTAATATCTTTATCTTGATTATATGACGTAGATTAAAGCGTTATATTTTGGAAGGAATATTTGTTTGTGGAACAGCTAGAGAACGTCGTGTGAATGGAACAGATCAAAATTTCAGTTTTTTTTTTTAATTTTTAATTTTTATTTAATTTGTGTATTAATATGTTAAGTATAATTCTGGAATTTTGGGAAGAATGATTATGAAACCAATATTTTGTACTTAAAAGTTTGAAGTTTTGCGCAAAAATTCTGTTTTTGGGAGGAAGGGCCTATGTTTTATTTTAATTTTTAGAAAAAGACCCGTTTGTATATGAGTGTGTGGGCGTCTTTGTGTCTGTGTGTTGTGAACACGAGAACTCAAAAATGAAGTTGGTATTTACATTTTGTATCTTCCAAGGGAAAATTTCGAATATTTTGATTTTGGCTCTAACGATTTTGATTAAAATACGTATATTATAGATATTTACATGACAAATAAAATGTATATCTTGAATTTCCAGGAATATCCTCTAAAGACCTCTTTATTCTGGATGCATTTTGCTGATTTTTGCCTAACTGGTATACCGTAGGTGATAGAGTAAAACTTACTACACAAAAATTGTTAAAATACATCATTTATGTATAATGCATTTTTTCGTGGGGTTGGCCATTTCCGAAATATTCCTTGTTAATGGTTTCAAGTTCTAACTACGTAGCTTTTGTGAAACGAGGTTACCTTTCCTTTCATTTCGCTTTTGCTTACTGTTGGTCTTGCAAAGCGAACGGAACTTCAACTGTTCACATAGCAACCAAGATATCACATCACTTTAGCCATGTTTCCCTTCTGTTTACAAGGAATCAAATAGTCAGACCGTTTCTGCTAATGCTAATCTTTATTAGCTTGATGCAGAAAAAAATCTCTTTTTTAAGAACAGTTTGTTTGCAGAACGATTGGAGAAAGTCATGCAAATGGAGGGACCAAAATTGGATGATGCTGCCTAGATTGCAGACCTACGTTTTAACTGGATGTCCTTGATCATCTTAATAATATAAATATTATAAATATCAGTATACACGGTGAAAATAATTTAATTGTTGACATGGTCAAAAAAGTGAAAGCACTGTGCACTGTGAGAAAACTAAGTCTCATTTAAACAAAATGCTATACATTTCACCAATTTTAATGTGTCTCAGACAGGAAGAGATTTGGAGAATATTAGAAATTAAGAATGTTAATGGAAGCTTAAATACAACTGCAGGGTGGAGAACAAATTTTTGTTAATAAACGCTACACATTTCTACAATATATTCGTTTCGAGGTAAAAAGAGATTTTCGTAATATTTATGTTCCACCTGGAAATTAAGAATAATTTTTTAGAACGATTTCAGGATATTGCCCGCCTATCTCCATTGACTGAAGTGTTTATGAGACCATTTGTAGCTTCAATTGAAATCGCAAGTTACAAATTGGGCTAATTGATTCACAATGCCGAATAGAATTAAAAGACAAGTTTTTTTGTAGTATTTATTTTCATTGTTTCCTTTATTGCAAGGTTGCCTCAAGGACAACTAAGTGTAAACGAGTTCCAATTTTCCCTAGCATGAGTTTCCGCGTCTTCATTACGAGGCCACTGTAAGTAGAAAGAAAATAAGAACCATAATCAAATCTTTTAAAAGCTGGTTGCTTGGTGACTGAAGTACTTTGTATGGACAGCACTTGACAAATTCGCGTATAAGAAACGTATAAATATTTTAAAGCTGAAACTAATAACAAGGAACATCTAAAAAAAATGTAGGTAGATAACATAAATCGTGTGTTTTAACTAGCTCAAACTTTTTTTTGTGTGGTACGTTTTTGTCTATCTCTTACGGTTTACTAGTTATTCCAAATTCCGCAAATTTCATCCAGAATAAACATGTCTTCAGACGCTATTCCCAGAAAATTGAAGATAAACATTTTATTTGCCACATCTTAAATATAAGAGATTTTAATCAAAATCGTTAGCCATTTGTGAGAAAATCAAAATTTTCGAAAAATGTTCCATGTAGAGGATAGTTGGGAATGGGGGGATTTTCTTGAAAATCTTCGCGTCACATCCTTGGAATATACCAAATTTAAATACCAAGTCCAAGTCTTTTCGTTTTTGAGCTATGCTGTCCACATACACACAGACAGCAGACAGACAGATATACGCGGACATTTTTCTAAAAATGCTTTCTTGGATTCAGGGGTCTCAAAACATGCATTTCCGGTGAAATCTCGGTATCGAATTTTTGGGTGCAATACAATACCTTCTCTATACACCATGTACATAGTAGATACGTATACAGAAAGTAAAAAACATTGTGGTACTGCATCAAAACAACAAGAATAAAATGGAGTCATCACATGAGGAGCTAACTGCACCGCCGATAAACATCGTAGCTTCCATTTTATATCACTTTTACAGTTATCTTGTTTTGACGCTGTTTGGTTGGAGATGTATGGCAAAGCGAGCCTTATGTTCATGTTAATGTTTTTATGTGAATGATCCTTTGTCATTCACATGCCTAAAAAACGTTAGTGTAAAAATAATTAACGACGATGTAGTAGTGTATTAGCTAACGTTTGTACATGTTATACCTATATATTATATACTATATTTTTTCCATAGGCAAAGAAACAGTTTCACGTGACATCGAAAGACACACCATAGAAATAGTAATTAAAACCTGCTTTCATTGGCAATGAGTTTGCAAATATTTAGCTTTAACAAATTATGTTTGTAATATTTAGGTTTTATCATTATAACAACGATGATTTTCAAACAAAATAATAGTTCCTGTCAAATTACATTTATTTTTTTTACTTTCTCTAGCCGGTATGTAAAATGCACATAGTTGATAGAGAAGGTATTGTAATCCACACAAAACTTCGATGTCGATATTTTACTGGAAATGTATGTTTTGAGGTCCCTGAATCCGAAAAAAGTATTTTTAGAAAAGGGTCCCTGTGTGGGGGGGGGGGGGGCAGCATAGCTCAAAAATAAAAACAGTTAAATAGCAAACTTAGGATTTATCTTAAGTATCTTCCAAATATGCGACACGAAGATTTTTCAAGAAAATGCCCTCACCACAAACACCCTTTACATGGGATAATTTTGAATTTTTTTCTCATAAAAATGGCTCACAACGATTTTGATTAAAATACCGAAGATATTTATATCACAATTAACATGTATATTTTGAATTTTCTGGGAATAGCTTCTGAAGACCTCTTTATTCTGCATGAGTTTTGCCGAATTTTGCATAAAGAGATAAGAAAAAAAAAAGTACAACATAGTAGATCTCATTAACACACATAAGTTATTCATAAACGTTTTTTATGTGGAGTTGTCCCTTTCTGAGATATTCCATGCTGTTGATTCAATTTTAAACTACTTAAACTTTTCTCAAACGGGAAATGACGTTTCGCTTCATCCCTCTTGTTTTACAGCAGGCCATGCAAAGCGAACCGAATTTCAATTGTTTCACATAGGACCAGCTTTTAAAAGATTTGACTGTCGATTTAGCTTACCATATTCCCGTATGTCCTTTCTACTTACAAGGAAGCAAGTAAAAAGACAATTTCTGCTAATGTTTACCTTGATTAGCATGTACACAAAAGAATAATCTTTTGTAAGGAAAGTTATTGTGTAACAATTAGAGAAAGTCATATGAATGGAATAAATCAGAGTTTTTGCTTCTATGCAGTGCGATAGTGTCTTTTTTTTTTTTTTTTTTTTTTTTTTTTTTTTTCCCGATAATAGAAACATAACAACTTGGAGGTCACAAGTTTGGTGTTAGCTTTTGGCGATGGTATTAATGTTCCTGTATCTGAATGGCTCCATTTATTAACCTGCCAATAAACTTCTCCGCTCGTGTTGCATTTGGTTAACGTTTCTATGTGAATGGACTCTAAGTTATCCTTCAAATCAAAGCCTTTGATATCGTCAATGAAGCTATAATAAACTCTGCAGTGAAACAATTTAAATTATGGATGTGTTACCTTCACACGACTTTCTCTAGCTATTCTGCAACAAAATATTCTTATAAAATTGTATTCCTCTTAACTACTTCATGCTAATCGAGATAAACATTAGCATAAATAGTTTTACTACTTAATTTCAGTAGGTAAAAGGGAATATGCTAGAAATGAGAGCATATAAAAGCCATAATCGAATCTTTTAAGTACTGTGATTGCATTGAAATTCTGTTCTTTTTCTATGACTAGCGTGAGAAAAAAAGAAAAGAATAAAGAATGTCCATTTCTCATTTGAGAAACGTTAGATTATTGGAAAATTGAAACCAAAAACAAGGTATATCTCGAATATAGTTAACGCCATAGAAAAAAAAAAAAAACGTAGCATATTTTGTGTGTTTTGTTATGTTTTTTGAGCAGTACGAACTTTGTCTATTTCTTAAAGCTTTATCAGTTACGCAAAAGCTATTCAGAATGAATGCTTTAAAGGCTATTTCCAGAAAATTAAAGATATGCATTTATTTCGTATAAATATGTCTTATGCGGTATTTTAGTAAAAACCGTTAACGCCATTTTTGAGAATATCGAAAATTAAAATCTTCCAAGCAAAGAATAGTTTGGCTGAGGAGTCCTCTGAAAATCATATTGTACATCGATACTGAACTTAACGACGTTTCGTTTTTTAATTGTACTTTTCACAGACTCTCACTCACGCACGCGCACACACATACATATACCACGTTTCCATGAGAATTGAAGTCGATTTGAGTACACTTACCGTATTGAATACTGCATGGAAACCGGATTTAAATCGTACTGAATTTTGGATCCAATCCTCTTAAAAGGTGGGATCGGAATGAGATCGGATCGAAATATATTGCATTGAAACACCTCGATATTCAAATCAGTAAATAAACGGTAAATAAACTCTCCTTCTGCTACTCGTTGACACGGTAGTCACATGTTAATGCTTTTTATTTATTGTTCTGTGGTAGATTATAACAGAACACTTTTATGGTTTTTATAGTTTGCAGTGTATTCTCAAATATAATTATTTAACTTCAAAACTTACTTATAATACACAAATAACAAATATATGTTTAATGGTTCTCCAACGCAATTCCCATTTGACTAACATAAATGGACGAATAAAATTATTTTCGAAGCTTGTGTATTCAAAACGATCTCAATTTGTAATGAATTTAACATATGAAACGGGGATCATATTGAGATGCAACTGGATTCAAATGCCCCATAAAAACGTGGTAATTGAGCTACAAACGCACTGACGTTTTTCTAAAAATAAACATTTTTTGGGGGCGGAAGATTTTAAACATGTGTTTCGGTGAAATCTCGGCAGATATGAATTTTTTTTTTGTAGAATGCTATACCTTCTCCATCTATTATGTACATTCTACCGGTAGATAAAGTAAAAATTCCGTCCACTTCATTTGTTTCTTGCCATTTTACCTCAGTTTTCTATTCTTGGCCATGTAGGAAGAAAAGCTGTCTATAATACCTCTGAACAAGGACTGCCCACAAACTGATAGCCTTGCTGATCAATATTCACTTCGATCAACAGGAATTAATATAACCTTACTTTTGCCATCGTGATTTCTTTCATTTGTATCACTTAAGTTTCAATACGAAGTAATCCAGCTCCAAGGTTAAGGTGGTAATATGTCTGTCGGTGACGCGAGGTCCTTGTCTGCTTCAGTTCGCGACCACTAGCACTTTTTTTTTCTGAAGTCCTTTACCCTGATTAAATAAGCATCAATAGCGTTAACCGTCGCGAAATATCAAGTTCATTCATCTCTCGTTTCATGTATTCAATTTACCGTATCGACTGCATCTGCGGTCTCTGTTTACCGAGCTAGCTTCTGAATTCAGAATTCGATTTTCCTGCAGCAGGCTGTACTTTTTCTGTAATTAAGGTTATTTACTATCCTGCCGAGAATTGAGATCATGGAGTTTGGAGTGTACGTGTTAATTAACAATATTTGTTTTCAAATTAAAAGTAGCTACAATAACTTGATGTTAAATGCGACATATAAATGAAAGAAACAAGTTAATAAGTATTTCAGGAACAAGCTTGCTACCGATAGATGACTTTTTGAAAAAAAAAAAAAAAAAAAAAAATATATATATATATATATATATATATATATATATATATACGGACTGCATTTCGCACACAAGCTTTATCAAAATGCTCCTAAAGATTGACAGCAAGTGGATGGCAGAAAGGCTATAAACTTACTTATTGGTTGTTTTTTAATTTCTATAACATATACCTATGTATAATGTGCATAGTGGATAGAGAAGATTGTATTCCATAAAAAATTCTATACAGTGGTTTCACCAGAAATACATGTTTTGAGACCCCCTGAAACCAAATAACAAGCCTTTTTAGAAACATGTCCTTATGTGATGTCGGCTGAGGGCAACGAAACGTTGTTAAACACCTAACTTGGTCCAAGGATACAAGATTTTCAAGAAAATGCCCCCTCCCAAACTACCCTTTACATGGAACATTTTTCTAAAATTGTTATTTTCTCGAAAATGGCTATAACGATTTTTATTAAAATATCACATATTTAACATATTTTCATGACAAACAAAATGCATATCTGAATTTTGTGGGAATAGCTTCTGAAGACTTCTTCATTCTGGATGATTTTGTGTAACTAATAAACCGTAAGAGATACACAAAAACTTAGTACACAAAACATATAGGCCCCATTAAAGCACACAGGTCTTAATGTCATATATTTTTTGAGTTAACCGTTTTCGAGATATTCCGAGTTATTAGTTTCAGTTTTAAGGAATTTTAACTTTTCTCAAGCAGGATCAAAAGAGATGAAAGTCTCTCTTTTGCTTACTTCTAAAAACAAAGAGAACCGAATTTCAATTGTTTCACTTAGTGACTGGTTTTTATAAGATCTGACTATCGCTTTAGCATAGTGTATTCCCTTATTTCCCTTCTACATTCAAAGAAGCAAATAATAAGATCACTGCTGGCAACGTTTATCTTGATTAGTATGTCGTAGACTAAAGAATATTCTTTTATAGTGAAAGTTTGTTTGTTGAACAGCTAGAGAAAGTCATGTGAGTGTAACACATCACATATTTCCCCCCCCCTGAAATTGCCCTTTATACTGAAAAGATGAGCATCAATAAACGTTAACCGTCCCGAGATATTAAGTTCATTCATCTCTCGTTTCAGCTATTCAATATACTGTATCGATTGCGTCTGCGGTCTGGTGTTTAGCGAGCTAACTTCTGAATTCAGAGTTCGATTTCCGACAGGAAGCTGTACTTTTTCCGTAATTAACAGTATTTCCTATCCTGTCGAGAATTGAGATCATGGAGCTGGGTGAATATGTGTTAATTAACAATATTTTTCTTTTTTTAAAATTAAAAGTACCTACAATAACTTATGATGTAAAATGCGGCATATAAATGGGGGGGGGAGGTTGTCACGTATTTGTCACGTTACGGACTGAATTACACAATTGCTTTATCAAAATGTTTCTAAAGATTGATAGCAAATGAATGGCAGAAAGGCTACAAATTTATTTTTGCGCCATCTTTTACTTTCTTTAGCACGTATATACAATGTGCACCGTAGGTATATGAGGTATTGCATTCCACTCAAAATTTGGATACCAAGATTTCATGGGAAATATATGTTTTGAGACCCCGAATCCAAATGAAGGTTAAAAAATGTGTGAGTGTGTGGGCAGAAAATGTAGCTCAAATACCAAACTTGTATTACACGAAGATTTTCAAGGTCTCCCCTCTTCCAACTACCCTTTACGTGGAGCATTTTCCGAACATTTATTTTCTCAAAACGGCTCTTAACGATTTTGATTAAAATACCCCATATGTTTATTAAATGTTTATGACAAACGAACTGTATATTTTTAATTTTCTGGGAATAGCCTCTGAAGACATCTTCAGTTTAGATGATTTCTGTAGAATTTTTGTATAACTTTAAACCGTAAGTCAGAGAGAGAAAATTTACTATACAAAAAAAAAAAAAAAAAAATCTCGTTAAAACACACCATTAATGTCATATATGCTTTTTTCTATCGTTAATCATTTCTGAGATATTCCTTGTTCCTGGTTTCAGTTTTAAAATATTTAAACATTTCTCAAACAGGAAATCACACGTGTTTCCTTTGTTTTACTTCTGAACGTGCGAAGAACCGAATTTCAATGACAATAACATAGCAACAGCTTTCAAAACATCTTACTATACTTTAGCTTAGTACATTCCTTTAGTGCCCTTCTGCGTATAAGGAAGTAAGTAAAAGACCATTCTGATGGTTATCTCGAAGTAGTAAGAAAAATATATTGTATAAAGTTTGTAGAATAGGTAGAGAAATTCATGCGAATGGAACACATACGATGTTTTAAATTTAATAAATAATGTTATTTGTTATTGAATATCTGCATATCTAGATATTTATGAAATAAACCAATTATCTTCTTTTTTTCGGGCATAGCGTAATTTGAATTTTAAAGCACTCCAATATGGATTTTTCTTTTTAAGTTTAACGTCCTTTAACATGGAGGATGATGAATGAAATCGGTAAAATGATGCTCATATGAGCCTGCGGTTCATGGGGCTTAGAGTTACTCAACATTTGTGTTCTCAGGATAAGGGAAAACTCCGGAGAAAATCATTGGGGGTTCCAAATTATGCCAACATAGTTATATGGTAGATAATACATCTTTATGTTTATATATACACAAATGCAGGAATCATATTAGAGCTAAGAAAAGTGAGTGTAAGGGGATTATAATTGAAGGGGTATTAAATTTCTTTTTTTTTGAATCCAGGAGTTACCTAACAGTGATTTATTAAAAAAGTGTTTCAATTTTCAAAAGTCTCGAAAGCAGATAAGTACATGGTTCGGAAAAATCAAAGAACTGTTAATAATAAATGGGCAGGGATACATGTGAGCTCCAGGATACAAATTAGTAAAGGGAATTTCGAAAATAATAATAAAAAGGCAAGAGGATATGGATGGGCAAACGCTATATGCACAAATAAGGGACAAAATGTCACTTAGTTTTTACAAGGAATGGAAGAATGAATTAGGGAGAGAGTTATATCATAACGTTTGTCAAAAGAACGAAAAAGAAGGGTTTCGGTTGGGAATATGGAAATTGAGAAATGAAAGGAAGAATGTAATGAAGGAAATAAGTAATGTCCAATATGTAATGGTAGGGAAAATGAGACTCGTTTATTATTAAAATGTTCAGGTAGATATCATTGGAAGGAACAGCTGATCTGTAGAAAATGGTTAATTAGGAATAAAGAGTTAACACTGAGAAAAATGTTCAAAGACCAGTCAGAACTAATGTTTACGGAAGGTAAGAAACAAATGGAAGTGGTTAGTGGACAGAACAGCTGAAGGATGAGTCTTTAGGAACTAAAATGAAATATAATTCTTATGGCCTAGTGTATTGTCTGATGAATGTATGAAACATTAGTATAGTACGTATACCAATAAATAACTATTAATATTTTTGTATTTTGAATATTTTAATTCTTAATTCATACATATGTTATTAATAATTGGAAATCACTTCATAATTCGGGTTATATGATTATAAAAGTATACTCCTGAATATAAAGATGACATCGTCCATTTTAAAACCAAGCGGTGACATTTATTTAAGCTTTAATACGTTTACTGTTCCATGTGTACATTAAACACTCTAGAGAATCCGGCAGCTACCTTGACAAACTCATTTCCAGTGTGAATAGAAACAAAAAGGTTTCACTCCGCGACAGAAAGCAGTTAGTTTCATTCTGAATGAAGCCCTCTAGCGTTACAGATGCCTTAACACTTCCGATTAGGGGAAAACCTATGCTTGAAAGGGTTGAAGATAGATTCCGCCCAGAATGAAGACCTTCAAACAGACATCAGCAGTGTTAACAATGAGAAACTTGACGCCAACAGAAACAAGGGATAGCTATCATTAATTTATGGAGTCATAGTTTGCCGAAAAATCTTATGTGTTCCATTCACATGACTTTCTCTACCTCTAAATTATTTTTATACATACTATTATTCTTACTTCTTGCTAATCGAAATAAAATTAGCAGAAACGGCTTTATTACACAGTTCCTTCCGAAAAGAAGTCAAATAAGGGTATACATTAAAGTGATAATCAAATATTTAAAAAACAGATTAATATGTAATGAAATTGAAATTCCATGCTTTTACATGACCAAGACATGCCATTTGAGAAAACTCTCATTACAAATATTGAAAATTTTAAAACCAATAATAAGGAATATCTAGGAAATGATTAGCACTAGAAAAAAAATGTACAGTATATAAATTTCTTAACGATATCTACATTGTTAGTTTAATGTTTTTTATACACCTCCTGTCTTGCACACGGCTTGTGTGAAAAAAATTAAACTAAAATTGACTATATTATGAAGCCCGGAACTTGTAAGCCGCCATTAAGGTAGGTCATCTCAAATTAATTTGAAACCTCCTTGAAATTTACCGGGAAACTTGCGAGTCAGTTGAAAAATGTAATGGTATGCCTGCATATTACCAGCGTAGCTCAGTGGTAGAGCAACCGGCTAGAGACCGGGAAATCCATATTCAAATCCCAGTTATAACATTGGATTACTTATCCAAGATCTACATTTTTTGTGTGGTAACTTTTGTATATCTTTTACAAATTACAGTTATGCACAAGGTATTCAGAATGAAGAAAACTTCTGAGGGTATTCCCATAAATTTCAAAATATACATTTTTGTCGTGTAAAATATATTTAATATACGGTATATTAATCTAAATATAGATCCATTTTTGAGAAACCCAAACATTTCGAAAAATCCTTCCTGTAAAGGATAATCTGGGTTGGGAGGATTTTTCTGAAAATCGTTGTGTCACATCGCGCACGCACGTCCATATACACACATTCAACATACACACACGTACATCCTTTTCTAATTTTTTGACCCAGGGGTCCTAAAACATATTTCCCTGAAATCTCTGTATTGAATTGTTCAGTGGAATACAATACCTTCTCAACCTAGTATTCCGTACATAGTACTTGGCAGAGAAAGTAAAAATTACAAAATCATTGTGTTAAATATTTTACAAAGAATATACTTGAACAAATAAACTTAATGTTTCTGGTTTTTTTTTTTTTTTTTTTTTTCCTTTTCTTTTCATTTCACCATTTTGAAAGGTCTAGCGCCGTATTTAAATGGGCAGTGCGTATAGCGCTTTAAAGATATTCTCTAACGTTGATTTGTCAAGATATAATTTGTTTCTTGGGCACCATAGGTTTCCAATATAGGTTTCTAGTATGATATAAAAGAATGCTTTCAAAATTGCTCAATGAATATTGTATTTCATGTTAGTGGTTTGTGTTAAAAGTTACAGTAAACATGTACACAAAACTTACAGTACATAAAACTTTATATTGAATGTTTCAATCCTAACAAGGCAAGGAATATTTAAGAAACGTTACCGATTTTAACATCTTAATAAGTAATGACCACAAAAGACTGAAATTTTGTAAATTAATTAATATTCTTATAGTTAAATTGTGTACACATTTTTAGATTATAAAAATCTGTGTTCCATTCACATGACTTTCTCTATATCTCTGCAAATAATTATTTTTAAAAACTTATGCTTCTATTTACTTCCTGCTAATCAAGAAAAAATTAGCAGAAATAATCTTATTACTTGCTTCCTTGTAAGTAGAAGCGAAATAAAGGTTGGTTGCTATGTGACTGAAGTTCCTTTGTTTGTATGGACATGAGTTCACAAAGTCCTGTTTGAGAAAAATATGTTTTTTATAGCTGAAATCAAAAACAAGGAATATCTCAAAAACAATCAACTCCACGAAAAAAGGTAAATGATATAAATTGTGTGTTTTAAAGTGCTCTACATTAGTTGTTTGGTAAGTTTTTGTCCAACTCTTACGGTTTAGCAGTTATGCAAAATTCCGTAAAATTGACCCAGCAGAAAGTACTCTTCAGAGGCTATACCCAGAAAATTCAAAATATACATTTTATTTGTCAGGTAAATATCTTTAATATACGATATTTTAATCAAAATCGTTAGATCCATTTTTTAGAAAAACAAAATTTTCGAAAAAAGTTCCATGTTAAGGGTAGTTTGGGGTGGGGGATCTTTCTCAAAATCTTTGTGTCGCATCCCTGGAAGATATTAAACTTAAATACCAAGTTTGGTATTTTACCGACTTTTCGTTTTTTAGTTATCGTGTACACGGACACACGGACACACACACACACACATGGACCTTTTTCTGAAAATATGTTGTTTTTTTTGGATACAGGGGACCATAAAACATATATTTCCCATGAAATCTCGGTATCAATTTTTTGGTGGAGTGCAATACCTTCTCTAAACACTATGTACATAGTGCGTATAGAGAAAGTAAAAATTGGGACATTAATGTGAGGTTATTACACACAGTGATAATAAAGGGTTTTTCATAAGTAAGGACTAGTGTAAATAGAATTAAAATTATATTTTAACTTGTTTAATTTAAAACAAAATGCTTGATCACATCAAAATTATTATTTAAAAAAAAAACTAATTTTAACCAATATTGTATAGATATGTCATCCATAACATGTTTAAATGACAATGTATTATTGTTTCATTTTTTCGGAGTGGTAGTTAAATACCAAGAAACATTATTTTAAATGTTAATATCTTACATTCACGCTACTTTATCTGACTTTACTATCCTTCGACAAACTATTCTTACTATGTTTCTATCTACTTCGATTTAATTGAGGAAAACGTTTGCAAAAACGATTTCTAGGACCACTTACATGGCATCGCGAGAAGCGAGCGAATGGCACTTAGCACATCAAAAACTGTATATGGTATTTAAAAATTCAGAATAAATAAATAACAAGTATATTGGAAATGGTTAGTGCCATAAAACATCTATTGCACAAATTAAGCATTTAACGAGAACTACCTTTCTCGTGCAGAAAATGTCTGCCTATTTCTTGTTCATAAAAATGTATCGACCGAATACAAAAATTCTAAGTGCACACAAAGTAGGTGATATTTAAATCCCAAATCTGTGTCTATTGAGTGTGCGCTGGGTCTATTACACAACCTGCATTACTGGCGTACCTTAAGTGAAATGAAATGGCATTTTATTTATGGATGCTCTTTAACTGCTGTGGTTCTCAGCGTCCCATTCTATACTGGGCGTGAAAGACCACTTAATTTTGCTCAGAGGCCTCTTTATCAGGCTTGAGGCTATTTTACGTGCCGTAAATCTAGGACACGGGACCAAAAAGGCCCCTCCATTTTTACGTCCGAAAAAAATTCATTGTTCATATCTATATTCTCAAAAATGGCCAAACGATTTTGATTAAAATAGCTTATATTAAAAATATTACATGTCAAATAAAACGTATACGTTGAATTTTCTGGGAATAGACTCCGAAGCCCTACTCATTCTGAATCATTTTTGCATAACTGGTACATTGCAACCGCTAGACAAAAACTTACTTGATATACAAAAACACAGATCTCGCTAAAACATGCAATTCGATTTCCGAGATACTCCTTGTTTCAAATTGTTTACATTCCTCTGAAACAAGAAGTTATCTGTGTTTCTTTTCTTTGTTTTTTTTACTCCTGGCCATGCAAAGAGATGCGAATTCAGTGTCAATCACATAGCAACCAGCTTTTAAAATATTTTACTATCGCTTTAGCCTAGTGTATTCCATTAGTTCCCTTCTGCTTATAAGAAACTAAGTAATAGGTTATCTTGATCAGTATGAAGTAGACAGAAGAATGATTATTGTAACAGGTAGAGAAACACATGTGAATGAAACACATGGAAAGGTTTTAGTTGTTTTTTTTTGTTGTTCATTTTTTGTTTTGTGTGTTTTTTGTTTTTCTATGTAAGTAGAGAACATTTTGTAGGTAATCATAAATTATAACTAAACCACAATAATATTGGGTTGTCCATATGATTCAAATGCAGGTTTATCCAAGGTCAAGTGCAATAATAATCATGGCCCAGTTATACTGACTAACCATTAAGAACTAGGTAGTATAAATGTCTTTAAGGAAGTGTTACCTGAGAAAAACAAAACACATTCTTTATGTTCAACACTATGCACTTCAAAAGTAAAACTCAAGAGGTTTTCTATCAAAGTGTATCAAATATCTGACCATCTATCCAAAAACTGCTTCCTAACATGCTGATAATGCAAAATGTCTAATAACAGTTCATATTTTTTGACAGAATACCCACTCGTATGTCAGATCATTGAGTGAAATTCTAAAAAAAACAAAGTTGCCACAATTTTGCTGACTGATTTTATATTATAAATGAGAGATAAAGAACTGGAAATGAAAGTTCAAAAGCTCAAACATTATTTTTTATTGCAAATGGCCAATCTAGCTGCCCTATACTTTTAGGGCTCTACAGTCATTTAAACATCGTACAATACAGATGTGTCCTAGCATACTATTTTATAAAACAGCGTTTTTCTCAAAACTGCATTTCATAATGATCCTCACGTCTCAGTTTTTGTTTAAATACAACTAAAATATTCCAGAATGTGCAGAAGTATCTATTGTTATATTACAAGCGATAAAATTATTCTAACACCAATACTAATTTATCAAAAAATGTTTTTATGCAAGAATGATTCATTTTAGAGATTAATATTTATATATTTTTTTAAAATTTCTCTTAGTTCATTAATCACAGGTATTTAAATGTCAGAGTCACGTTTTTTGTTGGATTCAAAGCTCCAATTCAAAAAATACCAACCAATTTTCTCTTTTGAGGTGCGTGGAACCTTTTGGCTATGTAGTATATTTACATAATAAAATGTATCAAATACTTTATATTTTGCAAAGTATTTATTCATTTGAATGAATTTTGAATTCATATTAATACAAAAGATTACAACGATAGTAAACTTTTCAGAAAAATCGATATAAAAATACATTTGGAATTTCATTCCAAGTATCCCTTAATGATCTCATTCGGAGGTTTTGGGTTCGACTGCAGGCTGGGATGGAGAATCTTTTTTTTTTTTTAACAAAAATTATTCTTTATCCCCTACAGAGTATAGAAGTATATATGTGATATTGAATGAATGTGTTTGAAGAAAATAAAATGATTAAAAACCCAACGTTAAAGAACCTACAGACAACGAATTGTTTCTAAAACAAAGCTCCCGATATGACCTTAAATGTTAAACACATATAAAATACACATAAACAACACAATAAAAATAGAGAAAAAAACATTATTCTTCTTAAAATACTCAAGTTCAGATTTTATAAAATTAATATGTTAGATTTTAAAACTATATTTCCTAAGTTTCCTAATTTAAACTTGCGGAAACTATACTTAAAAGATATCGGGAAATGAAAATTTAGTCCACAGCACATTCAAAAAATATACATGCGGGTAAAAATGTTAAAAGCTTCTTATTAAACAAACATATGATGTGCTACATTCAAATTATTTTCTCTACCCACAACTGTCTATGTTTATATCACTTATACACACTATTTTTACGAATGCTTATTTTTCTATCTACTTCATATTAATCGAGATAAACCTTTGCAAACATAGTTATATTACACACTCCATTGTATGTATAACGGAACAGAGGAAACAAAATCGATAGTAGATAAATACCTGACTTGAAATCGTGCGAAACAACTGAATAGACCTACTTTAAAATTGGCAAAACTTTTGAAAAATTTAAACCAATTAAAAGGGATATCCTGGAAATTGTTGACGCTACTAAAATGCCATTTGAATACGTTGCGTTTTAAAAAATATGTACATTTTTGTTTGTTTATAATACTTTTTTCTGTCTCTTAAGGTTTATCGGTTAAGCAAAATTATACAAAATGTCTGACTATACAAATATTACTGACTAAGGTGACTTAGAAAATATTTCCAGATATATCAAAGTATATATTTTGTTATGCAAATATCTTAAATAAATGGTATTTTAATCTAACTCTTTACAGCCATTTTTAGAAAATTCATATTTAAAAAAAATCTTCAAAGTTAAAGGGTAATTCGTTGAACGATATTTTTCAAAATATTTGTGTCGCTTCTTTGAAAGACACTGAACTTAAATACCAAATTTAGTGTCTACCTGACGTTTCGGTTTTGAATTATGCTGCACAGAAACAAACGCACACAAACATGAGCCTTTTTCAATTACTTTTTTTCTGGGACCTCAAAACACAATCTGCCTGTAAAATCGATATTGATTATTTGGTGGGATGCAGTACATTATCTGCCCACTAGTTATATGATAGACAAAGTAATAAATTATTTCTATGCCCTAATGTCTAACAGTTTTCCGCTTCATTCCAAATACCTATTTTTATTTACGTTTGTTCAACATTAAAAGAGTAAAGAAGGTATTTATGAAATGCAAACCCAATAAGAGCATTTGTTTATCTGGATGAAGCAAGCAGCTGTGTACAAATAATCATGCGTCGCACAGCTGTTAAAATGGCTCGTCTGACCTAAATTAAAAGCAAAAAGGAAAGAGTTCTTTGACCATCATAATAAATAATAGCTCTTTTGATAAAACTTATTTAAATGTAATGCAAATGAATGATAATTTTATTCACGCTTCAAAACAAAGCAGCAGCGTTAGATAACCATATTGTACACTCCACCTCAGCATATGACTAACGTAACATAAGATGGGCGGGAATGCAATACATTTCTATACACAAAAGTGGTGTTTATTATCCCTGGAAATGAAAGAGAAAAATAACAATACGCTTTAAAATCGTAAGCAAAAGGATAAAACAGTTGTGTAAAATCGTCTTAATTTATAACTTAAATTTGATTTGGCACATAAAAAGAGTTAAATATAACAAAATAAGAAAAAAAATGCACAGTTTATGATATATTTGGAACAATTTGAATGAAACTGATTTTACACCTTTAATATTCTATGAAATAAACATTTATATCAAGTTCAATGACGTAACTCTTAAAAAGTGAAAGAAAGGGAAAGAAAGCAATTCTACCTTAAAGGAACGCACCACCAAAATTACTAAAATAAAATTGCTGATCGATCAATTTTAAAAAAAAATAAAACTAAACAAAACAAAAAATAAAAAACAAAAAAACTCGTGAAAACGCTACCCAAGAAACGCTCCAGGTCTGTACTTTCAAAATCCAACTTAATTTTTTACTCTGTGGATGCTTACGTTTACACAAAATTGAATTAATCTACATTCTTTTCATTCATTTTAATATTTCATGAGTTTCTTTTCTGAACTCGTTGTATATCACAGTCTTCAGACATTTCTCTAAAGAGCTTTAAGTAGATTCCGAAAAAATCATATATACCATTTGAATTACGAGGAATTCTAGATAAGTTTAGAAATTGTCTTTCTCTTGAGTTGGAGCTAATCAAAAAACATTTCTGAAACCAGCAACTTCAAAATTAAAAAGGGTGTGAATATAGATTTTCAGAGTCCAATGATAATGAAATTCAAAGTAAATAAATTGATTTTAAAATTTATAAAATTTTGTTTTCGATGCTGTATCGCGTTAACCAATACAGTTAGTTCTGCCCCATACATCTGAGAGAAGTTTAGGGCAAACTTAGAAGAATAGAGTCAAAGGGTTTGTGTACAAAGCCTAGTCAAAACAGCAAGAGTTGTACATGTTAATAAATATTTCATTTTATTCAAATGACATAAATATATGAAATAAAGACATTGTGCTTTCGAAAATGACTAAGTAAGCAAAACGTTATTGTTTGGAATGTAATTTATTTTAAATAATCTAGTATTTTGGTTAATTTCATCCCTCAAGAAAGAAGGAAAACAAGAAGAAAAATTAGATAAATGTGAGTATTGTTTCTCCTACCAGAACTGTACAAGCTAAATTTAGAACAATAGAGTCAAAGGGTTTGTGTAAAAAGCCTATTCAAAACAAGAATAGATATGTACAAGTTAACAAATATTTCCTTTCAATCAAATGACTTAAATATATGAAATAAAACATTGTGCTTTTGAAAATTACTAAATAAGCAAAATATTATTGTTTGGAATGTAGTTTATTTTAAATAATCTTGTATTCGGTTAATTTCGTCCCTCAAAAAAGAATAAAAATTGTATTATTGTGCGTGTTGTTTATCCTACCAGATTTGTACAGGAAGTTTTATAGATTCGCTAGGGACTCGAACCCAGGTACCGTTTCGGGTGGCGTGACGGGTCGATAGAGCTGGGCAGTGCGCGGAGCTTGGTCGATACTTGCTGCTGCCGGGGAATTGGCGGAACCCGCCCACTGTGCACACCTCCTCCTGTTATGTCACAAACACACAAACAAACACTGGCCGGACACACCTGGATGTGCTTCACATCATGTTCCAAACACACACTCAGCAACACGGGCGGACGGACATGGCTGGGCTGGGTAACGTCGTGGTTCGGCACGGCGGGCTCGGCTGAGCGGACTGACGACGGAGGTACCGAGTGAGAATCGAGTCGAGACGGACACTCCCCCCTCCCTGCCCGCTCACTCTCATCGCATCGCAACAACCCGTTACCATGGGGGCACCCATTTGCTGCCATTAAGCTCTCACATGGTGCTCTTCACAATGGCTATCAAGGTTATGTCCCTAATTTCAATATCGTCACTTGCACGGCTGCAAAACTATCAGCACTTCTCACCCACCATTGTCCAATGTTCTTAATGTCTGCCAAATAATACACCGTGTTCAATTAAGGTAACACATCTCTGAAATTTGATAAAAAATTGTCAAAAATTATCATTATCATCAACTCTTCATGGCTTAGGATCCTCCTGTTTCATATTCCTTCCCATCTTTTTACTGGTTTTCCTATTGTTCTATAGCCTAAAGGTTTATATTTATACGACTGTAATGGAACGCGAGAGTTATCCATTCTTTGTAAACGACTTTTCCATTTTTACATTCTCTACATATACTATGCACATAGGGTATAGAGAAGGTATTGTATTCCACCCAAAAATTCGATACGGAGATTTCAATACATGTTTTGAGACCCCCTGAATCCAAAAACAGCATTTTTAGAAAGCGTGTGTCAAGAGTGTATGTCTGTGGACAGTCAAAAACTGAAAAGTCAGTTTAGTATCTCCCAGGGATGTGACACGAAGCTTTTCAAGAAAATCTCCCCACCCCAAACTACCCTTTACACGAAAACATTTTCGAACATTTTTATTTTTTTAAAAAATGGTACTAACGATTTTGATTAAAACGTCGTGTATTAAAGTTATTTACATGACAAATAATATGCATATCTAGAGTTTTCTGGAAATGTTCTCTGAAGACCTCTTTACTTTGGATCAATTGTTTTGAATTTTGCATAACTGGTAAACTGTAAGAGATATACAAAATGTTAGTACACTTTCACTATAAAATGTTATAAATTCTGAACTGTAAGAAAATATGTAGTTTTCTTCACTTTAACTACCAATTATCTGAAGCTATAAATGTTTAAGCGCATGCGCTTTAATAGGTACTCCCAACTTGAAACATTATTTTCTCGCAAACCTTTTTTCCAATACCTTTCCCCACTTGATGCAATTTCTCACTAATTTGTTTCAAAATTTGCATACTTCCTTTCAAGAGAACAATAAATAAAATTGTCAGATACTTTTTCGGAATAAAGTTCCAATTTTGAAATATAAATTATTAAATTTTGAAAAAAATTAAGAGTGTGTCTGTGGACAGCATAACTCAAAAACGAAAAGACCGTTAAATACCACACTTGGCATTTAAGTTTGGTATCTTCCAAGGATGCGACACGAAGACTTTCAAGAAAATCCCCCCACCCCCAACTACCCTTTACATGGAATTTTTTTCGAAAATTTTGATTTTCTTAAGAATGACTCTAACGATCTTGATTGAAATATCGTATATTAAGGATATTTACCTGATAAATAATATGTATATCTTGAATTTTCTGGGAATAGCATCCGAAGACTATTTTATTCTGGATGAATTTTACGAAATTTTGCATAACTGCTACACCGTAAGAAATAGACAAAAACTTACCACACAAAAAATGTAGAGCACATTAAAACACACAATTTATGTTATATAATTTTTTTCAAGGAGTTGATCGTTTTTGAGATATTCCTTGCTTTTGGTTTCAGGTTTAAAAAACTTTACTTTTCTCATACAGGAATTTGTCTACTCGGATCCATACAAACAAAGGAACTTCAGTCACCTAGTACCCAGCTTTTGACTTCACTTTAACCTATGATATCCCCTTATTTCGTTTCTACTTACAAGGAAGCAAGTAATAAGACTATTTTTCCTATTTTTTCTGGATTAGCATGAAGTAAATAGAAGAATAAGCTTATTAACAATAATTTGTTACACAATGCAGAGAAAGTCATGTGAATGGAACACATCAGATTTTTTTTTGTCTGTATAATAACGGTATAAATTTTAACATATCTTGCATACTGTGGATTTTCCATTTTCACAGATGCATCACCGTATCTCTGAAATTTGGAAAATCTACAGTATGTAAAATATCCTATTGAAATTTATACCGTTATTATACAAAATAATACTGATATTTTGCTATGTGACACAAATTTTGGCTGGCAAATTATTTAAATAATAGTTTTTACTTTCTAAATTCACCGTTCTAATAAAATAAGCCACGTGATACTTTTTAAAAATGTTCACATACAAAATTCAAGTTTTACTAAATGAGTTTACAAAGAGATCAATCACATCATACTTTTATTAAACCTAATAATTATAGAAAAATGATTTTTCATTCTCCCCAAACTCTTGATTTTTCTAAACTAAGTTAATTATTTATTCTTCAAATATCGAGGTTATTTCAGAAGAGCATATTAACATTTTCTTTAATGCACTTTTGACAGGCAGTATAACAATTTTTAATAACATTAGTAAAGCCGTGCATAGAGTCGAGCATTTTGGAGTACTATGGAGAACTGTTGAAAAAATCTTATGTACACCATTCACATGGTTTTCTCTACAAATTATTGTTACAAAAGATTATTCCTTTGTTTACATCGTGGTAATCGACATGAACATTAGCAGAAATGGCACCTGATTGCCAAGCGGGAGACCTGAGTTCGATTCCTGTTACCGGCATGGGGATTTTTTCCCCGCTGGAAGACCTGGCCTGGGGTGCAATCAGCCTCGTGAGGTCCCTGGGAGGAGCTCGATGGAGAAGTAGCGGCTCCAGATTATGAGAACCGCATTAATCAGACGGGGAGGGTTCAAAGCGCTGACCGCGTCTCACCCTCCAATACTGTACCCCATCCATTACGTCTTGTCATGGACCGAGATAGGGGACGCAGCGGCCGGGCGGTAGGTCAAGGTTCCTTGGGAGCTGTCGTGCCATGGAGTCATTATAGTAAAAGGGAAATTACACTTTACACTAGATCTGAAGTGTTGCATTCACATGACTTTATCTACCTATTCTGCAAACAAATATTCTTACAAAAGATTATTCTTCTATCTACATCATACTATACGAGATAAATAATAACACAAATGGTCTTACTACTTAGTTCCTTATAAACAGAAGGGATATAAGGAGATATACCAGGCTAAAGCTATAGTCAAATCTTATAAAAGCGATCGATATGTAAACAACAATTGAAGCTCAGTTCGTTTTGCATTTCCAGTAAAACAAAAGAGGGATAAAACGAAAGGAACCCCGTTTGAGATCGTAGTTTAAAATTGAAACCAATAACAAGAAATATCTCGGAGACGGTGAACTGTGCAACAAAAATTTATAGATATAAATTATGCGTTTTAAAGATATCCATATTTTTAGTTAGTAAGTTTGTATGTGTCTCTTACGCTTTACCAGTTATGCAAAATTTATTCTGAATGAACAGGTCTTCAAAATCTATTCCCAGAGAATTCAAGATATAAATTTTATTTGTGATGCAAATAACTTTAATATAGGGTATTTTAATCAAGTTCGTTTTTGAGAAAAACAAAATTTTCAAAATTTTTTCCATGTAAAGGTTAGTTTGGAGTGGGAGGATTTTCTTTAAAATCTTCGTGTAGTAGCCTATGAAGATACCAAACTTAAATAGCAAGTTTGGTATTTAATGGTCTTTTAGTTTATGAGCTATGCTGTCCACAGACATACACGGAACTTTTTCTAAAACTGCCTTTTTTGTACTCATGGTACCTCAAAACATATATTTCCGATGAAATCTTGGCATCAAATTTTTGGGTGGAATACTATACTTCCTCTATACACTATGTGTATTATACGTTTGGAGAAAGTTAAAAGTCGGTCGCTAATATGAAACAATTGACATTGGGTTCGCTTTGTACGGCACAACGGAAGGCCAGACTTCATAACGGGCGGCTACATGAGTTTCATGCAGATCTGTGGTTGACAAAGCGG
The DNA here is from genome assembly GCA_030762935.1 of Hymenopus coronatus. NCBI lineage: Eukaryota > Metazoa > Arthropoda > Insecta > Mantodea > Hymenopodidae > Hymenopus > Hymenopus coronatus. The sequence goes on from CM060888.1 coordinate 38,431,178, forward strand.
CGCAAGGGCGGGTTTTCTCCGGGTTCTCCGGTGTCCCCCAACATCGCATTCCACCGGTGCTCGAGCTTCATTCCATGTATCACCAGTGTCACCGCCTGCGGTGCCATAGTAGTAAAAGCGAGTGTTAAACACTACACACAAAAAAAATAAAAACCTTTAACTTCTATGTTCATACTGGGATTTTAGACAAAAGAAGACTAAAAATACGACAAAATGCAGGTATTTAACTATATTGTATGAGAGATACTTTCACTACCACATTCATGATTTCAGATGCTGTGGAAGATAGCGAATGACTCTATTCAATGTTGAGAAGGCAGACACTGACCATTCTACCACAAATATAGTCTAGGTGGAAAAGTATAATGTGTTCCATTAACACGACTTTCTCTATCTGTTCTGCAAACGAACTATTTGTACCAAATTATTCCTTTATCTAGAGCATGCTAATCAAGATAAACATTACCAAAATGGTCTTATTATTTGTTCCTTATAAGAAGAAACGAAATAAGGGAATGCATTATATTAAAGTGACGGTCACATCTCTTAATTTGTTGTTATGGGCTTATCACTGAAATTCGGTTCTATTTCCATGTGCAAAGAGTAAAACAAAAGAGATATGAAAAGGATTAGGACTCCCGTTTGAAAACAAATTAAGTATTTTAAAATTGAAGCCTATAACAGGAAATGTCTCTGGTTAGCTCTACAAAAATCTCTAGCTCTATATGACATAAATTCTGTGTTTTAACGAGAACTACATTTTTTGCAGAAGCTCCCTTACAGTTGGTAAAATATAACATGATTGGCCTTGTAGGCCGTAGTCGAATATTAGAATTATTAAAATTTGACGTTTCGTCCTCAGCTGTGGAGGCATCTTCAGAAATGAAGCTGGGCAGAAACGGCTATTACCAATAATAACACCGGCCATGAAAGCCTACGAGCATATTTAGTTCCCTTACAGTTAACCAGTAATGCAACAGTTACCCAGAATGAAGACTTCCTCAGAGGTTATGCCCAGAATAATCAAGATATCTATCTATACATTTTATATGTTATGTTAATATCTTTTATATACAGCAGTTAATTAAAATGGGTAGAGCCATTTTTGAGAAAATAAGAAATTTCGAAATTTTCCCATGTAAAGGGTAGTTTGAAGTGGGTATATTTTCCTTGTGCCGCATCCTTGAAAGAGACTAAGCTTAAAAACCAAGTTTGGTATTTTACCGACGTTTCGTTTTTGAGTTATATAGTGTTCACAGACACACACACACACATGGGGACGTTTTTCTAAAAATGTTTTTTTTTCTGGATACAGAGGATCCTAAAACGTGCATTTACGGTGAAATCTAGGTATCGAATTTTTTGGTGGTGTGTAATACCTTCTCTATGTAGTATGAGGAGAAAGTAAAACTGTCTTCAAAATGCTGTTTTAAAATGCACAGGGAGGGTTTTGCATTTCAAAGTAATTTTGAACTCATGCAGCATCCATTATTTGGTATTACGTCATGCATTAGCATTCTGTGTGTTCTGCACGAAAATCTACACGCACATGCAGAAAAATGATGCCTTCCTCAGTGGTTATGAGCATTTCTTGCAATATTTCAGGAATTCAAGGCATGAAGTGCAAATATAAAACAGGGAAATTGGTGATGAATACCTAATGCCACATTAATGGAAACGCCAAACAAGAAAGATAGATCGCACCGTAATTTGCTAGCATGCTATTAATGCCGTTCATTCGTTGCATTTATGCTTATGTTGAAATATTGGTATAGGTGTATACAGACCGAACATGAGAATCTGCTAAAAATATACATGAGACAGCTCAAGATAATTAAGAAGGAAGGGCTGTTAGGAGCAGTTAGAAGAAATCTTGACGAAAATATGGATGGGAGACATATGGAGGAAGGGAGGTGACAATGAAAAAGGTTTCTGGAAGTTAGTGAGAAATAGGATAGAAGACATTGAACTATAAAATAAAAAGTCGCTTTGATAATATGGAAGAATAAAGAAAGAATGGTCACGAGAGGGATATGTAAATTAATACACAAGAGAGGGAAGGAAGAGCATGGATGAGAACAGAAGCGTTACCTTTGAAAGGGATGGGGGCTAACGAACTAGAACGTTGTATTTTAAGCGGAGAGAAGACAGTAGTGTTAACTGTTTAACAGAATGTAAAGAGGTAAGAAATTCGAGGAAAGATATTTGGGATAGTATGCCAGGAGTGATGGTAGCAATGGAAATATTGAATGTCAACGGAGAGAAAAGAATTAAAACAATAGGACAATATTTGGGAGAAGTAAAATAATAGTGTGCCAAGCGGGAGACCTGGGTTCGATTCCCAGTACCGGCGTGGGGATTTTTCCTCCGCTGAGAGACCTGGACCGGGGTGCACTCAGCCTCGTGAGGTCCCTGGGTGGCCAATTGACGAACTACCTGATGGAGAAGTAGCGGCTCCAGGTCATGGGGACCACATTAACCGTCCGGGGGGGTTTCTAGGCGCTGACCACGTCTCACCCTCCAATACTGCACCCCATCCATGACGTCTTTCATAGACAAGATGGGGGGATGCAGCGGCCGGGCGGTATGCCAAGGTTCCTTGTGAGCTGTCGTGGCATGGAGTATTGTATAAAATAAAAGTGGATAAGAAAGAGAGAGCCGTGGAGCCATGTAATGCCTTAGCAGTACTCAAACCTAGTAGATTAAGTAGATAAGTAAAACTAGTTAAATAACATATATGGTTTTGCAAATAATTGTAAATGTAACCTAAGTATAATACATTTTATATTATATAAAATAATGAAAGATCTTAGATGTTTAACATCACCTTGGTACAGAAGCTACGGGTGGAATTCTATGTGCATAGAACTTAAGCAGTTAACTTTCAATGTGCTCTCATATGCTACGACGTCATTCTATGCCATAACATGGTCTAGGGGTAACATGCCAGCCGCTAGATTAACAGTTTATCATTCCTTTCGTTTATTTTATTATGTTTTGTGACGAGATTTTTAATTGGTTCCCAAGATCTAAGGTTCAAACTTGGCGGAGGGCGATGTATTTCTCTTCCAGGAGTAAAAATCATGTTAAATAGGGAACTAATTTGAACCATAACCTATTCCACGACAGCATCCAATGAACTAGTCATGTTACTAAGAGATACGGGGCAAGGTTATGTGGAACAAGCCTTAGTCCGCAAGCTTTTACTTTCTCTAGCATGCATGTACATACAACGTGCATAGTAGCTAGAGAAGGTATTGTATTCCACCCAAAAATTCGATGCTGAGATTTCACCGGAAATATATGTTATGAGGCTGCAGAATCGAAAAAAAAAGCGTTTTTAGAAAAAGGTCCTAGTGTATGTGTGTGTCTGTGGACAGCTTAGCTCAAAAATGAAAAGATCGTGTAATACCAAACTTGGTGTTTATGTTTAGCACCTTCCAAGGTTCGACACGAAGATTTTCAAGAAAATCCTCCAACTCCAAAACTACACTTTACTTGGAAACAGTTTTGAAAATGTTGTTTTCCTCAAAAATGGCTCTAAATGGTATTTTGATTAAAATATCGTATATTAAAGATATTTACATGACAAAATGTATATCGTAATTTTCTGGGAATATCCTCTGAAGAGCTCTTTATTCTGGGGGAATTTTGCTTAATTTTGTATAACTGTAAACCGTAAGAGATAGACCAAACTTACAACACAAATACTGTAGATCACGTTAAAACGCAGACTTTATAACATATACGTTTTTATGTAGAGTTGACCGTTTCTGAGATATTCTTTGTTATCGGTTTCCATTTTTAACCATGTCTCTTTTTTCAAATGGGAAGTTACCTTTTCTTTCATCTCCCTTGTTTTATAGCAAAGCGAACCGAGCTTAATTGTTGCACATAGGATCAGCTTTTAAAAGAATTGTCTATTGTTTTAGCCTTGTGTATTCCCATATTTTCTTTCTACTTACAAGGAAGAAAGCAATAAGACTACTTCTGCTAATGTTTATCTCGATTAGCATGACGTAGATAAAAGAATAATCTCTCGTAAGAATAGTTTGTTTGTGGAACAACTAGAGAAAGTTAGATGAATGGAACACATCAGATTTGTTTTTTGCTCCCTAAGGTTCTCAGCTTCAGGTAACAGCTTTGACTCCACCTAGCCAGGATCAGTTCTCTATGTGACTGGTCTGAAAAACACTTCAGGGACAAAATACGAAGGGATAATCATTTTATAATCTAAGTGAAATGTTCAGATATGGTCTCTTTGAAAAGTGTTTCATTACGGTTGTTACACAGAGAAACGCTATACCATTTAGATTCGTATAAGAAAGGGCGAGGAAATATTTACAAGTGTATTTGACGGGGCGAAAGCTAGGTGATTTATGGGAGCTTTCATCAGCAACATCATGTTACTTTATTGTATTATTTTTTTTATTTGCGTCAAATGTGAATGAAGCACTGTCTTAATCTTACTCCGCAAGTGAGAACATAGACCTAGCTTGTAACGTTACCTTGGCAGTTCGACCGAAGGGGGAGTAAGTATCTTGCCAATCTAATGGCAGCTACAATTAACCTATCACATCTTTCACAAACCTTTAATTCACCAACACAAAATTATTAAAATTATATTATTTCAATATGTATTATCTTTAGGTAAATTGCCTCCATTTCTCGAGTTTTTCCCAAAATGAATTGCAATTCAATCCATAGCTCAAACTTTTATCTTCATATCCACTATTTTAATTAACCACACACTTACACAAAACCACTGAATGTATGTACGTATGTATTTACGAACGTGTGTATGTGTGTGTAATTGTGTATGTATGAATGTATGCATGTATGTATGTGAACGGAAACTTTTTCTAAAATATTGAGTTTCTCATAAATGGCTCTAATTAAAATACCAAATGTTTAAGATATTTTTCCCAAAACTAAAATTGCTGAATTTCCTGAGAATAGTCTCAGAAATCAAATTCACTCTGGATGACTTGCATTTCTGATAAACAAAAGCTACTCCACAAAAATGTAGAAATCGTTAAAACACACAATGAATGAATGAATGAATGAATGAATGTGTGCATGTGTGTGCGGGCGGGCGGGTGGGTGGGTGGGTGGGTAGGTAGGTGGGTAGGTAGGTGGGTAGGTAGGTGGGTAGGTAGGTAGGTAGGTAGGTATGTATGCATTTATGTATGTATGTATATGTATGGAGTTAGTCATTTCGGAGATATTTCTTGTTATTGCTTTCAACTTTGTATAACTTTTAAAGTTTCTCAAACGGGAAATCGTTAAACGTTTTCATTTCTCCTGGACAAGCAAAGAAAAGGCATTTCATAACCAGCTTATAGTGACCGGCTTTTAAAAGATTTGACTATCGCTTTAGCTTATCGTATTTCCTTATTCCTCTTGTACAAGGAAATAATACGTAATGAAACCGCTTCTGATAAATGTTTTTCTTGATAAGCGTGAAGTAGATAGAGAATAAGCTATTTAAAAATAGTTTATTGCGGCAAAGGTATAGACATTTCGTGAATGTAGTACATCAGATTTTCTTTATTCCCACCATCTCTTGGACATGCAAAGAGAACGGAATTTCAGAACATCACATAACAAACCGTTACTGCTATTATACTTACAATAAATATGTAATACAACCACTACTTCAAAATATGTTTGTGTTTATTAATATAAAGAAAATTCACACCTCTACTATACACAGCCTTTGGGTTCTTAATTCTTTCGTTATCTTCCTGGGTTCGAATCCCGTTTGTGTGAGGTTGCTGAGGCTTTGTATTCGGGGTATTCTTTCAGCTTTCGCCAATATTGCGCATTCATTGCATTCATGACGGATTAAAGATAATCAAAAGCAAAATGTCCGTAAACTATATATGGTGTTAGATTTTAGGAATACTAGGTGGCCCAATTGCGCCGTATTTCACATTTGCAAATAAAAGAGTGCAATAAAAGTTGCACAATTCAACGGGGCAATTAGAAGCAAACAGCGGTCAGTGTCGGGTGAGTGAATAGCACGAGCAACCTTCCGTTACACAGCTCTTACATATCAGCGAGGTGAGGGAATCGCGCTCATCGAGAACTTACGTCAGAGTCCGCGATGGTATACAAGAGACTGTAAACATTAACTGTTTGCTACTTCAGTTACAGAACCTTTAGTTTTAGGAGAAAAAAAAAATCAGATATCAGTATCCACCAAAAATTAGTTTTGTATTTGTGACTAGATCCACCGTAGAGTAAATTAAAACATTAACACACCGCAACAAAAGCCATGCATGAGAGCACGGAATATTTCACGGTGTTATTGTTATTGTCATTATTGTTGTTATTACTATCATTTTTATTATTACGTTCTACGATAGCAGAATAAGTAAAACATAAAAGCGTTGTGACGAAAAATGTGTCGTAAATGACAGACAACACGTAGTATTTCGCTTTTTTATTATTATCATTATTATTACGCATTACACATTAGCAGAGAAAATCAAAACTTTAAAGCGTCATAACGATAAACATGCAAATACGAAATCACGTAAAATTTCGCCGCACTACGTGATTTTGTGTTTACATATTTTTACTTTCTGCACACGTACCATGTGCAAAGTGTATAGCGAAGGTATTGCATTCTACCCCAACATTCGATACCGAGATTTCACCGGAAATATATGTTTTAGGGTCCCCGGTATCCAAAAAAAAAAAAAAGCATTTTCAGAAAAAGGTTCGTGTGTGTGTGTGTGTGTGAACACGATAACTCAAAAACGAAAAGATGGTATTTAAGTTTAGTATCTTCCAGGGATACAACACAAAGATTTTGAGCAAAATTCCCCCACGACAAATTACACTTTAGATGGAAAAAGTTTTGAAATTTTTTATTTTTTCAAAAATGGTTCCAACGATTTTAATTAAAATACCGTATATTAAAGATATTTACATGGCAAATAAAATGTATATCTTGAACTTTCTGGGAATATCCTCTAAAGACCTTATTATTCTGAATGAATTATGCTGGAGTTTGCGTAACTGGCAAACCGTAAGATATAGACAAAAACTTACGACACAAAAAATGTAGGTCACGTTAAAACACACAATTTATGTTATATACGTTTTCTGAGATATTCCTTGTTATTTGTTTCAGATTTAAAATACTTAAACTTTTTTTTTCTTTTCATATTAAAAGTTCTAAACCCTTGACTCTGCATAGAAATGGATTTTAACCACATGGCAACCGGCTTTTAAAAGATTTGACTATAGGTTTAGCCCAGTGCATTCCCTTATTTTCCTTCTATTTACACGGAAGCAAGTAATTAAGACAATTTCTGCTAATGCTTATCTCGATTATCATAAAGTAGATAGCGGTGTAGAAAAAGTCATGTGAATGGAACACATAAAATCTTTTGCTATGTTTCATTCTGCTAGCGTAATAATATTAATGATGATAAAGCAAAACACTACGTTTTCTGGTGTTTGCATATATTTCGTTATGATGTTTTCATGTACTGATTTATTCTGCTAAGTGTATTCTGCGTAATACTATGGATGACAATAATACACTACGTGGTACCCGTTATGTTTTTGGTTACATGTTCTGTTGTTGTTGTTTTTTTTTTTGTTTTTTTTTATTTTGCTAAGATTATACTGCGAAATAACACTAAAACGTTCTCTCGTGTTTTTATGTATTTCGTTGTGGTGTATTCGTTACTTTTGTTTGTTTTTTTAATTGTTTCGTTTATTAGCCCCTTTTAACATCTAAGGTCATATCGGGGACTTTGCACTAGAAACAACTCTTATCTATAGGTTCTTTAAGTTGGGTTTAAATCTATTTTCTTCAAACATACACACTCTCACATGCATACTTCTAGACTCTGTGGGGGATAGGGAATAATTCTGCTTAAAGAAAAAATCCTCGGCTGAGCCGGGAATCGAACCCTGGAGAAGTCGGCTCGCTGACCACTCGACCATGGAGGCAGTGAGTATTCATGTTTTGATTTAATCTGCTAAGCGTAAACTATTAATGACATTAAAGATAATATGCGAAACAGTAAATTACCTGCTGAAACACTACTTCTCTGGTATTGTGATTTTCGTTACGATATTATCACGTTTTTATTAATTCTGCTAACTGTATACTATTAACAACAACATTAATTAGAATGATAATAACATTAATAACAATAATAATAATAATAATAATAATAAAATGCTCTCATGCTTGGTTCTTATTACAGTGTCTCAATGTTTTCATTTAAATAAGAATATACACACGTTCAAAACTAGTTATTGGTGGATACTTGTAGGCGAATTTATTCTGTAAAAAATAAACACTCTGTAACTGAAATGGAAAACAGTTAACAACGTTTTCAGTCTCTTGCATATTCATCACTGGATTAAGTCCGCCTCTCGATGAGCGTGAACCCCTCTTCGTTTTCCTATGAGGTGGTGTGCAACGAAGGTCGCTGGAGCTATTTGCTCACACGCCACTGACCGCTGTTTACTTCCAATTTGCTTGCAATCTTTTATCGCAGAAGAGTCGACTATCTGCAAAAACTAAATGCGGCGCTGTTGTGCCACCTGATGGAAATAATGTAGTAAATTTGGTAAAATTGTTACTATGGGTAACTTGGGAACGAGTTATAATAGTATAATATTTTATTCCGAAACCACAACAATTTGAACCCCTACAATAAATGCCTTTCAAACTTAAAATCCTAAACACGAGAAATAGTTTAATTTATGGTACTTCCATATTAATGATTTTAATTTTCTACTAATTTCTATAGCTTTTTAAACGAATTGACAATTTTATTATGTGCAGCGACCAGTGGGTAATTTATGTATACATATAGACAAAGTGACTGCCTAGAAGTAGCGAACGCACCTAAAAATCCAGTAAAGGTTAGTGAAGCTTTAAACAAACACCGATCGTAACCAAATGCCCTCGTATTTTATAGGAAAACCTCCGGTGACGTAACAAACGAAGGCTATAGTAATCCGGGCTAAACTGAAGGGGTCAGTAGGGGGTTGTGAAAACGAGGGTAAAAGTGGTGATGCAGCACTTGGCAGAATTATTGGCGGGAGAAACCAGAGCATCCGGGAAACCTGCCTCTTGCTTCTCCGATAAAAATCCCACTTACGCCGCTGAGATCGAATCCAGTCTGGGGCTAACAATCTCATCATCCGGGCGCGATGACGCCATATGCTTTTAACTGAGGCACCCAGCACAGTTTTTTATTTATTATTTTTTATTTTTTTTTTATGTAGCTTAACGTCCTTTAACCTGGTTGGTCATATCGGACAATGAATGAAATTGGTGAAATGATGCTCAAATGATCTCGGCATCCATGGAGCTTAAAGTTACTCTGCATTCGTCTTCTCAGGATAAGGAAAAACCCCGAAAAAACCCTTATCCGCGTAACTCACACTAAGCGAGATTCGAACTCGCGACCTTCTGAATGTGAGGCAGGCACGCTACCACCACACTACCCAAGCGGGCTACCAGTTCAATTTATAAATAATTTAACTGTTAAGAGGCATATTTCCTAGAAACGATAAAAAATAGTGGGTGTATTCACATGGCCTTCTCTACTCACTCTTCTGATATCTATTCTTATGCGTTTTTCTCTTCATATTGAGCTTTTCCTCAGGTATAAGAAAGATGCAGTGGGCTGGCACTGTTGCTCAGTCGGTAGAGCACATGCCTTCTATGCGATAGCCGGTCTGGTTGACTCAGTTCGGCGCAGGTCTACTAATCTCAAAGTCGAGGTCAAGCCAATGCTTAAGTGTACTTAAAGGCGACAGCCCCATATAAATATATTTACTAACTTGTTAAAGTACTCTTGCGGGTCAAAATTCCGACACAACGGTGATGTTAATATGATCTTGACAATTGACAACATATATTCTATAGGGTCTGGGTTTGATTTCCGGCTGTGGATGAAAATGTTTGTCTAGCAAAATTATTCCCTATCCTCCCCAGAGTCTGGTAGTAGGAATGAGAGCATGAAATGTTATTTAGCTGTTGGTAACAATTAATATAAAACGAGCCTATCAGATCGATTTAAACTCAATTGTTTTGCAATATAAATAAACAATTGTAAATTATTCATGTATAGTATGTCCACTAACGATACCTGTTTTTAATGTAGTTTTTTCTTCGTGTAGATCAACTCTAGCGGACGATGAATTGAAATGGATGAAATGATGCCTTCAAATAAACCTGGGATCCATAAAACTTAAGTTACTCGACATTCGCATTCTCAACGTAAGAAAAAACTCCGCGAGAAAAGAAAAAAAATCTGACGTGTTTCATTCACATGACTTTCTCTACATCTCTGTAACAAATTATTGTTAATAAGCTTATTCTTCTATCTACTTCATGCTAATCGAGATAAACATTAACAGAAATTATTTTATTACTTAGTTACTTATAGATAGAGGAGAATTAAGGGAATACACTAGGTTAAACCGACAGTGAAGTGCTTAAAATGTGGTTGCTGTGGTATAGAAATCCGATTCTTTGCATAGACAGGTGTTGAAAAGTTCCCGTATGAGAAAAGTAGTATTTTAAAACTGAAATGAATATCAAGGAATATCTTAAAAACGGTCAACTTCAGGAAAAAAATACATATAACTTATATTGTGTGTTTTAACGACTCTACATTTTAGTTTATCTCTTACAGTTCATCCTTTTTGCAAACTTCCACAAAATTATTTCAGATTAAAGATGTCTTCAGAGGCTATTCCCAGAAAATTAAAGATATTCATTTTAATTCAAAATCTTCTCGGGCTTCTAGCCAGGTAAAAACTTGGCTTGACACCAACGTTTCGAAGAAGTGCATCTTCCTCGTCTTCAGGGTGAACTGATCAGTTCACCCTGAAGACGAGGAAGATGCACTTCTTCGAAACGTTGGTGTCAAGCCAAGTTTTTACCTGGCTAGAAGCCCGAGAAGATTTTGAATTAACACGTCGCCAGGAAAGCTTTAGTTCTTATTTTATATTCATTTTATTTGTCATGTAAATATCTTTAATATACGATACTTTAATCAAAATCGTTAGAGCCATTTTTGAGAAAAACAAACTTTTCGGAAATGTTTCCATGTAAGTTGAGGGTGGGGGAGTTTCTTGAAAATATTCGGTTCGTATCCTTGGAATATACTGAACTTAAATAGCAAGTTTGGTATTTAACGGAATTTTCGTTTTTGAGCTATGCTGTCCACAGACACACGGACCTTTTTTTCTAAAAATGCTTTTTTTTGGACTCATCGGACCTCAAAACATATGTTTCCGTTGAAATATCGACATCGAAGTTTTGAGTGCATTACAATACCGTCTCTTAACACTATCGACATAGTACGTGTAGAGAAAGCAAAAACAAACAAACAAAACTTTAACAACCTAACCGAAATTCGAATTCGGGACCTCTTGAATGAATGGCAGGGACGCCACAGTCACACTACAGAGGCGGACCATATGTTTATGCAATCATGTGGAATAATTCAAATGCTTTAAACAAGCTAACAAACATTACAAATAATTAAGTATAAACGAAAAGTCGCTTAAATATCAACTGTCGGTCCAGCACTTTCCAAGGACACGACATGAAGATTTTCTAGAAAAATTCCCAACCCCATACTAACATTCACATGGAATATTTTTGAAAATTTTCGCTTTTCTAAAAAATGGCTTTCACGGTTTTGATTCAAATTCCGTAGATTAAAGATATTTACATGGCGAATTAAATGCATTTCTGAATTTCTTTGGAACAGCCCCTGAAGTCCTCTTCATTTCGATACAGACAAAAGCTTAATTCGTAAAAAATGTAGATCTCGTTAAAACACACAATTTATGTAATATTCACTTTTTTTGTAGAACTAACCATTTCCGAGATATTCCCTGTTACTTGTTTCAATTTTAAAATACCTAACTTAACTCAAACGGGAAGTCCTCGTACGTTTCTTCTCTCTGTTATTTTACTTGTGCCATTAAAGGGAACCGAACTTCAATGACAATCGGCAGCTTTTGAAAAATGTCATTATCGCTGTAAATTATGTATTTTCTTATTTCCCTTCTATGTACTTACAAGGAGCAAAGTAGTAACATCATTTCTGCTGATGTATTTCTTGATTAACATGAAGTAGACAGAAGATAATCTTCTGTATGAACAATAGCTAAAGAAGTTCAAGTGAATGGAACACAGAAACACACAGTTTTCTTTCTTTTTACTTTCTCTACACGCACTATGTACAGTGTGTAGAGAAGGTATTGTATTCCACCCAAAATTCGATACCGAGATTTTATCGGAAGCAAACGTTTTAGGTCCCCTGTATTAAAAAAAAATGTGCCTATGTGTCTGTGAATACGATAACTTCGGTAAAATACCAAACTTAGTATTCAAGTTTAGTATATTCCAAGGATTTGATATGAAGATTTTGAGAAAAATCCCCCCACCCCAAACTACCCTTTGTGTGAAAAAAATATTTGAAAATTTTGATTTTCTCAATAATGGTTCTAACGATTTTCATTAAAATATCGTGTACTAAAGCTTTTACATGAAAAATAAAATGTATATCTTGAATTTTCTGGGAATGGTCTATGAATACTTCTTTATTCAGGATACATTTTGCTGAAGTTTGCTTAACTGGTAAACCGTAAGAGATAGACCAAACCTTACTACACAAAACATGTAGAGCACGTTAAAATACACAATTTATGTTATACAATTAACATTTCGTGAAATTAACCATTTTTGAGATGCGCCTTGTTATTGGTTCCAGTTTCAAAATACTTAAAATTTTCACATAAAGGAATTTGTCAACTCCTGGCAATACCAAGAAGCGGATTTCTTGCGCATTGCAACCGGTTTTATAAGATTTGACTATCACTTTAACCTAGTGTACTCCCTTGTTCCCCTTCTACTTACAAGGAAGCAAGTAATAAGATTCTTTTCTGCTAATGTTTATCTCGATTAGCTGGAATTATATAGAAGAATAACCTTTTCAATAGATAATAATTTGTTACAAAGATACAGAGAAGTCATGTGAATGGAACATATCAGATTTGTATGGAATAATTGTTTTTTCACACAAGCCGTGTGTAGGACAGGAGTTGAATAGGTAGAGTCAGACCGAAAAATTCAATGCCATAGCCGGGTTTTGAACCACGGATCTCCCGATCTCTAGCCGGTTGCTCTGCCACTGAGCTACCATGGCAACATAGCATTGAATTTCTCATCTGACTCGTATGTTTTCCCGGTAAACCACAAGGTGATCTCACATTCTTTTTGAGATGACAACCCCAATGGCGACTTACAATCCTGCAAGTACTTTAGACCCAGGATTCATAGTATAGCAACTACTATGGTCAATTTGTATGGAATAATTGTTTTTTCACACAAGCTGGGTCTAAAGTACTTGCAGTACTGTAAGACGCCATTGGGTTGTCATCTCAAAAAGAATTTGAGATCACCTTGTGGTTTATTGGGAAAAAACACAAATCAGTTGAGAAATTCAATGCTATGCCGGCATGTTGCCATAGTAACTCAGTGGCAGAGCAACCGGCTAGAGATCGGGAGATCCGTGGTTCAAATACCGGCTATGGCATTGAATTTTTCAGTCTGGCTCTACCTATCCAACTCCTGTCCTACACACGGCTTGTGTGAAAAAACAATTATTCCAAACAAATTGACCATAATAGTTGGCCATGCTATGAATCCTGGGTCTCAAGTACTTGCAGCGCTCTAAGTCGCCATTGGGGCATCAGATTTTTTACATATATGTTTTACATTTTAGTCTAGCTAAAAATGTTAGCAAGTTTGACTTGAAACACCTTAAAGTCACAGCACAGAGATATTTCATTGTTGGTGATTAGGGATCCATCAGTATGCATAGAATGTTTGAGAGATTAAAACCCAAAGCGCTTATTAAGGAGGCATTATGTGCAGAAGAGTGAGCAATATATTAACGCTTGCCATTACATATCATCAATGTTTGTCATTACTCTCCGAGATACCTTCCAGCTGTTGCAGATTTGAGTGTTTGACACAGTAAAGTTTTTAGGTTAAGGCTGATTCGCAATGAAAAAATCTGATGTGTTCCATTCACAAGACTTTCTCTACATCTCTGCAACAAATTATTGTTAAAAAGCTTATGCTCCTATTTACTTCATGCTAATCGAGAAAAAATTAGCAGAAATAATCTTATTACTTGCTTTCTTGTAAGTAGTGAGAATTAAGGGAGTACCATAGGTTAAAGTGATAATCAAAAGCTGGTTGCTATAAGTTCCTTTGTTTGTATGGAGAGGAGTTGACAAATTCCTGTATGAGAAAAGTATAAGTTTTTTAAAGCTGAAACCTAAAACAAGAAATATCTCAAAAACGAAAACTCTACGAAAAAAATGTATGTAACGCAAATTGTGTGTTTTAACGTGCTCTACATTTTTTGTGTGGTAAGTTTTTACCATCTCTCAAAATTAATCCAGAATAAAGTAGTCTTCAAAGGCTATTCATAGGAAATTCAAGATAATCATTTTATTTGTCAAGTAAATATCTTGAATATACGATATTTTAATCAAAATCGTTAGATTTTTGAGAAAATTAAAATTTTCGAAAAAAGTTTCATGTAAAGGGTCGTTGGGAGTGGGGGATTTTCTTGAAAATCTAAGTGTCACATCCTTGAACGATACCAAACCTAAATACCAAGTTTGGTTTTTAACGGCCGTTTCGTTTTTGAGCTATGCTGCCCACAGACATACACACATACACACACACAGACAGACAGACAGACACAGGGACATTTTTCTAAAAATGCTTTTTTTTTATTGAGGGGAACTTAAAACATGTGCTTCCGGTGAAATCTCGGTATCGAATTTTTGGGTGCATTACAATACCTTCTCTATACACTATGTACGTGGTACGTGTAGAGAAAGTAATATCTGTGCATTCGATTAAATACTAAGCAAAGTATTTAAGTTCATTATCTTTCAAGGATACGATACAGAGACTTTCAAGAAACTCCCCCACCCCAAACTATCCTTTACATGGAATATGTTTAGAAAATTTTGAATTTATCATATATGGCTCTAACGATTTCGGTTAAAATACCGTATAATAAAGATATTTACATGATAAATAATACATATCTCTTGAATTTCCTGGAAATAGCCTCCGAAGTTCTCTCATTCAGGATTCTTTTTGCATAATTACTAAATCGTACATAAGAGATTACGCAATAAAAAGTGTAGATCTAGTCAAAACACGCAATTTTTATTATATACATTATTATTGTGATGCTAACCATTTCTGAGGTATTCCTCGTTATTAGTTTCAAATTTAAAATACTTATCTTTCCTCAAACAGGAAATCGTCAACCTACTTGCATATGTTTTACTTCTGGCCAAGCTAAAAAAAAACAGAATTTGAATGCCAATCGCACAGCGGAATTTTTAAAATGTTGCTTTAGCCTGTTTCTTTCCCTTATATTCCTCCTACTTATAAAAAACGAATAATAGCGCCATTTGTGCGAGTGTTTATCAAGTTTAGCATGAAATAGACAGAAGAATAATGTTTTGTAAGGATAGTTTGCTAGCACAAATGGAACACCAGATTAGTTTTTCATTCATGGGGCCTAAAAACAAGTATTTCCGTTGAAGTCTCGCTATTGAATTTTTGTTGGAATGTAATACCTTCTTTGATTATTACTATTGTACGTAATAGAGAAATTAACAAACTAGGAAAGTTTGAAACATCTTCCATATGCGATAAAGATGTACTCGCGTGGTTGCATTCAGTGATGAATGTAATTATGGAAAAAAGCCGTTTCATATTAAAGTGCCAGATAACCTTATACATATTTATGGATAACAGTGATGTGAAAATGTATGGTTAACTCGAAGTGAAAGTCTGAAGTAATATGAAGTGATAAATGACTCTCCAATAATAATTAGTTGGACATCTCTAACCAAGTGCACCACTGACTCTATTGAATAGCAATACCAGTTGGGCCCGCCTGGGTAGTATGGTAGCAGCGTGACTGCCTCACAAGCCAAAGATCGTGAGTTCGAATCTCGCTTAGGGAAAGTTACCCGGATAAGTTTTTTTCGGGGTTTTCCCTAATCCTGAGAAGACGAATGTCAAGCATCTTTAATCTCTATGGACCCCGAGATCATTTGAGCATCATTTCACCAATTTCATTCATCGACTGAAATGAAAAACACCAAAGAAATCAAATACTGAACTTTCTTGACCCTGACTTGTTTGCAGTTTAGCGTCCTTTAACCTGGTTGGGTAGTATGGTAGGTTTGAAAATGTTGAGTTTTGTATTTTAACACATTAATATCCTTCGAGATTAACATGCCGAAGTTATTTTCAGCCGCTTGCAATTTAAACGCTACTCGTGTGAACTTTTTAATGGAAGTTTTAACGGTAAAAAATCTGACGTGTTCCATTCACATGACTTTCTCTACAACTCTGCAATAAATGATTGTTAAAAAGCTTATGCTTCTATTTACTTCCTGCTAATCGTAAAAAAATTAGCAGAAAAGTCTTATTACTTGCTTCCTTGTAAGTAGAAGCAAAATATGGGAGTGCCATTGGATAAAGTGATGGTCAAAAGCTGGTTGCTATGTGACTGAAGTTCCTTTGTTTGTAAGGACACGAGTTCACAAAGTCCTGTATGAGAAAAGTATGTTTTTTATAGCTGAAACCAAAAACAAGGAATATCTAAAAAACAATCAACTCCAAGAAAAAAAATGTATATAACATAAATTGTGTGTTTTAAAGTGCTCTACGTTTGTTGTGTGCTAAGTTTTTGTCCATCTCCTACGGTTTAGCAGTTATGCAAAATTCCGTAAAATTCACCCAGAATAAAGCAGTCTTCAGAGGCTATTCCCAGAAAATTCAAAATATACATTTTATTTGTCAGGTAAATATCTTTAATATACGATATTTTAATCAAATACGTTAGAGCCATTTTTTAGAAAGTCAAAATTTTCGAAAAAAAAGTTCTATGTAAAGGATAGTTTGGGGTGGGGGGATTTTTCTCAAAAATCTTCGTGTCGCATCCCTGGAACATACTAAACTTAAATACCAAGTTTGGTATTTTACCGACTCTTCATTTTTGGGTTATCGTGTTCACACACACGGACACACACACACGGACCTTTTCTTGAAAATACTTTTTTTGGATATAGGGGACCCTAAAACATATATTTCCGGTGAAATCTCTTTTTTGGTGGAGTGCAATACCTTCTCTATACACTATGTATATAGAACGTATAGAGAAAGTAAAAATGAACCCTTCAAATATTAATAAGCGTGTTTCTGTAAATGCATTTTCCATCACATGTAATTGCTCAAAATGCTCCTAGGGGTGCACTTTTCAACCAACCAATTTAATTTTTTTAACCAGGGCACCTAAATATCGTAATAAATACATTTTCGAATTAATTTTCTAAGTTAGTAAAATTAATTAGATACTTTTGTATTAATAAAATTAATTAATCAACAAAACTTAATGAAAAAAGTATGAACGAATAAGTTATCATACGTTTTCCTGCAGCAATATTTAATTAATTTGAAACTCATCCGATAATGTCTTTAAAGTGTTATTTCTAGAATGTGAGTATGCAGTTTTGTTGAAAAAGTTTGAAAAATGAAGCACAAGGAGCGGATTTTTTTGGTAGAGTACTTAAGAAAAAACAAATATATATTTTTCTCCAAAACTACTTGATGTTTCTGCCTCAAAATGTCCGAATCATTTACACATAAACATAGAGGTATTTTTCTTAGTCGGCTGAGGATTTACAGGCGGATGCCTGGGACAAGAAGCCTGTCGGGGAGCCAACGTCAAGAAACCAAGAATGGAGAACCTGGAATGAGTGGTCGACCCGTAGCCAGGCATGAGCGCAAGGAAGTGGAGCAATTGGTGTAAGAGTGGCAGGAAACTGGAGGATCTAGAGAAACCCCGCCCAGACGCCGCTTCGCCCACCACAAGTCCCACAAAATTATCGATTTCATTTTCTAAGTAAGTAAAATTAATCAGATTTTTGTACTAACAAAATTAATTATTCCACAAAAATAATGGATAAAGTATGAACGAGTAATTTATCAAACGCTTTCCTACAGTTATATTTAATTAATTTGAAAATTATCCAATAATTTCTTTAAAGTTATATTTCTAGAAAGTGAATATTAAGTTTTGTTAAAAAATATGTTGAAAACTGAAGCGTAAGGAGCTTTTTTGGTAGAGTAGCTAAGAAAAAAAATATTTATTTATTTGTTTATTTATTTATTCATACACATTTTTTTCAGAACCTGCTTGATATGTTTGTCTCAAAATTTCAGAATTAGTTACACGTAAATATGGAGGTTCGTGGTAAAAAATGAACGTAATTTTTTAAGAAGCATTACATTTGAAACGTTTTCAGGTTGGTCCCCTAAGACAATGGAGAAACAGTGTTCTGTTCCCTGAGAAAATCGACATTGCCGAATTTTTCCGGGCTCTCACGCACGTCATGTATAACTGCTTCAGCAGTCGATGTTTCCACCGCTGTTCGTTCCGGTTTTTGCGTCAAACATACACGTCTGCTTCGAATGGACTTATCGCTCTTCAAACTTCAAGTCTAGAGACGCAGTAACACTATTGACTTCATTAAAACTATCTCTGGCGTGCAAGTCGATTCAAAATTCTGTTTACAAACTCATGGTGAATGAACGGTGCTTCATTAGATTTCACTCCAGAAGAATAACCGAAAATTAGACTGGAGTACTACAACTATTTTCAGTTGTTTTATACACATTTGATAAACAAATCTGATGTGTCTCACTCACATAACTCACTCCACATCTCTGTAACAGGTTATTGTTAAAAATATTACTCTTCTCTCTACTTCATGGTAATCGAGGTACATTAACAGAAGTGGTCTAAATACGTGTTTTGTTGTTGTTGTTGTTGTTGTTGTTGTTGTTTTTTTTTTGGAAGCAGAAGGGAAATAAGGCAATACCATAGGTTAAAGCGATAGTCAAATATTTTAAAAGCTGGTTGTTATGTGATTGAAATTCCTTGCTTGCATGGCCAGGATTTGACAAATTCTTATATGATAAAATATAAGTTTTTAAAGCTGAAAACAAATAGCAAGGAATATCTCAGAAATGATTAACTCTACTAAAACTGTGTACGGCATAAATTATGTGTTTTAATGAGATCTGTATATTTTCGTAGTAAGTTTTGTCTAGCCCTTAAGCATTACCAACTATGTAAAATTCTTCCAGAATAAAGAGGTTTTCAGAGGCTAATTGGCCATGTAAATATATTTAATAAAGGACATTTTAATCAAAGTCGTTAGACATTTTTGAGAAAATCAAAATTTTCGAAAAACGTAGTTTGGGGTGAGGGGATTTTCTTGTAAATCTTCGTGTCGCATCCTTGGTATTTAGCTGACTTTTTTTTTTTTTTTTTGATTCTGTGCTTAAAACTTAGAAAAAGTTTCACCTGTTTCAATACAATTCACATAGCTGCTATTTTCTCTTGATTTATTTACTAAGAGCACTGCTCAAATACTTATTTCGTCTACACTGGCCAATGTGAAGGACAGGAGTTAGTTGAAAATTACCCAGCCCAGGATTTAAGGTACTCGTGACATAATAAACCGCCATTTAGTTATATCATCTCAAAATAATTTGAGATCTTCTTGTGTACCTTACCGAGAAAACGCGAGTAAGTTGCGGAATTTAATACTATATCTGCATGTTACCATGGTAGCTCAATAATTAGAGCAACCGACGTAGACCAGCAGATCAATGGTTCAAATCCCGGCTCTAAATTGAGTTTATCTTTCCAACACTACTGAACTAAGTTGGAAAACTACTTGTGAATATTTGTATGGGCTCACATATTTTAAAAGTTGACATGGCATTCACATGGCATTTTCTGCACATTCGTCTACGAATTATTCTTACAAAAGCTTATTCTTCTATCACTTCTTGATAATCAAAATAAGCTTTCAATGCATAGTTTTGTAGGTATAAGAATACACAGTAGACTACAGGTTTTTAAAAAGTCCACGCTATATAACAACTTTGAATTTCTATTTTCCTTGCATGATCATCAAGTTTAATGTCACAAAACAGCTTTATTTGATATAAATTGTGTTCTTTAGCGAGATCTACTTTTGTGTAGTATGATTACCAACATACACGAGTCTTTGAGAGCAAAGAGGGCTTCACAGCATATTTCGACAAAATTCAAGATATATATATTATTTCGCATGGAAAATATAATATACTGAAACTTTATGATTAATTGGTGAAAAGGATAGGATTTTCAAATGGAAATTTGATTAAATCCTCCAATTGCTCCAATAAATGCAGAAAGGATAATTATAGCTTGAATGAAGTAATTATTTAGTATATAGGAAATTAACATTTATGGGGCAATTTTTTGGATTGATAAGATAATAAAACAGTTTATTCAAGTCCCTGTCTTAATTCTTGTCAAAATGCTATCCATTTACTCTTTGACTACCGAATATATCCTTTAAGAGGATAGTTTATAACATCTAAACTTCCGCTGAATATCGGTCACACTAACTATAACACACACATTGAAAAGACAACGTTTTTATCATACTTTTAATCAATTTTTTGATCATATTTTAAGACACTGTGATATAATTGTTTTGCATTTACTTATTCAATAATTGACATAAAATCTGATATTGTTAATGTCATAACCTAAAGCTCTAGCATGGTTTGTAAAAACAGGTTTTAAGTTTATTGAGGATAAATAAATATATTATATAACATATACCTACTGTTAATGAGAAAGAATCAGAATCGTTTTCTACGAAAAACAGAAAACACTAAATTTAGTTCCCAATCCCATTAAAAACGAAGTTTATCACTTCATATTGTTTTTAACCTCAAAAGGTGTCGTACTAGTGAAATAACGATTCTGAATTCAGGATGGAAAATGCAACACATGGAATACAAATACGGTAGAAATGTAAGCGGTAGAAAGTAAAGAAGTGGACCTTCTGAAGACGGCCTCATAGTGGCTTGATTAATGTATAATTCATAAAACCGTAGACCCTGAACTTTATAAGCATTAGAAAGTCACTAACTTAATTATAAACCACATTCTTTCTGATGCTATCACTGCTTTGAACATATGTATGCTGGCAATTTATTCCGCCAACTTCGAAATCAAATCCATACCATGGCAGGTACTGTAATGGCGGTAAGAATGCGAAATAAACGCTTTGCTTTCGTTTCCAAGGACACTGGTCACTTTTCCGCAGATGAAGGACTTTCGCCAAAGAATGTTCACGAAAGAAGATTCGCTTTCCTTTTCGATATAATTATAGTTCCGAAACTATGGCAATAAGAGCGCGGTATGACATAAACGCAGTGATTTTATCGATAACTCAGAGCTTTTCAAACTTTCCTCGGCCGCAAACTCAATGTACCTATAGATGTTTATTTTCTCTACACGTACTATGTACATGTATAGAGAAGGTATTGCATTCCACCCGAAAATTCTATATAGAGATTTCACCGAAAATAAATGTTTTGAGTTCCCCTGATTCCAAAAAAAAGCATTTTCAGAAAAAAGTCCGTGTGTGTGTGACTATGGACAGCATAGCTCAAAAACGAAAAGATTGTTGAACACCAAACTTGGTATTTAAGTTTGGTATTTTCCAAGGATGCGACAGGGAGATTTTCAAGAAAATCCCCCCACCCCCAACTACCCTTTACATGGAACTTTTTCCGAAATTTTTGATTTTCTCAAAAATCGCTCTAACGATTTTGATTAAAATATGGTATATTAAGATATTTACCTCACAAATAATATGTATATCTTGAATTTTCTGGGAATAGCCTCTGAAGACTACTTTATTCTGGATCAATTTTACGGAATTTTGCATAGCTGCTAAACCGTAAAAGATGGACAAAAACCTATCAAACAAAAAATGTAGAGCACGTTAAAACACACAATTTATGTAATAGACATTTTTTGGTGGAGTTGATCGTTTCTTACATATTCCTTGTTTTTGGTTTCAGCTTTGAGAAACTTATACTTTTCTCATACAAGAATTTGTCAACTCCTGTCCATTCAAACAAAGGAACTTCAGTCACATAGCAACCAGATTTTGACTATCACTTTCACCTATAGTACTCCCTTATTTCCCTTCTACTTACAAGGAAGCAAGTAATAAGACTATTTCTGCTAATTGTTTCTCGATTAACATGCATTAAATAGAAGCATAAGCTTTTTAACAATAAATTGTTACAGAGGTGTAGAGAAAGTCATGTGAATGGAACACGTCAGATTTATATAAGATGATCCTATACAATGAGTGAAACAATTCTACCCGAAACTTATGAAAACAGAGGAAATGACAATAAACATTTACGAAACTGTCGCTGCATCATACTATTGGCACTATAACTTTAAGCTTCACACTAAGCTAAACCGACGTTCAAATGTTTTAAAATGAGGTTGCTTAGGTATTGATATTCATTTCTTTGATGACCAAGAGTTGACAAGTTCCCGCATGAGAAAAGTTTAAGTATTTTTTAAATTGAGACAGTAACAAGGGATATCTCGGAAACGGTCAACACTACGAAAAAAATTTATAGGACGTTTACTGAGTATTTTAACGAGGTCTACACTGTTGTGTAGTAAGTTTTTGTTTAGCTCTTACGGTTTACCTGTTATGTAAAAGTCATCCAGAATTAAGAGGTTTACAGAGGATATTTCCAGAAAATTCAAAATACACATTTTATATGTCATGCTAATATCTTTAATATACGGTATTTTAACCAAAACCATTAGAATCATTGAGATGGTCAAATGTTCGATTTTTTTTTTTCCATGTAAAGAGGTGGAGGGATTTTCTTGGAAATTTTCGTGTCGCATCCTTGGAAGATACTTAAATACCAAGTTTTCATTTTTTAGCTATGCTGTCCACAGGCATACACACACGGACATTTTACTGAATATGCTTTTTCTGAATTCAGGGGATCTCAAAACATTTCCAGTGAAATCTCAATATCGAATTTTTGAGTGGAATACACTACTTACATAGTACGTGTAGAGAAAATACAAATCTGAAGGCTCTCTTGCTGCAGACCTTATTTCTGTACTACGTACATAGTAGGTAGGGAAAATACTGAAATTTCACTGGAAGTACACTCTATAAGGTCCCTGAACTTAAAAACGTAGGTATATAAAAAGGTCCGAGTACGAGTCCAAGGGCAGCATAATTTAAAAACGAAAACTCGGTAAACACCAAACTTGGTATTTAAGTTCAACATATTCCAAACACAGACATCAAAATTTTCAAGCAAACCCCTCCACCCCACACTAACCTTTACATGGAAAAATTTAAAACTGTTATTTCTAACAAAAGGTTCTTACAATTTTTATTAAAGATATTTAAGACTTTTTATGATAAATAAAATGCATATGATGACTTTCCTGGAGATAGTTTCTGAAGACCTCTATATTCTGGGTGACTTTGATAACTGCTAAACGTAACAGACAAAAACTTACTACACAAAAACTGCAGATCCCTTTAAAGCAAACAATTTGAGTCAAATACAGTGGAATTAACCATTTCCGAGATATTGCTTGTTATTACGTTCAATTTTAAAATACTTGTATTATTCTCAAACAACAGGTCATTATTCATTTTAATTTCTCCTGTCGAGAAAATAGAGAGTACGTAATTTCAAAGGACGACATAGCGACCAACACTTAAAACTTTTGACTATCGTTAAGCCTATAGTGTTCCCTTATTTTATTGAATCTATAACCAAGGAAATATGCAATAAATGTTTTCCTTAAATGTTTATTTGATAAAGTGGATAGAATATTAAGCTTTTTAAGAATGACTTTTCAAAGTGATCTAGCGAACAGCTCCTTAAATAGTTCACTATAACTTTTGGGTGGTGTATTTTCATATTTCCTTTGTTCCCACAAGAAAATATGTAGTAAAACCATTTCTGCTTATGTTTATTTCGATTAGCATGAGATAATTAAGAATAAGTTTTTGTAATTATAAGCTTGTTGCAAAATAGGTAGGAAAAGTCATAAGAACGTAACACATCAGAATTTTTAGGGGCCTCCATATGTGCCCGGTGATCTCGTTATCGAATGCAATACTACCTCTACTTTCTATAAGCAGTAGAGAAAGTAAAGATATATATATTTATCTTCTTGTGTTAATTACAAAAAATTGTCATTGGACTTGTAATCAAAACTATTAAAGAAGAATATGAACTAAGCAAGAATGACGTACTTACCATGTGATATCCAAATATTTCATCTCTTCGTATGAAGACCTATTTTCAATCAATCACAGGTTTCTGCTTCCGTGGTCAGGTTCATTACTGCAAACCCGGCTCCACCAATCTTCCCACTTCTCTGTTTTACCCTTCATACCTGCAAATGAATCATTTATCTCACCATTATATTATCTAAGTCATATCTTTCTCTCATTTATTCTTACTTATTAGTTTTAAAATTATTCCTTCTTTGTCTACCCTTTCTAAAACCGTTTTAATTTTGAGTTTCCATTCCACATGTCCTGTTCCTTTCCATAAATTAATTTAGAATTTTTTAATTTATTTTCCTTCCACTATTCCTCACAGTTTATGAAGATCTCTTCACGAATTGTTTCTTAATTAAATCTTCTAGTAAGTTCTTTTTACCATCGCTACGTGTAGATACTATGCACATAGTAGCTAGAGAAGGTGTTGTATTCCACCCAATAATTCCCTTCTAAGTATATATTTCACCGTAAATATGTTTTGAGGTCCCCTGAGTCTGAAAAAAAACTTTTTAGAAAAAGGTCAGTGTGTATTGATATGTGGGTGTGTGTGGACAGCATAGCACAAAACGAAGAGACCGTTAAATATCAAATTTAGTATTTAGGTTTAGTATCTTCCGAGGAGTCGATACAGTTTTCAAGAAAATCCCCTCACTCCAAAGTAACCTTTACATGAAAATATTTTTATTTTTTTCAAAAATTGATCTAAATATTTTGATATTTGATTATTTACATCATAAATAAAATGTATATCTTGAATTTTCTGGCAATAACCTCCGAAGAGCTCTTCATTCGGGATGAATTTTGCTGAACTTTGTATAACGGTAAATTGTAAAATCTAGATAAAACTTATTGTATAAAAAAGTAGATTCGTTTAAAGACACAATTTATGCCATATTGGCTTTTTTTTTCAGAATTGACCGTTTCCGAGATATTCCTGGTTATTAACTTCAAGTGTTAACTACGTAACTTTTCTCAAGCGGGAAGTAATCTTCGTTTCACCTCTCTTTTGTTTTACTGCTGGCCATGCAAAGCGAACCGAACTTCAATTATTTACATAGCGACCAACTTTAAAAGGATTTGACTTAACATTTTAGCCTAGTATATTCTCTTATTTTCCCGCTGCTTAGAAGTAACTAAGTAATAAGATAATTTCTGCTAATGCTTATCTCGAATAGCATGATGTAGATAATCATGTTTTGTATGAATAATTTGTCTGCAGAACAGGTAGAGAAAGGCAGCTGAATGAAATACATCAGGCTTTTTTCTACTCATTTGCCAATGATGCTTCAAATTTATTTCGTGAATTGGTCTTTTTTTTTTTGTAGAAGTGGTAGTAGTATTTCCTTTATATAGAGGGTGGCGTAACACAATGCTTCCTCCTCCTCCTCTTCTTATTCTTCTTCTTCTCCTCCTTTTTCTTACTCACAAGTTATAAGACTCTCGACATTTTCCGAAGCTACGCTTCATCTCCTCCGTTGTCATCCAACACTTCTTCCAGAAAATGTATAAAATAAGACTTGTCGTGGAATCATTGAATGGGGGCATTCCTAGGACTTATTTTTACTTTCTCTATACGCACTATGTACATAGTGTATAGAGAAGGTATTGCACTCCACCAAAATATTCAATACCGCGATATCACCGGAAATATACGTTTTAGGGTCCCCTGTATCCAAAAAAAGTATTTTCAGAAAAAGGTCCGTGTGTGTGTGTGTGTGTGTGTCCGTGTGTCTGTGAACACGATAACTCAAAAACGAAAAGTCGGTAAAATACCAAACTTGGTATTTACGTTTAGTATCTTCCAGGGATGCGACACGAAGATTTTGAGAAAAATTCCCCATCCCAAACTACCCTTTACATGGAACTTTTTTCGAAAATTTTGATTTTCTAAAAAATGGCTCTAACGATTTTATTAAAATATTGTATATTAAAGATATTTACATGACAAATAAAATGTATATTTTTAATTTTCTGGGAATAGCCTCTGAAGACTACTTTATTCTCGGTCAATTTACGGAATTTTGCACAAATTCTAAACCGTAAGAGATGGACAAAAACTTACCACACAACAAATGTAGAGCACCTTAAAACACACAATTTATGTTATATACCTTTTTTTCGTGGAGTTGATTATTTTTGAGATATTCCTTGTTTTGTTTTTTTTTTTTTTCAGCTATAAAGACTTATACTTTTCTCATCCTGGACTTTATGAACTCGTGTCCATACAAATAAAGGAACTTCAGTCGCAGAGCAACCAGCTTTTGACTATCACTTTAACCTATGGTACTCCCTTATTTCGCTTCTACTAACAAGGATGCAAGTAATAAGACTATTTCTGCTAATTTTTGCTCCATTAGATGAAGTAAATAGAATAATTTGTTGCAGTGATATAGAGAAAGTCATGTGAATGGAACATATCATATTTTTACTTTCTCTACGCGTAATATACATATAGTGTACAGAGAAGGTACTGAACTCTACCCAAGAATTCGATACCGAGATTTCATTGGAAATATACATATTAGGGTCCCCTGTATTCAAAAGAGGCATTTTTAGAGAAAGATCTGTGTGTGAACACGATTACTGAAAAACGAAAAGTCGGTAAAATACCAAACTTAGCATTTAAGTTTAGTATCTGCCAAGGATTCGAAACGAAGGTTTTGAGGAAAATCCCCCCACTTCAAAATACCATTTACATGGAAACATTTTTGAAAATTTTTATTTTCTGAAAAATGACTTTAATGAAAATCTGTATATTAAAGATATTTACACGCCAAATAAAATGTATATCTTGACTTTTCTGGGAATAGTCTCTGAAGGTCTCTTTATTCTGAATGACTTTTGTATAACTGGTAAACCGTAAGAGTTATACAAAAACTTACAACACAAAATATGTCGATCTCGTTGAAACACGCAATTTATGTCATATACTTTTTTTTTTCGTGGAGTTTGCCATTTTTGAGATATTCCTTGTTATTGGTTTCAGCTTTAAAGTACGTAAGCTTTTTATATACGAGAATTTGTCTACTCCTGACAATACAAAGAAATGAATTTAATTCACGATTTGACTAACGTTTTAGCCCTAATGTATTCCTTTATTTACCTTTTGCCTTCAAAAAAACAAGTAATAAAATAATTCATGCTAATGGTTATCTCGATTAAGCATGAAGTCGATAAAAGAATAAACTTTTTAATAATAATTTGTTACGGAAATATTGAGAAAGTCATGTGAATGAAATACATTAGAATTTTTTCTAACGTTTTGATCTCTATGTATTTAATCATTAATATTTTCTTTCACTAACTGCTCCCTTATTACAGTATTCTTAATCCTATATTTTCTAGTAATTCCTAACAGTGATCGTAAAATCTCATTTAGGCTGCTTCCAATCTCTACTTTTCCCTAGTTCTTATGTCCATGCTTCACAAGCGTACATCAGCGCTAGTTTAGGTATATCATTGTCGAGCCTTTTTTAATTATTTCCTCATGTTTTTGCTAAAATGTCGTTTTATGCAGCCATTTAATCGGTTGAAAGTTTCTATACTTTCTTCCCCATCTGCTTTTTTTCTGGGGTAAGAGTAAATATTCTGAAGTCTTACAAGTAAAGGCGAATGCAACACAATATCATCTGTATGGAATAACTGTTTTTTTACACATAGCCGTGTGAAGGATAGGATGTTGCCATGGCAGAAGGATAGGATGTTGCCATGGTAGCTCAGTGGCAGAACAACCGGCTAGAGATCGGGAGATCCGTGGTTCAAATCCCGACTCTACCTATCCAACAATAGCATCTATATGCATTGACGTTAATAAATTGCGCCTTAACTGAGGAACGCATTATTTTGTCTTAATGTTTATTAAATACTGAAAACTGCGGTAGAGACAATATATCCCCTTGTTCTCAGTTTGTACGTACTAGTTAGAGATGTTATTACATTCGACATTTTAACCAAAATACACGTTTTGAGACCCACTGAATAAAACTCATTTTTAGTATATGGTACATAGGTAGAGAAGGTAGTACACTCCATCAAAAAATTCTGTATGAACTTTCACCGGAAATACATGTTTTAGGGTCCCCTGAATCCAAAAAAAAAACTTTTTAGAAAAACGTCCGTGTAAGTGTGTGTCCCTCCGTGTGTCCGCATTTCTGTGAACATGAAAACTGGAAAACGAAAAGTTGATAAAATACCAAATTTGGTATTTAACTTAAGTATCTACCAAGAATGCGACGAAAATTTAGAGGAACTTCCCCCCAAACTGCATGGGTACACTTCGAAAATTTTAATTTTCTCAAAAATGGCCCTAATGATTTTGATTAAAATACCGTAATATTAAAGCTATTTACATGATAAATAAAATTTATATCTTGAATTTTCTGCGAATAAGCTTTGAAGATCTCTTTATTCTGGATGGATTTTGCTGAATTTTGCATAACTGATAAACCGTAAGAAGTATACATCAACTTATTACACAAAACTATATCTCGTTAAAACAAACAATTTGTCATACATATTTTTTCGTAGGGTTGCCCATTTCCGAGATATTCCTTGTTATTGGTTTCAGTTTTAAAATATTTTTCTTAGATGGGAATTTATAAACTGGCGATCCAAAGAAACGGATTTTAACCACATGGCAAACAGCGTTTAAAAGATTTGACTATCGCTTTAGCCTTATTTCCCTCCTACTTACAACATTGCAAGCAATAAGACCATTTCTGATAATGTTTATCTCTATTAGCATAATGTAGATAAAAGAATACACTTCTTGACAATAATGTGTACACAGATGTAGGGAAAGTCATGTGAATTGAACACACCAGTAGAAAAGTCTTACGCGGGTTTATGCATCTGTGTATGCATAACTCAAAAACAAATGTCGGCTAAATAGCAAACTTGATATTTAAGTTCAATATCTTTTAATGATGAAGAAAATGTTTCCACCCAAACTATCCCTTACACGGAACATTCTTTGATATTTTTTATTTTCTGAAAAATAGCTGTAATTGTATTATTTAAAGTGTCGTCTTTAAAATATATTTTAACAACAAATAAAACGTATATATGGATTTTTCTGGGAAGAACATGAGAAGTCCTCTTAATTCGGAAGTAAATGTATATAATCTTGCAACAATGGTAACGTTAAGCGATAGACGAAGTCACACTGCACAAAAACACAAATCTCTGTGAAACATAAGTTATTTCACATAACTTTTTGTGCCAACGGTAATTTCTGAGATATCCACTATCAATGGTTCGATGTATTCAATGGATTCTGATTCCTTTAAGGTTATGTCGATTTTCAGTGTTTTCTCGCGATATCATGGAAAGAGTATGATGTCATGGAAAGAGAGCAGTTCTAAGACATATGACTAACGATACTCTCTTTACATGTGACGAAATGTGTTGTGCAGTTATTTCCAATAAAATTTAGAAGTTAAGAAAATAAACATTGTACTGATAAGCGATAGTATAGAGAAAGCCATGTGAAAGTAACACATCCGATATCTGTAAATTCAGGTTGATTTCTCTCAGTAATATAGCTCAATTTGACCGCGACTTGCCCGGGTGATTAGGCCACTCGCCTCTCACCTAGACGGCCCGGGTTCGATCCCAAGCGACCGCATGTGAGATTTGTGGTGGACAAGCCGCGCAGGAGCGGGTTTTTTCCGGTTCTCCGGTTTCCCCCGCCATTGGATTCCACAGGTGCTCCATCTTCATTCCATGTATCACCAGTGCCATCGCCTGCGGTGCCACAAGTAATAAAAGCGGGCGTTAAGCACTATAAAAAAATCGGATGTGTTCCATTCACATGACTTTCTCAATACTTCTGCAACAAAATATTGTTAAAAAGCTTATGCGTCTACTTCCTTCGTGCTAATCGAGAAGAAATTAGCAGAAATAGTCTTATTACTTGCTTCCTTGTAAGTGGAAGGGAAATAAGGGAGTACCATACGTTAAAGTGACAGTCAAAAGCTCGTTGCTATGTGACTGAAGCTCCTTTGTTTGTATGGACAGGAGTTGACAAATCCCTGTGTGAGAAAAGCAAACTTCTTTAAAGGTGGGGAAAAAAAAAAAAAAAAAAAAAAAAAAAGCAGTAACTCAAAAACGATCAACTCCATGAGAAAAATGTATATAACATAAAGTGCTGTATTTTAACGTGCTCTACACTTTTTGTGTGGTAAGTTTTTGTCTACCTCTTATAGTTTAGCAATTATTCAAAATTCAGTAAAATTCATCCAGATAAAGCAGTCTTCAGAGGCTATTCCCAGAAAAATCAAAATATACATTTTATTTCTTAGGTAAATATCTTTAATATACGATATTTTAATCAAAATCGTTAGAGCCATTTTTGAGAAAATCAATATTTTCGAAAAAAAAGTTCCATGTAAAGGTTAATTTGGGGTGGGGGGATTTTTCTCAAAATCTTCGTGTCGCATCCCTGGAAGATACTAAACTTAAATACCAAGTTTGGTATGTTACCTACTTTTCGTTTTGGAGTTATCGTGTTCACAGACACACGGACACACACACGGACCTTTTTCTGAAAATACTTTTTTTGGATACAGGATACCCTTCTTTTTGGTAGTGTTTAACACCCGCTTTAACTACTAATGGCACATCAGGCGGTGACACTGATGATACATGAATGATTATGGAGCACTGGTGGAATGCGATGGTGGGGGAAACCGAAGTACCCGGAGAAAACCCGCCCCAGCGCCGTTTTGTCCACCACAAATCTCACATGCGGTCGCTTGGGATCGAACCCCGGCCGTCTAGGAGAGAGTCGAGAGATCTAACCAGTCGGCCACGGCGCGGCCCCCAGGAGACCCTAAAACATATTTCCGGTGAAATCTCGGTATCAATTTTTTTGGGTGGAGTGCAATACCTTCTATATACACTATGTACATAGTGCGAATAGAGAAAGTAAAAATAGCTCAATCGGTAGAGCACCTACCTGTTGTGAGAAGGATGACGTATTCGATTATTCCCTATACTTCCCAATGTGAATTTGTATGTGCTCTAACTAACAAATATTCCAAGATATAAATCCAATGCGAAATGTACACGAGTTAACACCATTGGCGAAAGGTGTAAGGCGTCGATATGACCAATATAGTTAATGGCGGCATATAAATGGAACAATTACAAACAAAACAATCGTATACGCTTCGTCCGCAACTTTCTCTTCATACTCTGCAACAAATTATTCTTACAAAAGCTTGTCCTTCTTTCTACTTCATGCCAATCGAGATAAACATTGACAGAAATGGTTTTTATTACTTAGTTCCTTCTCAGTAGAAGGGAAATAAGGAATACACTAGGCTATACTTTTTTAAAAGCTGGTTGCTATGTGATGCAATTTAAAGTCCATTCTTTTAGTATGAACAGAATGAAAAAAGTGACTAACGATTTCCATTTCAGAAAAGTATTGACATTGGAAATTCTAAAATCAAAGAACAAATGCTTAAGCTCTGCAAAAAAAAAAAAAAATGGCTATAACATAAAGAGTGTATTTTAACGAGATTTAAGTCTTGTTTTTAAGTTTTTGTCTGATCTGGCTTAATAGTTATGCAAAAGTCATTTAGAATTAAGGAGACTTCAGAGGCTATTTCCAAATTAAGGATGTGTATTTTATTTGTCATTTAATTAATATTTTATGTACGGTATTTTAATCAAAATCGGTCGAGCCATTTTAGAGATAGTGGGAAATTTAAAAAAAAATATATATATCATGTAAAGGATAGTTTGGGGTGGGTGATTTTTCTTAAAATATTCATGTCGCATCCTTGGAAAGTACTAAATTTAAATACCAAATTTAGTGTTTAACCGACCTTTCATTTTTGAGTTGTACACACACACACACACACACACACACACACACACACACACACATGGGGGGCTGCGCCGTGTCCGAGTGGTTAGACCACTTGCCTCTCGCCTAGACGGCCGGGGTTCGATCCCAAGTGACCGCATGTGAGATTTGTGGTGGACAAAGTGACGCTGGGGCGGGTTTTCTCCGGGTACTCCGGTTTCCCCCGCCATCGCATTCCACCCACCGCTCCATCATCATTCATGTATCATCAGTGTCACCGCCTGCGGTGCTACAAGTAGTTAAAGCGGGCGTTAAACACTACAAAAAAAAAAAACACACACACACACACACACACACACGCACACACACACACAACGAATCTGTTTCTAAAAATACTTTCCTTTTTTTGGATTCCGGGTTCCAAAACATACATTTCCGGTGAAATATCAGTATGGAATTTAGAAATACATTATATCACTACAAAAAGCATTTATGTTTATACTGGGTACGTGGTCATACAGGAAACGTAGGCAATGTAAGAGCTGATGAACTTGCAAAAGCAGCCTCTAACTTAGTTACAGAATGTGAATATACAAAATGTCATAATATCGTTGGTAAAGAACGCTTAAAGAAAAGACATGCCTTACAGTTGGACCTCAATATGGCAAGAAAGTATTAATGGTCATTTTACAAAACAGATGTTGTTAATTTTAATTGTTTTCTCTGAGAAACCATGTGTAGGACAGAGTTGGATAGGTACATGCCATATGAATCCTGGGACTTAAAGTACTTGCAACATTGTAAGTCCCCATTCGGGTTGTCATTTCAAAATAATTTGAGATCACCTTGTGGTTTATCGGGAAACATGCGAGTTAGTTGAAAAATTCAATGCTATTCCGGCATGTTGCCGTGGTAACTCAGTGGTGGAGCAACTGGCTAGAGACCGGGAGATCCGTGGCCCAAAACCCGGCTATGGCATTGAAACAGATGTTCTTTCCAGAAATTCAAGACAGATTAGATATAAGCCATTTTGAGCCTACGTTTACAATGATACATGACTGGATACGGTAAATTTGGATCATATCTTGAACAATTAAAATAATGAGTCAAAACAATGCCACAAGTGCCTGTTCACGTCCAATACAGAATGTTAAACACTCTTCAACTGTCCATTACACGAAAGGAAAATGCTTAGATTAATAATGCACTCAGACTTCTGTAGTAAATCTTTCACTCTACCACTACACCACATTATTAGAAAACAGTATTGCTATTCAGAATTTAAAATATTTAATTATTTATAAATAATTACTTACATTTCCCCATATATTTAAATTACTTAATGCAGCTACATAAATAACTCTTTTATAGTTCCAATGTATATGTTCCCATTTTTATCATCAATCTATTTACATTATTGTTATTTTCTATTGTGGTATTTATACTTAATATTAACTGTTATCATGTAAAAATACACACTGTTTACAACTATATTACTAATATAGAATTGTAAAATAGGAGTAACATTTTGGAAATTCAATAAATAAATGCAATACTTTCTCTTCCTGATATGTTAAGTAGATGAAAGTAAACAATTATAATAGGTGCAGCATATATCATTCGGAATCATTTCGTTACCTACAACGACTTGTATTAAAAACGCTATGTTTTTATTTGGAAAACAAAGAAGGCGTGAAGCTCATATGTATGATACTTTCGATTTGAAACGCCGACATATGTCCTGAAACAGTGAAATTTCAACAGAAAAGAACTTTCCTAGTATGTGTTACGTTTCTCAATCGAATTGTCGAATTGAAGATAAGAGAACGATTGCCCATAATCACTCGTCACGCAAAGAAATTTTGGCGAAAATAAGGCACTGAAGTCCGGAAAATGTTTGATGTGTTTCAGTTACATGACTTTATCTATTCTTCAAACTATTCTTACAAAAGATTATTATTTTATCTACATCATGCTAATCAAGATAAACATTACCAGAAATGACCTTATGTGTTACTTCCTTATAATGGAGGGGAAACAAGGGAATATACTCGGCTAAAACGACAGTCAAATCGCTATGCGACTGTCACTGTAATTCGATTCTTTTTCCATGACCAAGAGTAAAACAAAAGACAGATTAGTGAAATGAATGGTCCCGTTTGAGAAAAGTTGAAGTATTTAAAAATTAAAACCAATAACAGGGAATTAATCGGAAATAGTTGACTCTACAAAATAAAATAAAACATGTATATGTCTTAAATTGTGTGTTTTTACGAGAGCTGCGTTTTTTGTTTAGTGAGTGTTTGTCTATTTGTTACAGTTTACCGCAAAAGTCATTTAGAATGAAGACTTTAGAGGCTATTTTCAAAACATTTAGGACGTGCATTTTATTTTTCATATAAATACCTTAAATATACAGCATTTTAATCAAAATCGTTTAAGTCCCTTTTTTAGAAAATCTAAAATTTCGAAAATTTTTACACGTAAAGGGAAGTTTAGCATACTGAAGTTAAATACCTACCAAGTTTTATATTTTTGCGACTTTTCGTTTTTGAGTTATGCTGTCCGCAGACACTTAAACCCGGCGGAGGACGATAGATTTTTCGGGTGTAAAATTGCTTAGCATGGCTTCCTTCGGAAGAGAAGTAAAGCAGTTGGTCCCGTGTCTTATATTTACGGCACATAAAAAAACCTCAAGCCTGATAGAGAACACTCTGAGCAAAATTAAGCGGTCTTTCACGCCCAATTTAGAATGGGACGCTCAGAATCACAGCAGTTCAAGAACGTCCATAAATAACACGCCATTTACATTTTACAGACAATTAACTTTTCTCAACCGGGACCATGCAAAGAGAATCAAACCTCATTTGTTTCCATAGAGACCAGCTTTTAAGGAAGCGAGTAAAAATACCAATTCTATTAATGTTTATCGCGATTAGCATGATGCAGATAAAATAATAATGTTTTGTAAGAATAGTTTGTACATGGAACACCTAGAGAAAGTTATGTGAATGGAATACATAAGATTTTTTTTATTTATGAGTCCTCAAAACACGTATTTCCGGCAAAATCTCGGTATTGAATTTTTGGGTGGAATACAATACCTTCTCTGACTGCCTCCGTGCTGACTTCTCACCCGGAGTTCCCGGGTTCGATTCTCTGCTGAGTGGGGAATTTTTCTATAGCCAGAATTATTCCGTATCCCCCACAGAGTGTGGAAGTATGTATGTGAGAGTGAATGTGTATGTGTTTGAGGAAAAAATTATTTAAACCAAACGTAAAAGAACATATAGACAACGAGATGTTTCAAGTTCAAAGCCCGCAATATGACCTTAGATGTTAAAGGGGGCTGGCTATATAAATTAGATAAAAAAAAAAAACACCTTCTCTATCTAGCACGTATATTATACATAAGGTATAGATAAATTTGTGTGCTATAATACTTTGTTATGGATTTTGTTTTTTATTACATATAGTATTTATAGATTTTACTTGAAACTTCATCGTCTCTCGGCTTTATTAACGAAATCATTATAGCATGAGTCTGTTTTCGAACTTCTGTGAACTATTCCCGCTGATTAGGTTACTGGAACAACGGACTGATATGTGCAAGTTATAATACTTTGTTTGGTTTCTTCGCAGAATTCTTCTTCTGTCTTCCTTACGGATGATATTCGAAAGATATCTATTACCAGGTACTGAATTACGTCAATATCTTTGGTTTCTTATCTATCGATTGTGTATAATTGCACAGCTTTCTTTGTTTTTACAATTTTATTCGTTTCGGAATCGCCTTACCCTCCCCGTATTTGTAGGACTGGCACCCCTCTAGGACGTTCAAGCCAATTCCTAGGGGTCAGAAGCCTGTCGGGGAGCCAACCTGTTACGAGGGTTCAGTCCGTAATCAGGCATGAACATGAGGAAGTGGATGATATGAAATGTAAGCGAAATTATTGATGGACCCTGAGAAAACAGGCCCAGACGCCGCTTCGTCCACCACGAATCTCATATGAGGGCGCTTGGGATCGAATCCGGGCAGCCTAGATGGGAGGCGAGCGGTCTAACCACTCGCGCCGCCTATATTTATATAATTAATTTAAAAAGCAATTGTATCTATAAAGCTGCTAGCGTACATCTATACTCAAACAGTTTTTTATATGTTTAAAGCCGTCGTTTTAACTTTCTCTAGCACATATCTACAGCGTATACCAATAGTAGGTAGAGAAGTAATAGTATTCCACCCAAAATTCGATACCAAGATTTCACGGGAAATAAATGTTTTGAGACACCCTGAATAAAAAAAACGCCTTGTTAGAAACAGGTAAGGTGTGTGTATCCATCTACCAAACTTGGTATTTAAATTCAATAACTTCTAAGGATGTGACAAGAAAATTTTCAAGAAAATTCCTCTCCTCTAAATTACACTCTACATGGACAATTTTTTTTTAAAATGTTGATTATCTCAAAACTGCTCAACGATTTTGACTAGAATGCCGTGTATTTAAGATATTTATGTGGCCAAATGTATATCCTGAATTTCCTGGTAGTAGCCTCTGAAACTCTCTTAATTCTGAGTGTCTTTTGCATAGCTGGTAAACCGTAAGAAATAAACAAAAACTTAATACACAAATAATGTAGACTCCCTCAAAACACACAATTTAAGTCCTTTGCATCTTTATTGGTTTCAGTTTTAAAATACTACTTTTCTCGAATAGGAAGTGTCCGTGTTTATTTTGTTTTACTACGGGCCATGCAAAGAGGAAAATTTCAAGGGCAATCACATAGGGATAGCTTTTAAAACATTACACATTAGCTTTAGCATAGTGCATTCCCTTAGCTCCCTTCTACTTATAAAGAACTAAGTAATAAGACCATTCCGCTAATATTTATCTCAATTAGCATGGAATAAAAAAAACTTTTGTAAGAACAGATCGAGAAAGTCGTGTGAATAGAACAGATGTTTTTTTTTAATTGAGAACAACACGAGATTCGAAAAAAGTCGCTGAATATATGTATGATATGTTTTATGCATTTTAGTGCGAAATTAAAATAAAATAAATATTAGAAAGGACTTAGCATTTTCACGGACATATGCAATAGCGATTATTTATGTGGATATATGTGTTTAAGTAAATATTGTAAATAACTGAATAAAGATAGTAATGTCAATTCTACGGTCTGAGAACAATTACCCTGCTTGATTACTTGTTTCAATAAACATCGAATTATTAACAAATCTGATGTGTACCATTCACACGACTTTCTCCATATCCCTGCAACAAATAATTCTTAAAAAGCTTATACTTCTATTTACCTTATGCTAATCAGAAAAATTAGCAGAAATAGTCTTATTACTCGCATCCTTGTAAGTAGAAGCGAAATAAGGGACAAACGTAGGTTAAAGTGATAGTCAAAAGCTGGTTGTTATGTCAATGAAGTTCCTTTGTTTATATGGATAGGAGTTGACAAGTTCCAGTATGAGAAAAGTATACGTTTTTCATAGCAGAAACCAAAAATAAGGAATGTCACAAAAACGACGAACTCCACGAAAAAATGTATATAACATAAATTGTGTGTTTTAATGTGCTCTACATTTTTTGTGTAGTAAGTTTTTGTCCATCTCTTACGGTTTAGCAGTTATTCAAATTTTAGTAAAATTCATCCAGAATAAACTACTCTTCAGAGGCTATTCCCAGAAAATTCAAGATATACATTTTATTTCTCAGGTAAATATCTTGAATATAAGAAATTTTAATCAAAATCGTTACAGCCATTTTTGAGAAAATCAAAATTTTCGAAAAAAGTTCCATGTAAAGGGTAGTTGGGGGTGGGGGGATTTTTCTCAAAATCTTCGTGTCGCATCCCTGGAAGTATGGTATTTTAACGACTTTACGTTTTTGAGTTATCGTGTTCACAGACACACGGACACACACACACACACACACACACACACGGACCTTTTTGTGAATATGCTTTTTTGGATATTGGGGACCCTAAAACATATATTTCCGGTGAAATCTCGGTATCGAATTTTTGGTGGAGTGCAATACTTTCTCTATACACTATGTACATAGTGCGTATGGAGAAAGTAAAAATAAATCTGACGAGTTTCATTCACATGATTTTCTCTATATCTGTGTAACAAATTATTGTTAAAAAGCTTCTACTTCATGACATTCGAGATAAAAATTAGCAGAAATGGCCTTATTACTTGTTTCCTTGTAAGTTGAACGGAAATAAGAGAGTACATTAAACTAAGGCGATAGTCAACTCTTTTAAAAGCTGGTTGTTATGCGATTGAAATACGTTCACTTTGCATTTCAGGAATTGACAAATTGACGTATAAGAAACTTTTAAGTATTTAAAACTAAATCAACAAGGAATGTCTCAGAAATGGTCCACTCTACGGAAAAAACATATATATGACAAATTATGCGTTTTAAGGAGACCCACATTTTTATAGTTTTTTCCTGGCCCTGAGGGTTTACCAGTTATGCAAAAATGATTACAAATGTTATTCCCAGAAAATTCAAGATATGCATTTTATTTGTAATGTAAATACCTTTAATATATGACATTTTTATTAAAATAGTTACAACCATTTTTGAGAAAATCAAACTTTTTGAAATGTATCCATGTAAATGGTAGTTTATTGTGGGGAGATTTTCCTCAAAATCTTCGAGTCGCATCCTGGGAAGAATACTAAATTTAAATACCAAGTTTGGTATTTTACCGAAATTTTCATTTTTTTTTTTTTTTTTTTTGTTATCCTGTTCAACACGACGAACACCCACACATACGCAGACCTTTTTCTTATTTTTTGGATACAGGGGACCCTAAAACGCGTATCCCGGTGAAATCTCGACATCGAATTTTTGGATGGAATGCAATATTTTCTCTACCTACTATGTATTTAACATAATACCTGTAGAGAAGTTAAAAACATAGCTGATTTAGAAGATTCTGCAACATGCAGTTACAGTTCAGCGGAAATAATGACATAGCGGAACTTGGTATAGCAGACTTGTTACCTAAAATGTTTAATAAACTTTGTATCTTACATTATATATTTATCTCTACACGTACTATGTATATAATGTATTGAGAAGGTATTGTAATGCACCCAAAAATTCGATACCGAGATTTCACCGGAAATACATGTTTTGGATCCCCCTGAATCCAAATAAAGCATTTATAGAAAAAGGTCCACGAGCGCTTCTGTGTGTGTGTGTGTGTGTGTGTGTGTGTGTGTGGACAGCCTAGCTCCAAAACGAAAAGACCGTTAAATACCAAATTTGGTATTTAAGTTTAGGATCTTCCGAAGATACGACACGAAGCCTTTCAAGAAAATCCCCCATGCTAAACTACCCTTTACATGAAACATTTTCGAAAATTTTGACTTTTTCAAAAATGGTTCTAATGATTTTCATTAAAACACCGTATGGTTAAGATATTTTTATGACAAACGAAATGTATATCTTGTATTCTGTGGGAATAGCCTCTGATGACCTCTTCATTCTGGATGGCCTTTGTATAACTGGCAAAGCGTAAAAGATATGCACAAAAATGTAGAGATCATTAAAACACATAATTTATGTCATATACATTTTGAAGGGGGAGGTAGAGTTAACCGTTTTCGAGATATTAAACTTTTCTCAAACAGGAAGACATCTTTCTTCTCGTTTGTTTATTCCCAGAAAGCAAAGAGATTGGAATTTCAATTGTTTCACAGAGCAACCGGCTTTTCAAGGATGAGACTATCGTTTTAGCCTCTGCATTTTCTTATTTCGCTTCTGCTTACAAGGAAGCTGGTAATAAGAGTAATACTGCTTATGTTTACCTTGATCAGTGTGATGTAGATAACAGACTAATGTTTTGAATAAAAGGTTTGTTTACCGAACAGCTAGAGGACATCATGTGCATGGAACACATTAGATTTTATAGCTTCTACTTACAAGAAAGCAAGTAATAAGGACAATTTCTGCTAATGTTTATCTCGATTATCATGAAGTACATAGAAGAACTAGTTTTAACAATAATTTGTTTCAGAGATGTAGAGAAAGTCATGAGTTTTTTTTTTTTTTTCATGATAGTGCATAAAGTTACAACTCGCTATTTTTACGCTTACGTGTTACAAAACTTAACTTTACGCACTGAAAAAAAAATACAGGGTTACTACAAAAGAAATAGACAATTTCAACTGCCTGTAAAACAAAAACTATTAGAGACAGCAACCTAATTATTTAAGAGGTATGTTGAGAAACTCTCAAAGTTTCGTTTGTTACTATTGGTAACGCTGTAGTGTTTTGTTTGTTGTTGCAGAAGCTGAAATGGTGGAAAATCCTGTGGAAAAGGCATATTGTGTGTTGGAATTTGCTAGAACGCAATCAGCAACTGTTGTCCAACGACATTTAGAACACAAAACGCCACCGACTAGACAGTCAATCTAGGACTGGTATAGAAAATTCGAGACAACGGGATGTTTGTGCAAAGGGAAGAGCTCGGGAAGACCAAGAGTTTCGGAAGAAAACGTTGAACGTGTTCGTTCTGCCTACATAAGAAGCCCACAGAAATCGACATCTAGGGCAAGCATGCAATTACAAATTCCACAGCAAACTGTATGGAAAATCTTGCGGAAGCGACTGCACATGATGCCTTACAGATTACAGATGTTGCAGTTTCTGAGTGAAGAAAATAAGGTCATACGGCGTGACTTTTGCATCGACATGTTGCGACATGATGAAGACGATGCTGGTTTTTGTGAGCGCATCATTTCATTTTTGTGGTAACGTGTTCTAAAATGTCGTTGGACAACAGTTGCTGATTGCGTTCTAGCAAATTCCAACACGCAATATGCCTTTTCCACAGGATTTTCCGCCATTTCAGCTTCTGCAACAACAAACAAAACACTACAGCGTTACCAATAGTAGCAAACGAAACTTTGAGAGTTTCTCAACATACCTCCAAA
Organism: Hymenopus coronatus; assembly: GCA_030762935.1. Lineage (NCBI taxonomy): Eukaryota > Metazoa > Arthropoda > Insecta > Mantodea > Hymenopodidae > Hymenopus > Hymenopus coronatus. Next base: position 38,472,298 of record CM060888.1, read on the forward strand.
ATAATTAGGTTGCTATCTCTAATATTTTTTGTTTTACAGGCAGTTGAAGTTGTCTATTTCTTTTGTAGTAACCCTGTATTTTATACCTCCGTGGTTACATACAAGATACGAAAAAGTCAGCCGAAACAGCCTCGCATAAGCTCTCAAAAGGATGGGAATTTTTTTATTATTAATGAAACATCTCTACTGCATGTTTTAGACCTGCGGTTATGAACTCTTGCAGCAAACAAATGAACATAGTCCGTACTCTTAATAATATGTTACATCGGTATGTAGAGTAACTTCAATATTGGAAATGTATACATGGCGTATTACAAAAACCGCAAATGCTGCTAAAATGTATGAAGCTGGAATGCTGTATTTTAATTAGATTTGTATTCTTTCTATGCCATATCTGTTTATTTCTAATGTACACCAAGTTAATTCATTCAGAATGAAGAAGTCTTCACAATATATTTGCAGAATATTCAAGATACACCTTTTATCGTTCTTGCTAAAAGCTCAACACGTTATATTATAATTAAAATAATTTGTTTTGAAAAAAAAAAAATAACGAAATAAAGAATAGTTAGGGGTGTCGTATCGCTGAAAAATGTTGGACATGAGATTTCGTTTTTGAGTTATGTTGTGCTTACCGAGTGAGATGGCGCTGTGGTAACGTGTGTGACTCGCATTCATGAAGTCCCGAGTTCGATTCCCAAATACCGCCCGCTCTGACACATGAATTTTGCGTAGCTTTTCCGGGGTTGGTAAGCGAATGCTGGGGTGGTTAATCGTCTACCACGGTTTTCTTTCCATCATTTCACCTTCTCTTCCGTTTCCTTCCTATCTTTCAGTGTGCTTCAAAGTTCTTGGCGTATGGGAATGCCGAATAGAAGCCGCGAATGCACGGTCACACCAGAGGTCGGCTTCACCCTATCTGGGCAGCTCCAGCAGTCTTTGGGTCTTCGAGGCGTCCTCAGTGGTCATGGGGTGATATACTAGGCTCTGTTACCCAAGGTTGAGGTTCAAACCCGGTGGAGGGCGATGAAATCCTTAGTGTGACTTCCTAGGGAAGAGAAGTAAAGCGTACCGTGTGGTGGAAATGGTTTGAAGCTTAATGACGTATGTATAAATCCATTTAAGTTTCATCCCCTTACCGTTAACATATTCTAGTTTTTTTTTTTTTTTTTCAATATCGCGCCGTATTACATTGAATAACATTACTTGATTTATGAACAGATATACATAAAGTCAACATAAATATTACTCTTAATATAGTAGCAAATATTAAAACTTAAGAATTGTTAACATAAACATGTACATATAAATTCTTTAACATACATTTTTAGTTAACATAATACACAACAAATATTCCTAATTAATTCTAAATAAATGTTAACTGTACATTCATTTTACTTTTTCCACACGTACTATTGTACATAGTGTATAGAGAAGGTACATATTGTATTGCACCCAAAATTTCGTACCGAAATTTCACCGGGAATATATGTTTTGTAAAACCCCCTGAATCAAAAAAAAAATTGTAAAAAAGTGTCTGTTTGTGTGTCTGTCTGAGGGCAGCATAGCTCAAAAATGAAAATTCCGTCAAATACCGAACTTGGTACTAAGTTCAGTATCTTCCAAAGATGCGATACGAAGGTTTTCAGAAAATCCTCCCCCCGCCCCAACTACCGTTTACATGGAGAATTTTTCGAAAATTTTGATTTTCTAGAAATGGTTCTAACAATTTTGATTAAATTGTTGTAAATTAAAGATATTTACATGACTAATAAAATATATACGTTGAATTTTCTGGGAATAGCTTCTGAAGATATCTTTATTTTGGATGAATTTTGTGAATTTTTGCATAACTGTTAAACCGTAAGAGATAGACAAAAACTTACCGCACAAAAAATGTAATCTCGTTAAAACATATAATTTATGTTATATATGCTTTTTCATATACGCTTTTTTTGTAGAACTGACCGTTTCTGAGATATTTTCTTATTGGTTTCAGATTTAAAATACTTCTGTTTCAATACTTCAATTGTTTCACATAGCGAAGAGCTTTTAAATGATTGTCGCTTTAAGCTAATGTAATTCCTTATTTCCCTTCTACTTAAAAAGAGGCCAGTAATAAGACCAATTAAGCTAGTTTGGAGTGGGGGAATTTTCTTGAAAATCTTCATGTGACATCCTTGGGAAATAACAAACTTAAATACCAAATGTGGTGTTTAACGGTATTTTCGTTTTTTAACTATGCAACTTACAGATACACACACGGGTTTGTTTTTAAAAAATTTTTTTTTTTTTTTTTTGCATTCAGGGGGTCTCAAAACATATTTTCGGTGAAATCTCGGTATAGAATTTTTGGATGGAATACAATACTTCTATACTTGCACTATGTACATAGTACGTATAGAAAAAGTAAAAATGCATTTCTTTGTTGCTCACGATAATTGTTACGTTTATTTAACAATGCTAATAACCCTCAGGCTTGTATCACTGTCACACATGTACCGGAATTTTATCCTGCAGTAGTCGTTTTACATGCCAGCGAGTCTGTCTCGTTTAAACACGCTTAAATGCCAACGTCCCGTGTCGGGGATCGAAACCGCAACCTTGGGCAGACAAAGCCGGCGCTCAACCAATCGCACCACCCAGGGCAGCCATTCTTCATGAATAAGGCATACGCACTTGCTTTGTAACTGCGGTCTCAGTGCTCTGAGTTAGTAATTACACCAATAATACTTCCAATGCGTGACAACTGTTGGTCAGAAATTAAAATGGATATAAAAAATCTGATGTGTTCCATTCACATTTCTTTCTCTACATCTCTGCAACAAATTATTGTTAAAAAACTTATTCTTCTATTTACTTCATGCTAGTCGAGAGTCTTATTGCTTGCTTCCTTGTAAGTAGAAGCGAAATAAGGGAGTACCATAGGTTAAAGTGACAGTCAAAAGCTGGTTGCTATCTGATTGAAGTAGCTTTGTTTGTATGGACAGGAGTTGACAAATTCCTGTTTGAGAAAAGTATGTTTTTCAAAGCTGAAACCAGTAACAAGGAATGTCTCAAAAACGATCAACTCTACGAAAAACTGTATATAATATAAATTGTGTGTTTTAATGTGCTGTACATTTTTTGTGGAGTAAGTTTTTGTCCATCTCTTACGGTTTAGCAGTTATGCAAAATTCCGTAAAATTCATCCAGAATAAAGTAGTCTTCAGAGGCTACTCCCAGAAAATTCAAGATATACATTTTATTAGTCACATCAATATATTAAATATATGCGCTTTTAATCAACATCGTTAGAGCTATTTTTGAGAAAATCAAAAGTTTCGAAATTTTTTCCACGTAAAGGGTAGTTTGGGGATTTTCTTGAAAATCTTCGTGACGCATCCTTGGAAAATACCGAAACCTAAATACCAAGTTTGGTATTTAACGGACTTCAGTTATGCTACCCACATACACACACACGGACATTTTTCTAAAAATTCATTTTTTTGGTTTCAGGGAGTTTGAAAACATATATTTCCGGTGAAATCTCGGTATCGAATTTTTGGGTGCAATACAATACCTTCTCTATGCACCATGTACATATTACATATAGAGAAAATAAAAATCTGACGTATTCCATTCACATGAGTTTCTCTACATCGCTGTAACAAATTATTGTTAAAAAACATATTCTTCTACCTAATTTATGATAATCGGGATAAACATTAACAGAAACTGTCTTAATTACTTGCTTCCTTGTGAGTAGAAGGGAGATAAGGGAATACACTGGGCTAAAACGATAGTCAAATCATTAAAAAGCCAGTTGCCATGTGGTTGAAATCCGTTTCTGTGTATCCGTTTAAGTATTTTAAATCTCAAAAAAGTCAATACCATGAAAAAAAAATGTGTATGACATAAATTGTGTGATTCAACGAGATATATCTACATATTTTGTGGAGTAACTTTTTGTCTATCTCTTACTGGTAGCAAAATCGAGCAAAAGTCATCCATTTGACTCTTCAGAGGCTATTTCCAGAAAATTCAAGATGTACACTTTATTTTTCATGTAAATGTCTTTAATATACCTCATTTTAATTAAAATCCTTAAAGCCATTTTTGAGAAAAACAAAATTTTCGAAACTGTTTCTATGTAAAGGTAGTTTGGGGTGGGGGAGTTTTCTTCAAAATCTTCGTGTCGCATCCTTATAAGATACTAAACTTATATCCCAAATATGGTATTTTACCGACTTTTCGTTTTTGAGTTACTATGTCACGGAAATGAAACGAATACATGGATTTTCTCTGAACAGATAATATTGTTCTGTATAAACAATTCACTACAGTTACGAAAAGCTTTTCTAGAAACAAAAAAACAATAAAAATGCTTGATATTCCACGCATATGACCTTCTCAAAGTATTTTGCAACAAATTATCTCAAAAAAGTTTGATTTTTCATCTATTTCATTTAAATCAAAATAAACATTAACAGAAATATTTATACTACATAATTCTTTGTAGATACAAGTGAAACAGGGAATACCTTAGACTAAAGCACTAGTCAGATATTTATGAGCTAATTGTATTACATTTAAGTTCTCTGTGCATGGCCAGGAGATATAAAACACAAAAAAGTCTGTGTTCCATTTACATGACTTTCTCTAAATCTCTGTAACAATTTATTGTTAATATGTTTATTATTTTATTTCAGGCTAAGACATTAGCAGAAAATATCTTATTACTTAATTCCTTATAAGTAGATGGGAAACAAAGGAATATACTAGGCTAAACCGACAGTTAAATGTTTTAAAATGTGGTTGCTTTGGGACTGAAATCCGTTTCTTTGAGTGGCCAAGGATTGACAAGTTCACGTATGAGAAAATGTTCAGTATTTTAAAACTGAAATCAATAACAAGGAATATCTCGAACATGGCCAACTACACCAAAAAAAAATTATATGGCATAAATTGTGAATTTTATCGAGATCTACATTGTTTGTGTAGTAAGCTTCTGTCTATCTCTTACGGTTTACCAGTTATGCAAAATTCAAAAAATTCATCCAGAATAAAGAAGTCTTCAGAGGCTATTCCCAGAAAATTCAAGATACACATTTTATTTGGCATGTATATATCTTTAATATACATAATTTACTGAAAATCGATAATCATTTTTATGAACATTTTTGCATGTAAAGGGTAGTTCAAGGTGGGGGGATTTTCTTGAAAATCAACCTGTCGCATCCTTGGAGGATAGTGAACTTATATACCAAGTTTGTATATAAAGTAATTTTCGTTTTTGAGCCATACTGCCCACAGATACACACGGACATTTTTCTAAAAATGTTTTTTTTTTATTCAGGGGGTCCCAAAACATGTATTTCCGGAGAAATCTCGGTATCGTATTTTTGGGTGCAATACAATAGCTTCTCTATACATTATGTACATAGTACGTGTAGAGAAAGTGAACATGACAACCTCCAGATGCGTAAAGTGAATGATATAATTTCTGTGTTTTAATAAGGTCAGCTTTTTTTTTTACCAAGGTTGTGTCTGTTTTCTACAGTTTGCCAGTTATACAAAAGTCATCCAGAATGAAGAGGTCTTTATAGCTTGTTCCCAGAAAATTCAAGTTATACCTTTCTTTCGTCATATCTTATACATATTGTATTTTACTCGAAGCTATTTTTGAGAAAATCGAAACTTTAACAAAGATAGTGGTTGAAGGTATTTTCTTAAAAATCTTCGACGTGCATTCTTGGAAGATTCTAGGTATTTAATGGACTTTTCGTTTTTTAGTCAAGCTGATCACAGACATGCGATCGTTTTTTGTTTTTCATACAATGCCGGTGAATTCTAGATATCGAATTTTTGGGTGGAATACAATACCTTCTCTATCTACAATGTATATTGTACAAACGTGCTAGAGTTACGAAAAAATGCAAATAGGTATATAAAGAGAACTTTTTTATGCACCTAAGTTGTTCTGTGCAACTGTTCCTTTACATCCGTTCCGTGTTCATTGAACATGTATGCTGCTTTTATTTTGTTAGTGCAAATTAAATCATTAAATATCCAGTCCAATATCTAGCACTGCGCAAACGCTGGAAGCAGACAAGCCCTGAAATGGTCCAGCAAAAACTACACGAGTCATTAAAGCGTAGTAACCTTAGAAACATCCCGCTCGTGGTTACCTGTGTATACCTCGGGAGAGAGATTTAATTTCCACCGAGGACAAACCTCCAAACTACTGCTGTTTTGCTTCTTTTACCAGGAAATTTGTACCGTCAGCGGTGGCATTCCGACCGCGAATTCATAACCCGTTATCCTCGGGAATAAGAAGACATTTCGTTGCTCTTCAAACATGTAAATAACTACAACAAAGTCTACTGTGTTTCACTTACATGACTTTTCATATTAGTATCTATCAACTATTTTTAAAAGCGCTTATTTTTACTTTCTCTACACGTACTATGTACATAGTGTTTAGAGAAGGTATTGTAATGCACCCAAAAATTCGATACCGAGAATTAACCGGAAATACATGTTTTGGATCCCCCTAAATAAAAAAAAACATGTTTAGAAAAACGTCCGCATGTGTCTGTATGTCTGTGTGTGTGTGTGTGTGTGTGTGTGTGTGTGTGTGTGTGTCTGTCTGTGAGCAGCATAGTTCAAAAACGAAAACACCGTTAAAAACCAAACCTGGTATTTAAGTTTAGTATGCTCCAAGTTTGGTATTCAACGGTCTTTTCGTTTTTGAGCTATGCTGTCCACAGACACAGACATACAGACACACACACACACAGACCTTTTTCTGAAAATGCTTTTTTTTTTATTCAGGGGGACACAAAACATGTATTGTCTGTGAAATCTGGGTATCGAATTTTTGGGTGGAATGCAATACCTTCTCTATACACTATGTACATAGTACATGTAGAGAAAGTAAAAATGTATATGACAAAAATGATCTATTAACGTGGCTTTTGTTGTCATTTTTAGCCGTATGCAAAATGTACATATTGGATAGAGAAAGTATTCCAACCAAAATTCTAATACCGAGATTTCACCAGAAATATATGCTTAGAGATCCCCTGAATCTGAAAAAAGCATTTTTAGAAAAATGTCCGCGTCGGTATGTGTGAGAGAGAGAGAGGGGGAGAGAGAGAGAGAGAGAGTTTTGTCTTGTGTCTGCGGACAGCATAGCTCAAAAAACGAAAAATCTGTTAAATACGACTTGATATTTAAGTTCAGTATTTTCCAAGGTTACGACACGAAGATTTTCAAGACAATCGCCCCACTACCAATTACCCTTTACACGGAACATTTTTAAAAAGAATTGATTTTCTGAAAAATGGCTCTAACGATGTTTTATTAAAATACCTTATATCAATGATACATTACAAATAAAATGTATATTTTGAATTTTCTGGAATTAGCCTCTGAAGGCCTCTTTATTCTGGATGATTTTGCATAACAGCTAAAAGGTAAGAGACAGACAAAAACTTACTACACAAAAAATATAGATCTCGTTAAAACACATAATTTATGTCATATACGTTTTTCTTGTAGAGATGACCATTAACGAGATATTTCTTGTTGTTAGTTTCAATTTTCAATACCCAACTTTTGTCAAACGGGACCATGCAAAGCGAACCGAACGTCAATTGTTTCCCATCGCGACCAGCTTTTAAAAGATTTGACTATCGCTTCAGCCTAATGTAGTTCCTTACTTCCCATCTGCTTACAAAAAAGCAAGTAATACGAAAAATTCTGTTAATGTTTATATCGTTTAGCAGGATGTAGATAAAAGAATAATCTTTTATAAGAATATTATGTATATTAGGAGTTAGAGAAAGCTATTGAATTGAATACATCAGATTTTATTTATTTATTTTAATAGAGTTAAAAATTTCCGAGGTGTTCCCCATTATTGGTTCAATTTTAAAATACTTACAATTTTCTCCAACAGGAAATTGTAATCCGATCTTCATTTGTTTTACTCCTGGCCATGCAAACAGAATCAAACTTAATGGCAATCTTATACACATAGTTTTTTAGGTTTTGACTATCGCTTTAGTCTAGTGTGTTCCCCTATTTCCCTTTTTCTTAGAGGGAAGCAAGTAATAAGCCCATTTGTATAAAATCTATTTCGATGAGCATGATGCATATAAAAGGATAATCTTTCGTAAGAGTCACCTTCTGTGGTATAACGATTACTATGCTACCGTAATATTTCCAAGGTCGCGGGTTCAAACCCGGAGGAGGACAATGGATTTTTTTCGGGCGTAAAAATCCTTAGCATGGCTTCCTTTGGAAAGGAAGTAAAACCGTTGGTCCCGTGTCGTAGATTTACGTAAAGGAACCTCAAGCCTGAAAATGAATCGGTCTTTCAAGCCAAACATAGAATGGGGCGCTGAGAAACACAGTATTTAAAGAGCGTCCATAAACAGAACTCCATTTCCATTTATTTTGTAAGAAAACAGCTTGTTTGCAGAACAGGTAGAGAACGTCAAGTGAATGGAACACACCAGATTTTTTTTTGTAAGGTTTTGTCTATCTCTTAACATTTGAACAGTTATGCAAAAGTCATTCGTAATGAAGAGTACTTCAGAGGCTATCCCCAGATAATTGAAATTTAAAATAATTTTATGAAAGTATCTTGATCATGCATTTCAATCAAAATCGTAGGAGACATTTTTCAGAAAATCAGAACGTTCTTAATATTTTCCATGTAAAAGATACTTTAGGGTGGAATGACTGGTTGAAGATATTCTGGTCTAATCCTTGGAATTGCTTCCACCTTATTACTCCGCCTTGATCTGGAAAGAATTCTTTATCAGTGCTACAAATACAGGTTGATCAGGTTATGTGATAAAGGAGATCCCTATCTTCTTTCCTCTCAAAACATTTGTGTACTATTCTGACTGATTAGTTGATTCATACAGATATTGCTCACAGCGAAGAGTTAGACCGTTTATGCCGAAAGTGATGTGATATAACGAGGTCACGCCTAAAACACCAGTAGCCAATTTTAACAACAAACTGCCGAAATCTAATCTGAAACAACAACTCTGGATACGAACCAAATGGACATCTCAAACTTGGTATTTAAGTTTTTTATATTCCAAGGATGCGACACGAAGATTTTCAAAAAAGTTCTCCCACTCCAAACTACCCTTTACATGGAACCTATTTTGAAAATCTTGTTTTTCGCAAAAATGGCTCAAACAATTTTTTATTAAAATACCTTAACTTATACAAGTTTCCATAACAAATAAAAGGTATATCTTGAATTTTCCGGGAATAGCTTCAGAAGACCTGTTCATTCTGGATACATTTTTCTACATAAGTAATAACTAGACAAATAGACACACACAAAAAACCCACATAAAAATGTAGATCTCTTTAAAACACACAATTTATGTCATATGTTTTTTTTTTGTTTTTTTTTTTTGTTTTTTTTTTTTGTTTTTGTAGAGTTGACCGTTTCTAAGATATTTCCTTGTTATTGTTTGCAATTTTAAAATACTTTTCTCAGACAGTAACTATCTCTTTTTCTTTTGTTCTACTTCTGACCAAGCAAAGATGGGAATTTCAAGACAATCGCATAGCGATAACTTTTAAAACATTTCGCTATCGTTTTATCATAGCGTATTCCTTTAGTTGGTCGTCTCCTTAGCGCGGTGGTAGCGCAGCTGCCTACCAAGCGGGAGACCTGGGTTCGATCCCCAGTACCGGCGAAGGGATTTTTCCCCCGCTGGGAGACCTGGACCGGGGTGCACTCAGCCTCGTGAGGTCCCTGGGGGGCCAATTGAGGAGCTACTTGATGGAGAAGTAGCGGCTCCAGGTCGTGAGGATCGCAAAAACCGGCCGGGAGGGGCTCGAGGCGCTGACCACGTCTCACCCTCCAATACTGCACCCCATCCATGACGTCTGTAGTGGACCGAGATGGGGGACGCAGCGGCCGGGCGGTAGGCCAAGGCTCCCCGTGAGCTGTCGTGCCATGGAGTTATGTTATTCCTTTAGTTCCCTTCTGCTTAGAAGGAACTAAGTAATAAGAACATTCTCTAATGCTTATCTCGATCAGCATGGTGTAGAAAGAAGAATAATCTTTTGTAAGAAGTTTGTTTGTAGATCAGTTAGCGAAAGTTATGTGAGTGTAGCACATCTGAATTTTTATATTGTTAATTATATTTTTCATCTATTGTTCATATTTGCTCCGGCTATTTGGGTTCCTCAGTCGAGCAAGTATCTCTTAACAAGGCGTGCACGGTAAAAGGAACTATTTCAGAGATAACACATTTATAACTTTTAATTTAAGCAATTTATTGAAACTGTTTCCAAGAGATTTCATAATTTATGTACACGTTACATTTCTATGCGATCATAGCTGAAACTGTATCACGCGTTCACGTACACATGAAACTTAGATTTCGCGTTTCACGTTTCTTACGTAAGTAATTTGTAATACCGAAATACTGGAGGAGAACAACTAAATGCACTTCTACCTAAAAGGACTGATCTGTACAGTAAATGAAAATGAACTGTGTTGAGAACTGCGTCTCCGTAAATATATTCGAACATCCTTGTTCTGCCTCAGCCTTAAAACTGTGCTCTAATTGGTTTTCTTTCCCGCTCTCAGTAGCGTCTGTTTTCATGAGTCAATAGAAATTATTATATTTAACTTAGACTGCTAACTCTCAGTAACTTTCGCAATCTTAATCCCCCCCTCAAGTTTACGTTGTCTTTTTTTAGCTCAATGACTTTCTTTTATACATTTTACCCCAGCTCCCTGGCTATTTTCCATAAAAACCTTACGAAAGGTTTCTCTTTTATGACTTATAAAGTTTCAGCTATATCTTCACGCTTTAGTCAAGCTTACGCTAACGTCCCCTAATAATATAAGTTCATTTCTGTATTATATATTTTATTATTATTTTGCTTATTAATTAATTCCGTCTTCTTCCCGTCATTAGTACTGCCTCAAAGACCAATACAAGTGATGCAGTATTTTGTATTTGTATATTCCTTATAATTCGCGACATTCACGGTCTCACAGAGAACTGTCGCATCCTCGCTTCAGTTCGTTCTGCGAAAGGGAGCTCTTGATTAACGAAGTCGATTCACTCACCTTAATTTGGTTACACGCGGTTCTACTCTTCTACTCGGATGCTGTGATTTTTTTTTTTCCAGCGGTGATGTTATCAACGAAATGTCCCCCCGGAAGGAAAAATCGAAGTCCCTAGGCACATTCTGCTCACGAATTTCCCGTGAATAAATGGGATTTTCCGAATATTAGACTTTCCAGTGGCTTGTCTGGACACAATCCCCGGGGAATTATTAATATTGGAGAAGCCGTGACTGCGTGCGTTGCTGGGGTTATAACCAATGAGTGGTCCGCAACCGGCGCCAGGGGGCTCAAACAAATGAACATCATCGGTAGCGATTATATCACACGAACGTGCTTTAATTTTGACTTCTGCTCTCGTTTAACCTGGAAGAAATGTTCATCTGTCACCAGTAGCGGCTCGTGATCATACATTCTGGGTGTTCACAAAGTTTGAGAGTCGGATAACCTTAGATCGGTTTGTGAGGGGTGTGTTAAGTAAAATAAAATAAAAGTAAAATCATCATGGTTGCCCAAAACTCGATTTTAAGAATATTTCAAATCACTGGTTTGCTAAATACTATTAGCATTTTTTTATAACAACACAGATTCCATTGTTATGATTACAGCTCGGTCCGGGGTCACGAAATTGCCAGACTGAGATTCGGTGCACACAGTAAAACTATGACGTGATGGAGTAGGCTCGTTTCGAAACGTGTTGTACTATTTAGCATTGCTCACTGCCTAGCCTCGTTCAGTTCCAGCTAGTAGATAAACCAATGAACACTGAAAGAGAGCGCAGATTGAAAAATACGAAAGAGTAGGCGTTCGATCTGAACAAACTTGTGAATAATTTAAATATATTTTTAGTGACAGGAGGAGGGTCTTTTCTTTTTTTTTTCTTTTTTTTTTTTTCAATACAGTAAAGATATTTCTTGTAATTCACTGCAATGAATTCTGAGTGAGTTTGGTTGATTTTATTAGTTATCTTTTCAAATCCTCGCACATTATTATCCTGAATGTTTGTGTCAAGCTTTGTAATTTTATTTGTAAAAGTACAGGACGTTTTTAATTACTAATCATGTTATGAAATAATGGTTTTATTGTATTCTTTATAAATTAGAAAGATGCATATGTCAATATATGTTTTGAACTACTTTTGGAACAAATTGTATCTCAACTTGTGCATGTTTAGGTACAAACCCCTCCCCACTACCTTCTCTTTATACCTGAATGTTCTTTGTGTTCGCAACTGTGTGAGCTTCGGAATCCAAAACCGAGCTCTGTATATGATTACAAACAAGTTGATACAACTTAAACCGCTCCGAACAACAAAATAGACGACGACCACGACGATGATGATGATACTTATGTATAAGTTGTCTTACGAAATAAAGGGTAGTTTTGTGGATGTTTGTTGCGTACATAATTAAGTACAGCGTTCTAAGGCAAGAATGAAGACAAGTAAAAATTAATTTGCAATTGAGAATATAGATAGTGTGGAATATGCGGTTCCGCGCGCATGTACCTTACCTACTAATTGAGGGTTATAAATACACATTCTTTAACTACTTTGTTTATCAGTGTCTCGTTCTATGTTTGGCCTGAAAAGCCAAAGGTTGAGGTTCTTTTTCGACATGGACCAACGCCTATGCTAAGGAATGTTATGCCCCAAAAAATCCTTCTCCTCCGCCGGGTTTGAACCCACGGTCTTGGGCACAAGAAACTAGCCTGATAACTACTACACCACAGAGGGGACATCTTACCTACTTGTCAGAGTCATAAGATGGCAGGATTAACACACTATTACAGTCTCTGCATTAACTTTGAAGAATTATTAACATTGCTACCCTCTAGCGACCTTCATCTTTTCCGCAGTGAGCTACCATCTGGTGTCATTAAGGTACAATACTGATAGAGCGTCATTCAAGCACGCTTTCGATGTGCACGCCACGTATATATTTGCCTCATAAGGAAATTACGTCATACCAGACGCGCATGCGCAAAAGCTACATCTTAAAACGTGCACAAGCCAAGATGTACTACCGACATAGATGCCACATTTCTTCGAGTTTAGAGGAGTAGCGCGGCAGATTTAAACGTCGTATGTTTTAAATTGTCGCATATGCGTTACGTTTAATGACATTGAAAGAAAAAATATCCAATAGATCCACAAGGTGTCAAGGGTGTTTACGCGCTCTTGTGCTATTACATAGCTGCCGCCACTGTCTGTCGCTGATCGAGAACTTTTAAGAGTTCATGTTCGTTAACATCTCCGGTAATATCATCTACGTCACAGATCTCACTGTTTTACCCCTCCTCTCGTACACCGTCAAGAATCTGCAAATCACGTAGATAAAGTTTCATACATATTTTTGAAAAAGCTTCCTAACAAGGAGTGTCATTTCGATGTTCAGCGAGTGAAATGAATTCCCAGACTTGCAAACTCCAAACCTCGAGTACAAGATAATGATATTCAGATGTGTAAGGATTTCGCCCCTTAGGGCTCTTAATGAACCTTGCACAGTTGAAAGAAACAATCAGGATTAAAACAAAAGAGAAGCGTTGGTTTTCACTACTGCTCAATATATTTAAATATGCTGTTTTACATTCACACAATTTTCTCTACCCATTCTTCAAAGTATTCTTTAAAAATATTTTTTTTTCTTCTATCCACTTCACGTTGACTGAGGTAAACACTTACAAAAATGTTTTTATTACACACTTACCTGCAAATACAAAGGGATAAGCGACTAGATTTAAGCAATACGCATTTTTTTTTAAGAGCTGGCCTTTATGTGATTTCTTGAAATTACTTTTTCTTTGCTTGAAAGGAAACGAATAAGGACTTCTCCTTCATAAACGTTTAAGCATTAGAAAACTGAAATCAGTAAATAGGAGTATTCTTTGCAACTGGTTCGACTTTTGAAACTCGTACTACTTTTCCCAACTTATTTCATTTGTTAATTTAGAGGCAGTATTACCATTTTCGTTGTTTGTAGGTGTATACATATGTTTTAAGATATTCATTTAGTTTCTCTTTACTTTCAATTAATCAACCGTTATAACTCCTCTAATATTTGAGTTGTTTCTGTTTTGTGTTCTTTTGAATATATTTTACTCGTTTATGTTCTGAATTATGTGGTTGAGCGTAGAAGGCAAAATTGCCTTGGCTCTGCCACAGTATATAAGAACATAAACAAACTGCATATCGCTATGTTTATTCATTTGGGGGAGGGAGTTTAAATGTAGTTCAAAAATCTATGTCTTACATTCACATAACCTTCTGTAGCTGTTTCATACACAAGCTATTCTTACTGCAGATTATTATTTTATTTACATCATGCTAATCGAAATAAACATTAGCAGATTATTACTTGCCCCTTTATAAGTACAAGGGAAATAAGGAGAGAATGCATTAGGCTAAGGGGATTGTCAGATCTTTTAAAACCTGGTCGTTATGTGAAACAATTGAGGTTCGGTTCGCTTTGCATGGTACGTTTGAGAAAATTTGGGGAATTTAAAAATGAAACCAATAACAAAGAATATCTCGAAAACAGTCAACTCTACAAGAAAAACGTGTGACAAAATAATGTGTTTTAAAGGGATCTACATTTTAATGTGTTTTAAGTTTTTGTCTGTCTCTGCGGTTTAACCGTTATGCAAAATTCTGCAAAACTCATCCAGAACAAAGAGGTCTTCAGAGGATATTCCCAGAATATTTAAAATATACATTGTAATTGCTATACAAAAATTTTTAATGTACAATATTTTACTCAAAATAAGCATTTTAAGAAAAAGGTCAGTTTGTGTGTCTGTTAACACGATAAGTCAAAAACAAAAATCCGCTAAAATACCAACTTGGTATTTAAGTTTAGTGTCTTCCAAGGATGCGACACGAACATTTTAGTACCCCCCCCCCCATCCCACACTAACCTTTACATGGAAAACGTTAGAACATTTTGATTAAAACAAAAATGTTTACATGACTTGATTAAATATGTTTAGATGACAAATGAAATGCATGTCTTAAATTTTCTGGGAATAGCTTCTGAAATCCTGCTCATTCTGGATGAATTTTGCATAATTGGTAAACCATAAGAAATAGTCAAAACGTACTACATAAAAAAATGTAGATCTCATTTAAAACACACAATTTATGTTATATATTTCTTCATGAGTTAAATATTTTTGAGACATTCTTGTTATTCATTTCAGTTTTAAAATACTTAAACTTTTAACATACGGTAATTTGTCAACTCTTAGCAAGGCATAGAAAAGGGCTTCCCTCATGGCAACCAGCTTTTAAAGGATTTGACTATCGTTTTAGACGAGCGTATTCCTTTAATTCCACTCTCCTTACAAGGAAGCAAGTAATGACACAATTTCTGCTAATGTTTATCTCGATTAGCATGAAGTAGATAGAAGAATAATCTGCTTATGTTACCGAGCTGTAGAGAAAGTCATGCGAATGGAGCACATTAGATTTGAGTTACGCTGCTTACATACACACGGACACAAATGCACAATACTTTTTTCTTTCTAAAATTGTGTTTCATTCTTGTTTCAGGGGATCTCAAAAGGTGTATCTGCGTTGAAATCTCGGAATCGACTTTTTGGATAAGTTTATTTATTTGTAAGTTCGCAGTACGCAGTACAGTCAGTGAAACTGTGTTAAACAGGTCATTAGCATCGTAAGCAGAATAATAAAAGCACAATAAATTTTACGCCAAATTCTAAAACACCTTCTAGATATACGATAGCGCACTCTATTACCCATCCTCTTTCCATGATAATTAAACTTAAATTTATTCTGCACTCCACTAGAAAATTTTCAAAAACATCCCAAACAAGAATGTGCTGCATCTCTTGTTGGCAAAAGCAGCCGGTAATGTGTATTCTCTTCATTTTATTACTCAACAATTCTTAAAATTAACAAACAAACAAGAAGAGAAAGAGTTATAATTTTCGTATCACAAAAAGAGAAGCAAATAGCCCTTAAGCCGTAGTTTTCCTTGACAAGCATTCCTTTTCCTTTTCTTCTGCTTGCTATTTCCTAAACTTCTGGTGCGCTTCTGAGAAACTGGTCTCAAAATTACTAGTAACACGTCTTGCATTATGCAACATAGTAAAGGTTCAGTCTATACTTCAGTGTATTGTTCCTCTGGTAAGCCCTGCAAATAGTACTTTGTTAGCTGTAATTACTAGATGGCGGACTTTTTCTCCGCAACACTTTTAATGCTTTTAAAGTGATACTAGGAATGTTCAATAATTCCTTAGAAAATCCAAGAAATTACACTCATAGCATCGAAATTGTATTTAATAAAACTTCGTATCTTTTGCTAGATGACAGTTAAAGTTTCTGCTACATCCATCACATGGTTTACTTGTCATAGACGATTAAATCAACAATCGTGTGCTTATTATTATTTTGTCATGGAAGACAAAAGAGAGTTTCTTTCATGCGGTGATTAAACACTTCTACTTAAAAGGCTTAACATCGAAAGAGATAAAGTTGGAGTTCTTGGCACATCTACTCCTGCGTTTGCAACAATTTACAATTGAATATATGAATTTAAACGTACATCCACAAATTATAAACATGTTCCGGACGTCCAATAAAAATGATTACCTCCAAAATGATTGACAAAATCCAGGATATCGTTTTCAGAGATCGACGAATCGAAGTTCGAAATAGTAGAGGCCACATGCATATCACAAGGGTCAGTGTTCTCAATTTTGCACCAAAAGGTTTCGGCAAGATGGGTGCCGCGTTTGCTCTCAATGGACAATAAAGCAATCGTGTGATCGATCCGGAGGCTGGTATGACACATTTTCGTCGCAATCCTGACGAGTTTCTGCGTCGATGTATAACTGTGGATGAAACATGGGTACATTACTACACTCCATAGACAAAAGTAACGTCGAAACAGTGAGTTTTTAAAAGCAAACCGGTTCCGAAAAAGGCAAAGGTGGTGAAATCTGCAAACAAGGTGATGGCCTCGGTTTTTTTGGGATATACGAGGAATCATCTACATTGATTACTTGCAGAAAGGAAGAATGGAGGGTATTATGCATCGTTATTGCACCAGTTGAACGGAGAAATCAAGAAAGAAAAAATGCCCTCATCTGGTAAAGAAAAAGATTCTCTTCCATCAAGACAATGCAAGGATGCACACCTGCGCAGTTTCGATGGCGAAAATTGTAGAATTAAGGTTCGAATTTCTACTATCCAAATTTAGCCCCCGGTGACTTTTATTTACAAACTTGAAAAAGTGGCTTGGCAGAAAACGATTTTAAGTCTAATAAAGAGGTCATCTCCAAACTAATACGTATTTTGAGGACCTTCCGAAATCCTACTTTTTGAAAGGCTTGGAGAAACGCTAGGAAAAGTGTATCGAGCTAAAAGGAGATTATGTTGGGGAAAAAAAATCTACCAAAAATAATTTGTTTTTCTATTTTACTTTCTCTGCACGCACTATATACATAGTGTATAGTGAAGGTATTGCATTCCACCCAAAAATTCGATACCGAGATTTCACCGGAAATACATGTTTTGGGTACCCCTGAATACAGAAAAATCATTTTTACAAAAAGGTTCGTGTGTGTGTGTGTGTGTGTGTGTGTGTGTGTCTGTGGACAGCATAACTAAAAAACGAAAAGACCATTAAGTACTAAACTTTGTATTTAAGTTTGGTATCTTCCAAGGATGCGACACGAAGATTTTGAAGAAAATCCCCCACCCCCAACTACCCTTTACATGGAACTTTTTTCGAAAATTTTGATTTTCTCAAAAATGGCTCTAGCGATTTTGATTAAAATGTCAAATATTAAAGATATTTTCCTGACAAAATGTATATCTTGAATTTTCTGGGAATAGCCTCTGAAGATTACTTTATTTTGGATGAATTTTTACGGAATTTCGCATAACTGCTAAACCGTAAGAGATGGGCAAAAACTTAACACACAAAAAATGTAGAGCATATTAAAACACACAATTTATGTCATACATTTTTTTCGTGGAGTTCATCGTTTTTTAGATACTCCCTGTTTTTGGTTTTCAGCTATGAAAAACTTACTTTTCTCATACAGAAATTTTTCAACTCCTGTCCATACAAACAAGGAACTTCAGTCACCTAGCAAACAGCTGTTGATCATTAGTTTAGCATATAGTACTCCCTTATTTCCCTTCTACTTACAAGGTAGCAAGTAATAAGACTATTTCTGCTATTTTTTTTTTCTCGATTAAAATGAGGTAAATAGAAGCATAAGCCTTTTAAAAATAACTTGTTGCAGAGATGTAGAGAAAGTCATGTGAATGGAACACATCAGATTTTTTTTTCTAAAGTTTTACTGAAAGTCCCTCGTATAAACATTTTATTACAATCTGATGAAAATAAAGTGAGTTTTATTAAGCATAAAAATGCATACTTTGATATTTGTAATGTTATATGCCAAGTATATGACACATGTCATAATACTATACTTTGGGAATTTTTTTTTTTACTTAGTACATACAAAGTATACAGGTAGAGAACGTACGTACGCATCGGAGTGTGTGTGTGTGTGTGTGTGTGTGTGTGTGTGCGTGCGTGCGTGTGTGTGTGTGTGTGATTTTCAGGAAAATCCTCCACCCCAAACTACCCTTTACGTGAAAATTCCTCAAAAATGTTGATATTTTTAAAAATAGTTCTAACTAACATTGTATATTAAGGATATTTACATGACATATCTCTTGAATTTTCTGGAAATAGTCCATGAAGTCCTCTTTATTCTGGATGAGTTTTGCATAACTCTATGCAGTAAACCGTGAAACAAAAACATAACTAAAATATAGATCTTGTTAAAACAAACAATGCCATAGTTGTTTTTCATGGTAGAACTAACAATTTCCAAAATACTTCCAGTTATTGATTTCAATTTAAAACATTTAAACTTTTCTCAGAGAAACGTCCTCGTCCGTTCATCTCTGTTTTAAAATATTTGACTGTAGCTTTAGCCTTGTACAACCCCTTATTTATCTCCTACTTATAAGGAACTAAATAATAAGATAAAGAGAATACTATGCTAATGGAACACACCCGTTTTTAAATTATAGTATAATAAACATGTTGATTCTTATTGAATTATTTTTCAGGAATTTTAAAAATTCCTATATTTTCTGGAAATCGTATTTCAAATTTCTTTTAAGGGATTTTTGTAAGTTTAAAATAAATTATATGTTATTGGGCTGTAGATAATAATATAATGTATAGTTTAGTAACAGGTAGAATTTGCCCCTAATTCTCAGAAAAAAAAATAGGAACATATACATTCTATATTGGATGTATAGTTAAACGTTTTTGACATATTCCTTGTTACAGGTTTCAATTTTAAGCTACTTAAATGTTTCTCAAAGGGGAGGTCATCTTTCGTTTCATCTCTCTTTTGTTTTAATTTCTGGCCATCTAAAACGAACCGAATTTCAATTGTTTTACTGAGCAACCGGCTTTTTAAAACATTTTCTATGACTTTAGCCTAGTGTATCTTATTCTTCTTCTACTTAGAAAGAACTAATACAATAATTTTTGTTAATATTTATCTCGATTACCATGATGTCGAAACTGGAATAATCTTTTGTAACAATAATTTGCAGAGAAAGTCATGTGAATGGAACAAATCAGAGTTAAAATACAGACGCATATTTCGCCTTTCCTATTGGTTACGGAGACAATATGGCTATGTGACAGTTGAACGACAGGTTTCGAGATTTCATCGAGGTTAGGTTACGTTAGGTGTATATAAATGAACTGGATCGAAATAAGGGGTAAAAATGGACTTTCTGAAATCTGTTCTGCTTTCCAATATAAGAAATGCACAGTCTTCCGTTCGTTCTGTCTGCTTGCGCGGCCATGTTGGTCAATCGACCAATGGCAGAGTCATATCTAAAACTGAACTAGAATCAGCAATGTTGCTCGCTGGAATGTCTCGCTTTGGTGCTTCGTGGCACAGGGGACCGTGGGGTCCAGACACACCTTGGGCATGGGTGTTTATATGTTTGTGTGTGTATCGGCAGAAAACAGTAAAAACGGTAGGAAAATGAAGGGGGGATCCTGATCTACTCAGCGGAAGTAGCCGACCATTAACGGATATGAGCAAGTTCCCTCACTCTACTTTCCGCTTGTCGTCAGCACGTGTGTTCTTTTAATACCACCTTTTTAAGGAAGTGAAAACTGTTGTTTGAGTCGATACCAGCGATGTTTCCGGGACATTGCTTTCAGGAGTACATGGCGTGCGAGGAGCGAGTGCAAGCAGCTGATCGTCTGGCGTCCTCAAGATGTATGACTCACGGAAAATACACAACACGAAGAGCCAGCCAGACCTTCCTTACCTGGGCATTACCGCTACACCTCCCTTCCGGCATGGCGACACTTTGCCATGCCTTACACCTTTTTTGCTTGTTTCTTCTCTCTCCGCCGTTTCTTAGAAAATATAGCAACAGCACGATCAGAGGCGTTCTTGAGATTAAAACAACTTCGATAACAGCAGTTCAGCAAAGAGAAGACGAGAGAAACAAAGTACAAAAATGAAGTAACAAAAGCATGATGAGAGAGAAGACTGCAAAAGAACATTGACCTCAAGCATTAAAAGAACAGGAAACACCGGGACTTTAACAAAGCATAAAATATACAAGTCTCCATCATGACTTTGTCTACTCTTCTAATAGTTATTTACAACTTGCTTAAATAGACTAATATTTGTGTGAGGGATGTTCAGTACAGGAACGCGTAAGCGCGAATATACTAATTTCTCATGAGCAAATAATATAGTCTAATAAACCACGTGTAATATATGTTTTATCCTACCCTAAAATTAACTGAAATATTCTTATATTTATTTTTACTTTCTCTACTCGTACTATGTACATAGTGTATACAGAAGGTATTGCATTCCACCAAAAATTCCATACCGAGATTTCACCGGAAATACATGTTATATGTTATTGAGCTGTAGATAACAATAGAATGTATAGTTTAGTAACAGGTGGAATTTGCCCCTAATTCCCAGCAAGAAAATACGAACATGACTGCCTCCGTGGTCGAATGGTCAGCGAGCTGACTTCTCACCCGGAGGTCCCGGGTTCGATTCCCGGCTGGGGCGGGGAATTTTTCTTTAACCAGATTTATTCCCTATACCCCACAGAGTCTGGAAGTATGAATGTACGTGTGTATTAGTAATATAATACTGACTACCTAATGTTAATACGAGTTGTTTCACAAGTCAAAGCCCCCGATATGACCATTGAAGTTAAAGGGAGCTATACGAATGAAACAAAAAAAAAACAAAAAAAAAAAAAATACGAACATGTACATTCTATATTGGGCGTATAGTTAACCGTTTTCGAGATATTCCTTGTTACTGGTTTGGGTCCCCCTGAAACTAAAAAAAGCATTTTCAGAAAAAGGTCCAACGCGCGCGAGTGTGTGTGTCTGTGGACAGCATAGCTCAAAAAAGAAAAGACCATTACATACCAAACTTGGTATTTAAGTTTGGTATCTTCAAAAAAAAAAAAAAAAACACACCCCCATTACCCTTTACATGGAAAAAATTTTGAAAATTTTGATTTTCTCAAAAATGGCTCAAACGATCTGGATTAAAATCTCTTATATTTAAGATATTTACATGACAAGTAAAAGGTATATCTTCAATTTTCTGGGAATAGCCTCTGAAGATATGTTTGTTCTGGGTGAATTTTGCGAAATGTTGCATAACCAGTAAAGCGTAAGAGATAGACAAAAACTTATTACACAAAAAACGTAGATCACAATAAAACACGCAATTTATGTCATATGTAATTTTTTTCGTGGATTTGGCCGTTTTAGATATATTCCTTGTTATTGATTTCAGCTTTAAATCTTTCAAACTTTTCTCATACGGGAACCTGTCAAGTCCTGTCACGCAAAGAAACGGATTTCAATCCCATAGCAACCACATTTAAAAAAAAATTGTTTGTCGGTTTATCCTAGTGTATTCTCTTATTTTCCTACTACTTATAAAGGAACTAAGTAATAAGACCATTTCTGCTAAATTATATAGATAGAAGAATAAGTTTTTTAACAATAATTTGTTACAGAGATGCAGAGAAAGTCACGTGAATGGAGCACATCAGACTTTTATCAATATTATTAGTCATTACGAGGAATTGAATTTTAGT
The DNA here is from genome assembly GCA_030762935.1 of Hymenopus coronatus. Lineage (NCBI taxonomy): Eukaryota > Metazoa > Arthropoda > Insecta > Mantodea > Hymenopodidae > Hymenopus > Hymenopus coronatus. The sequence continues at coordinate 38,494,575 of CM060888.1, forward strand.
GTGAATAAGGTAGTGGTTTGTTTGTTCGTTGCTGCGTAACCCCGCCGGAATAAACAGTTTCTATTCTGCTTGTTTAATCTGCACCAAATATATCAATAAGTGAATGAAAATGGATATTACCGAAGAAGTTTTATATAATGCTAAAAAAGCTGTACTTACTTTGTTACCCGACAACTCTAAGGACTTATATGACAAGAAATTTTCATTATTTAAAGAATGGGGAGCTGGCAAAGGAGTTAAAATAATTTGATGAAATAAAGACTCATCTTTTGTTATCTCCTAGGATACATGAAATGTATACATGAAGTCTTTTGGAGAAAAACTATTTATACAAAAGTATATCATCCTTCTATTTACTTTTCTTTACTTACTCTAGCATGTATGTAAACTATACATCGTAGATAGAGAAGGTATTGTACTCCACACAACATTCAATACTGAGATTTCATCGGAAATACATATTTTGAGGTATCTGGATCCAAAAAAGGCAATTTTACTTTCTCTAGCATGTGTGTACATACACAGTAGCTAGAAGCTAGAGAAGATTTTGTATTCCTCCCAAAAATTCAATACCGAGATTTTACCGGAAATACGCGTTTTAGGGTTCCTGGATAATAATTAAAAAAATACAAAATTAAAACATTTTTAGAAAAAGGTTCGTGTGAATGTGTGTGTGAACAACATAACTCAAAAGCGAAAAGTCCTTTAAAAACCAGACTTGGTATTTAAGTTCAGCATCAACCAAAGATTTTCGGAAAAGTCCCAAACTCCAAACTACCCTATGCATGGAACGTTTTTCGAAATGTTCGATTTTCTAAAACATGATTAACGATTTTAATTAAAATGCCACATATTAAGATTTTACATGGCAAATAAAATGCATATCCTGTATTTCTTGGAAACACCTCTCGAAGTCCTCTCCATTCTAAATGATATTTGCATGATCGTTGAATCGTAAGAGACAAAAACCCGCTTCACAAATCTTATGTTTTCAGTTCACAAGACTTTCATTACCTGTTCTGCAAACAAACTTCTTACAAAGGATTATTCTTCTTCCTACTTCATGCTCATCGAGACAAGCATTAGTATAAATTATTTTATTACTTTCTTATAAGCAGAAAGGAACCAAGGTATTACACTAGGCTAAAGCGATAGTCAAATCTGTTAAAAGCTGTCGTTATACGACTGTTATTAAAATTCGTTTTTCTTTGCATTGTCCAGATGTAAATTACAATTGAAGAAGAAAAGAAACACGGATGACTTCCTGTTTTAAAATTGAAACCAATGACAAGGAATATTTCGGATATCTTAGCATCACAACAAAAATGAATGGGACATAAATTGCGGGACATTTGAAGATATCTATATTTTTTGCCGTGGCCGAGTGGTTAGACCGCTCGCCTCCCAGCTAGATAACCCGGGCTCAATACCACACCTGTGGAATTTGTGGTGGACGAAACGGCGTCTGGGCGGGTTTTTTCCGAGTCATTCGGTTTTCCCCGCTATTCATTTCACCAATTGCTCCATCATATTTCCTATTGTCCATTTCGCTTGCATTTCATATCATCCTCCTCCTCACGTTCATGCCCGGCTACGGGATGATCACTCGTTTCAGGTTCTCCTGTGATTTCGTGACGTTGGCCCTCCGACAGGCTTCTGACCCCTAGCCATCCGCTTGTACGTCCTCCCCTAGGACGTGCAAGCATCAGTTCGGAAAAAGTCATCCTTCATTCAGAATAAAGAAGACCTCAGAGAATTCCCAGATGTTACTTGTCATGTAATCTTTAATATACGGCATTTTGATCAAAATCATTTGAGACATTTTTGAGAAAATGAAACTTGCCAAAACTGCTGCATGTACAAAGTAGTGTGGGTGGGAGATTATATTGGTATTTAATCGACTTTTCATTTTTGAGTCATGCTGTCCACAGACGCACATACACACACTCATTTTTATAGTGTTTACTACAAATGGCACCGCAGGCGATGACACTGATACATGGAATGGAGATGGATGCGATACAGGGGGAAACCGAAGAACCCAGAGAAAACCCGCCCCTGCGCCGTTGTCTACCACAAATCCCACACGCGGTCGCTTGGGATCGAACCCGGGCCGTCTAGGTGAGAGGCGAGTGGTCTAACCTATTGGCGCTCAGTCTGGTCAGTTCAAAAGTTTCACAAATCACACTTCTACTTTTGTGATTATCAACTCCAGTACAATTATTGATGGATCCAACTAGCACAAATGGTGCATTGGAACAAGACTTCACCATTTCGACCAAACTCCTCATAGATAGTTCACCTCACAACCAGGAAATGGATTTGGAGTGATGTCTAGTTCATTGCCATCGCACAAATCTTCTTCCTCCAGATATTTTTCTTCTGAGCTGTCAAATAACTGCCTTTTTCCTTTTTTGGTTTTCTTTGCTCTATAATTTGCTCTTGTCCTTTCTTAGATTTTGAGGAAGACACAGCTGAAATTAGCTAGTTGATCTTATTCCTTGTAGGTTCTGGCTTCCTAAAACTTAAACTGAGGTGCCTTCTAAGGACACCGTAGAACCAATCTTTTCCAGTCTCTCTCTTCTCTTTACAAAAGTTGTTTTTGATCTGCATATTCAAAAAAAATCTTTCCGAGTTCAGAAGGTGTAATACCAAAATGTAATTTTGAAAGCGTCAAGGCATGTTCCTCTATTTTCTTTTCCTGAGCCTCTGTAAAAATGCATTTTACACCTAACGATGGTCCATAAACCTTCCCTGATTTTATCTTATCCTTTATTGTGCTGAAAGGAATATTGAACTGCTGTGCTGCTTGTCTTATAGAAGTTCCTGAATTTACTGCTCTGAACGTTGCTTCCATTGTCTCCAATGGCCATGTTATCTTATTCGTTCTCCTGTCTTTTTTGCTAGGCATCTGTTAATAAATTAATGAATATGTAAATATTGTAATACAATAGCATCACCTTATATTACTAAATGAGTTTAATAAAAATAAAATTAATGTATTTTAATAAAGTGACCAGAAGTTAATTTTCCTAATTAACATTTGCAAATGAGTTAAAAGTTAATTATAAAATGCTTATCAATTTTAATTATTTATAATTTAGTAATAGGCGTTTTAAGGATTAGAAAAGTTCATATTTAAGTGCCTTATTTTTCTTTATAAATTTATAATAAACCTCAAAAAGATAAGGTAAGACTGCTGCAAGAGCACCATTTCCCTCCATGGCCATTTTGGAATTCTTTGCCAATTGTGAAGAAATCAAACGGCTGTTTATGCTTTACTATATGTAAATGCAAAGCCCTATGCAAACCCATTCTCAATGGGATAGCTGGCATGGACATAAAACAATGGTTAATCACATACCTTTAGATTTACACAAGCTGTAATAAATTCTCGCTGAAAATATTCTTGTAGATTAGAACGAAACTTCCTCCGCCGCATTCACCATTCAACTACGATGTTACTAAGACTGCCACAAGAATTCAGTACTTCTTGGACAGGTCAAACTCTCAACCAAACCTAATTAATTGCATGAGCGCCATTACCCTCCGTTCCCCTAAGTGTATCCATGTTTCATCCACAGTTATGTATCGAAGCAGAAACTCATCAGAATTGCGTAGGAAAAGTATCAAAACAGCTTCCGAATCAATCACACGTATGTGTTTGTTCTCCATGGAGAGCAATTGCGGCACCCATCTTGCCAAGACCTATGTCAGACCCAATGTTTGGTGCAAAATTGAGAACATTATACCTTGTGATATGCCTGTGGCCTCTACTATTTCGCTATCTTTGATTCCCGGATCACTCAAAATCATATCCTGGATTTTATCAATCATTGAATGAAGTCACTTCTACTAGACGTCCGGAACTAAGTTCATCATTTGTGGATGTACGTTCACGTTTAAATTCAGTTATTCAATTGTAAACCGTTACAAACGCAGAAGCAGATGTGCCATGAACTTCACCCAACTCGGCTTTTATCTCTTTCGGTATTAAGTCTTTTAAATAGAAGTATTTAAATCACCATACAAAATTCGTTTTATCCATCTTTCTAAATAAACAAAGATTGTTGATTCAATCGCCTATGGCAACGAAATCACGTGATGGATACAGCTAAAACTTTAACTGTCATCTAGTAAGAGACGACGGTTACCAAATACGAACTTTTTTCAATGCTACTTGGATTTTCTAAGGACTTGTTGAACGCACTCCATGTGCAGGGCGGTCTGAAGTGGGGTATTTTATAGAAAATCTTTGTGCCACTTCCTTGGAAGACGCTGAACTAAAATACTGTGACTACACCCCGAATGCTCGAGCCTCTGCATTGTCGGCCCATAATCGCCGCACGTGTGAGCGGTTTGTTTTCGATCGTTCATAAGTTGTTACTGGGCACCTGAGGCTTCCTTTTCGCAACCGAGGCATTGTCACACCTGTGAGTTTGTGATATCTGGTGTGGTTTGCAAGTGCAACAATAACCTCTTTTACTGGACATTTCTCTCCGTCATCGACAGTATAAAATAGGTCACCTTGACCCACAAAGTTCTGTTCTCAGAGTACAGAGTAGAGACAAAGCCGAAGCAACAGGAGCGAGCGACGAGAGAAAAACTACAACATTGCGATAAAAACTTCTTGATAGTAATCAGTTTTGAAATAATATAAAGAGGCTTTTGTTACATTGCTTCAGTAGATTCGACGTTAAGAGGAGGCGATGATGAAAACTCTACGCAGAAACGATTTTATTACCTAGTTCTTTATAAGCAGATGGGACTAAGGAAATATACTAGGCTATAGCGATAGTGAAATTTTTAAAAGCTGTCGCTATGCGGTTATCATTGAAATTCTTTTCTTTGCATGTCCAGGAATACAACAAAAGAAATACAGACTACTCCCTGTTTGAGAAAAGTATAATTATTTTAAAATTAGAGCCAATAACAAGAAATACTTCGGAAACGGTTAGCTCCACAACAAAAATGTAAAGCATATATATATATACATATATATTGTGTGTTTTGAAGAGAAAAATGAAATCCGGAATGGAGAAGATACACAAAATTAGAATCCTTATTGGAGAAGATGAAGGAGAAAAGATGAAATATGAAATGACTGTGAATTGTGTAATGGAGAAGATGAAGACGGACATATCGACCAAATAGATAACTGACCGGCGTGATGAAAAACGAGAGAGAGTTGGAGGAAATTTCGAGTTTGGAGGAAAGGTGGAAGAGCTTGGTGCAACGGTGAAAGACATTGCCAAAATGTTAACGTTCTGGAAGACCAAGGGGAATGAATTTGTGCCCAAAAAGGAAGAGCTGATGGCAACGCCAAGGAACTGAAAGCCAAGGAGCAAAAGATCTCAACTACACACGACACGTCAGCCTTCGAAGTCTTCCGGCGATAGTCCAACCATTGCCTCCCACAACCGACGGTCAGCAGGCGAGGTAACCGTACAGCTGATATACAGCTTCCAGGTACGAGCGACAGAAGTACTGAATGTCCCAACGTGCTTCTCTGTTACGCACTCTTCATAAACTTTCCGTCCCTTTTCCCGTCAGCATCAGTACTATACAGGGTTACTACAAAAGAAATAGACAACTTCAACTGCCTGTAAAACAAAAAATATTAGAGATAGCAACCTAATTATTTTGGAGGTATGTTGAGAAACTCTCAAAGTTTCGTTTGTTACTATTGGTAACGCTGTAGTGTTTTGTTTGTTGTTGCAGAAGCTGAAATGGCGGAAAATCCTGTGGAAAAGGCATATTGCGTGTTGGACTTTGCTAGAACGCAATCAGCAACTGTTGTCCAACGACATTTTAGAACACGTTACCACAAAAATGAAATGATGCGCTCACAAAAACCAGCATCGTCTTCATCATGTCGCAACATGTCGATGCAAAAGTCTCGCCGTATGACCTTATCTTCTTCACTCAGAAACTGCAACATCTGTAATCTGTAAGGCATCATGTGCAGTCGCTTCCACAAGATTTTCCAAACAGTTTGCTGTGGAATTTGTAATTGCATGCTTGCCCTAAATGTCGATTTCTGTGGGCTTCTTATGTATGCAGAACGAACACGTTCAACGTTTTCTTCCGAAACTCTTGGTCTTCCCGAGCTCTTCCCTTTGCACAAACATCCCGCTGTCTCAAATTTTCTATACCAGTCGTAGATTGACTGTCTAGTCGGTAGCGTTTTGTGGTAACATGTTCTAAAATGTCGTTGGACAACAGTTGCTGATTGCGTTCTAGCAAATTCCAACACGCAATATGCCTTTTCCACAGGATTTTCTGCCATTTCAGCTTCTGCAATTACAAACAAAACACTACAGCGTTACCAATAGTAACAAACGAAACTTTGAGTTTCTCAACATACCTCCAAAATAATTAGGTTGCTATCTCCAATAGTTTTTGTTTTACAGGCAGTTGAAGTTGTCTATTTCTTCTGTAGTAACCCTGTATATACTACCCTGCCAAAAACTAGTTTACAATTCAATAATAAGGTTCCTTAAATACTGCAATTTAAACATATAGCCTTATATCCTTCTTATTGCATTAATTTCCTTCTCTCACCTGATGGCAAAACAGTTTCACAATAACGCTAAAAAAGAAAAAAGGACTTAATGCGATTTCGACGTCCGCGAGGTTCGGAGAGATCTCGAAGGCCCAGATGCGCAATGTCAGCTACCAGCTGTTAAGCATAAAAATCGCTGCGGCTAAAGAAACCATTGAAGAAGTTGGTATAGTTGCAAAATCTTGTACGCTACGGTAACAAAAGAGCGTGAAATACTAAATAAATGCAAAAAAGGTGCAAAACGGTAAATAATTGCAATTTTTCGAGTGAAAAAATATCATTTCCATTAAAATTAATTACATTACAAAACGTATTATAGCATGATTTCTAGAGCTCAGCAGTGGATAATAACTTCTGTTTCACTTCTTGAATGCGCTAAATTAGCAACTATTCTTTACTTGCACCACTCATTTAAAATAACTGCATTAAAATCTATTATTTTTACGTCACAAACTATCCTGTTGCACCATTAAAATTAATGCATTATAAAGCATATTAACATCGTAGCTTCTACTCAACAATGGACAATAAGATACTCTCACTTATTAAATGCGTTATAATAACTGGGTAACTGGTATAAACTGTTAATTATGCATGCAAAAACACTTGAACCATCCAAAAATCACAGTTTGTAATGATTATTTCTCACGAATGCAATGGAATGACCTCCATGGTTGTTCTTAGAAAAAATCTCATTTGATAAGAAATAATAGCAAGCAATATAATCTTGTTTATTCTCAGTAGATACGCACATAGAAATATATTTTTAAAACTTGTGTGTTCCATTCACATGATTTCTCCAGCTGTTCCACAAACAACAAAAGATTAATATTGTATGTACATCATGCTAATCAAGATAAACACTGCCAGAACTGCTTTTATTACTTGCTTATTTATAAGTTGAAGGAAATTAAGATCTTTTAAAAACCGGTCGCTAAGTAAAGCAATTAAAATTCGGGTCTCTTTGCTTCCTAGAAGTAAACAAAGGAGAGGTAAAAAGAAAGATATCTCTCGTTTGAGAAGTTTTACCTTAAAATGAAACTAATAACTCGGAATATCTCGAAAAACGGTTGACTTAAAAAATTGTACATGACGTATATTATGTGTTTAAATGAGATCTACATTCTTTGTGTGGTAAGTTTTTGTCTGTCTCTTACGGTTTACCAGTCATACAAAGGTTATCCAAAATAAAGAGGTCTTCAAAGGCTATTTCCAGAGAAGTAAAGACATAGATTACGTTTTTCTTGAAAATATCTTGAGCATATAACGTTTTAATAAAAATCATTAGAGCCATTTTTGAGAAAATAACATTTTTCGAAAAATATTCCATGAAGAGGCCAGTTGGGAGATTTTCTTGAAAATCTTTGTGTCGTATCCTTCGAGGATGTTAACTTAAATATAAGTTCTGTATTTATCGGACTTTTCGTTTCTGAGCCCCCCCCCACACACACACACCCACCCCAACCACCCACACACAAGGATATGTTTCTAAAAAATGTGTTTTTGGATTCAGGGAATCTCAAAACATGTACTCGATATCGAACCTTTGGGTGAAATACAATACCTTCTCTATCCACTATGCACATTGTACATTCGGGCTGGAGAAAATAAAATACGAACAAAAGACAAACAAAAATTAATATACAATTATTCGAACAATTAGCATTATCGTTGAAAAAGATGCAGATGATCTTGTCAGCTTTGGCAGGCATAACATTAATCGTGCGAAATGGGACGAACTTCGGATTTTAAGCTGGACAGTGATTTTCGCCTTGTGTCAAAAGGTATCTGTGCCAAGTTTGATCGAAATTGGTGTGGAAACTTAATAACAGCCTACCCTACCCGAACTCCATTGATTTTATATCTTGATTGATTTTTACTTTCTCTAGCACGTATATACAAAGTAGGTGGAAAATGTATTGTATTCCACCCAAATTCATTACAGAGACTTCACCGGAAGTACGTGTTTTGAGACCCCCTGAATAAACTCAAGAAAGAAATAAAGAATCATTTTTAGAAACATGTCCGTGTATGTGGGGGCAGCATAGCCCAAAAACGAGAAGTCGGTTAAATACAGAATATTATCAAGAAAATCCCCACCCCAACTACCCTTTACATAAAACATTTTCGAAAAATTTAATTTTCTCAAAAATGGCTCTAACGATTTTGATTAAAGTACCATATTTTTAAAATATTTGAGAACAAATGAATTGTATATCTTGAATTTTCTAGGAATAGCCTCTGAAGGCTCTTTATTGTGGATGAATTTTACATAACTAGTAAACCGTAAGAGACAAACGCTTACTACGCAAAAAATGAAGAGCTCTTTAAAACACAAATTTTGACATATTCATTGTTTTATACAGTTAACCGTTGCCGAGATATTCCTTATTGGTTTCAATTTTAAACTACTTAAACTTTTCTCAAGCGGGAAGTCAACTTTCGTTTCATCTCTTTTGTTTTATTCCCGGTAATGCAAAAGAGAACCGAATTTCAATTGTTTCACATAACAAGTTTTTGAAAGACTTGACAATCGCTTTAACCTAGTTAATACCCCTATTTTCCTTCTACTTGTAAGGAAGCAAGTAATTAAACTATTTCTGATATTTATCTCGATTAGCATGACGACGATAAAAGAATAATCTTTTGTAAGAAAATCCTGTTTGCGGAAAAACTAGAGAAAGTTGGAACGTAACAGATTTTTCTTAAACGTTTGCCATACGATGTAATTTGGACCAATCCTGTTCGAAATTTTCAGCATAAATTCAGAGAGGATGAGTTTAAAGAAACCAACATATGCATTTTGCTAACTTTAAAATAGCTCAAAATATCATAATTCAGTCAGTGACGATTATTCTTTTTTTTTTTTTTTATAGTGTTTAACGCCCGCTTTTAGTACATGCGGCACCGCAAGCAAAGGCACTGATGATACAGACAATGAAGAGTAGCACCAGTGGAATGTGATGGCGAGGGAAACCGCCCCTGAACCGCTTTGTCCACCACAAATCCCATATGTGATCGCCTGGGATCCAACTTTTTTTTATATATAAACAGTACCGGAGTCTGGTCAGGACTCCGGCGCTGTATCCCCTATGATTACTGGTTTTACTGTTCCTTTACACAAACATATATACATTGCACAATCATATAACACCCATGCCCAAAGCGGGACTCGAACCCACGACCCCCTGGCCACGAAGCACCAAAGCTAGACGCCTTAGCGAGCGTGACCATGGGGACCGGCCCCTTGGTAAGAGGCCCGCAGTAATGATGAATTGTTACCAAAAATCTTACGTATTCTATTCACATGGTTCTTGCTGAATACTCTGAACACATTATTCTCTCTACTTCATTGTAACCAAGATAAACACCAGCAGAATGGTTTAATTACTTTTCCTTGTAAGTACAAGGTAAATAAGGGGATTATTATGCTAAAACATAGTCAAATCTTTTAAAATCCGCTCGCTATTTCTCTTAGAATAACCAAGATAACGCAAGTAAATAATGGCTTCCCACCTGAGAAAAAATATTGGGAATTTTCTTAACAATAACAAGCTATCGCGAAATGATTTGCTCTATAAAACTGTGTATGACAAACTGTGTTTTTAACGAAATATACATTTTTTGTGTAGTAAGATTTTGTCTAACTCTTACGGTTTAACAGTTATGCAAAAGCTATTCAGGATGAAGAGGTCCTCAGAGCCTGTTCTCAAATAATTCAGGATAAACTTTTATTTGCCATTTAAGTATCTTTAATATACGTATTTTAATCAAAATCGTAAGAGACATGTTTGGAAAATCTAGAATTTCAAAAATGTCCCATGTAAAAGGTAGATTGTTGATGAATTTTCTTGAAAATCTTCCTGTCGCAATCTTAGAAGATATTTAACTTATATACCTATATTGATATTTAACTAGCGCAGCTGCTTACCAAGCGGGAGACCTGGATTCGATTCCCGGTACTGGTGTGGGGATTTTTCCACCGCTGGAAGACCTGGCCCCGGGTGCACTCACCCTCATGATGTCCCTGGGGGAGCCAATTGATCATGAGGATCGCATTAACTAGCCGGGGCATTGACCACGTCTCACCCTCCAAAACTGCACTCTATCCACAAAGACTGTCATGGACTGAGATGGGGGACGCAGCGGCCGGGCGGTAGACCAAAGTTCCTTGTGAGCTGACGTGCCATGGAGTTATTATTGATATTTAACCGACTTCTCGTCTTTGGGTTATCCTGCCCACAGATACACGTGGACCTTTTCTTAAAAATTATTTCTTTTTAATCAGAATCCCTCAAAACATGTATTGTTATTGTTAAATTTATAGTTACTATTACTGTTCCGTTTCTTTTAATGATACGGTTACTATTGCTTTACCCTTCCATTTCCCAACACAATTTTACCCTTTCCGTTATAGTTATCGTAAATTTACTGTTACCGCTACTTCCTCTGTTATCATTATAATTATTGTTTTTGCTAAATTTATCATTATCTTTACTTTTAATGTTGCGATTTTACAGCATTACAATTTTTTTATTGTTAGCTATGTTTACTGTCACTATTACGTTAGGGAAAGCTTTCAAGTCACCAAAACAAACTTGTGACGAAGAAGCACTGGAAACTGAACGCAAAATATAACGTTTAGAATCCCACTAAGAAATACAATTCCACTGAAATTATATGTTTGCTGTTAAAGTTAAAAATTTCTTGAGTACACCTTTTGAAATGGAAAATGAGCACTAACCTACTGGCTCCATGTATACTGTTTAAAACGTGAAAACTCATGGAGTGAATATTCCAGAAATTAAAATAAGAACTGAAGCTTTCCTGGCGACGTGTTAATTCAAAATCTTCTCGGGCTTCTAGCCAGGTTTTTACCTGGCTAGAAGCCCGAGAAGATTTTGAATTCCAGAAATTGTTAATCACACCAAACATTTTTATTCCTCCCCCTCAAATAACATTTTGTGTACATTTTAAGATTTTTCATTTATATAACATAAATTTTGTCCCTGTCATCCGTAGCATATATTATTTTAGTACTCTAGTGGGTTATGAATACACACATAAGAAAACTTAAAATTTCACCACCTTTGATAGGTACTGAAAATACAAAACTTTAAATCTCAGGACATTTAGTACCATAATGTAAATGGTCTTCAAGTGTCAACAATGTCACGTTTCTACAGATAATTATTTGCAATGTTCACTCTAATGAGGGAGCTTATTTTGAAAGATTTGTTTACTTCCCTTGTCTCACAATGCCAGATGATGTCAACTTCAAACAGACTGCCAAAACTTTTATTATGCCTTGACGGTCTGCCAAATGTCACAATGCAGCAATGTATAATAGTATCCACACACACAAGGTGAATCACTACCAAGGGACCTGCATCTACATTTTGGCTTGGTGTAATGTCACTGGTTCCCAAGTTTGTCAAATTAATAAGGAAGAAATTATTAATTAGTTTTATTTTACAAAATATGTTTCTGGTGTTGCTTAGGTGCGGGGGAGGGATCTGATGTGTTCTATTCACTTACTTTCTCTACATTTATGAACAAATTGTTTTTAAAAGCTTATTCTTCTATTTACTTCATGGTAATTGAGATAAACATTAGCAGAAACAGTCTTATTAATTACTTCCTTGTAAGTAGAAGGGAAATATGGGAACACACTGGCTAAATGGGCAGTCAAATGCTCTGAAATATGGTTGCTATGGAATTGAAATCTGTTTCTTTGCGTGGCCAGAGTTGACAAGTTCCCGAATGAGAAACCTGAAACCAATAACAAGGAATACGGTCAACTCCACGAAAAAAATGTACATTACATACATTGTGTGTCTTAAGGAGATCTACATTTTTTGTTAGCTATCTCTTACGGTTTACTGGCTATGCAAATTCCGCAAAATTTATCCAGAATAAAGATGTCTTCTGAAGCTATTCCCAGAAAATTCAAGATGTATATTTTATTTGTCGTGTAATATATTTAACATACAATATTTTAACCAAAATTTTTGAGAAAATAAAAATTTGCAAATATTTTTCCATGTGAAGGGTAGTTAGAGGTAGGGGATTTTCTTGAAAACCTTTGTGTCGCATCCTTTGAAGATAAGGAATACCGACTTTGGTATTTAACAGCCTTTTTGTTTTTGAGCTACGGTGCATGCACGCAAACATACATACATACACATACACTCCTTCCTAAAAATGCTTTTTTTGGATTAAGGGGGTATCAACACATATATTTCTGATGAAATCTTGGTATCGAGTTTTGGGTGCAGTATAATACCTTCTCTATATAACATGTACGTGGTATGTTTGGAGAAAGTAAATACATTTTGTTACATATCTGCATTTAAAAGGGTGCAACTGATTTAGCACCGACAAACTATTCAACAGTAAGCACCAACATCTATGCAGAGAGCTTTATATACTTCCATTTCTATATATATGTACATTTATACTATTATAATACTATTGTTACATCAAGACATGAACACATTTTATAATGCATATTCCAATGCAATATTGATCAAATCAATGTGCCAAAAAGTCTATCAAATAAAGCAGCATAAATGGGAATTAATAGTTTAGTAACAACTGTTCATATAAATAATAAGAAAAATCTTATGTGTTACACTCACATTACTTTTGCTACCTGTTACACAAACAAACCTCTTAAAAAAATTATTCTTCTTTCTATACTATACTAATAGAGATAAGCATTTCAAAATGATACTACTTAGTATATTATAAATAGAAGGGAACTATGGGAGCAATAGTCAAATGTTTTAAAAGTTGCTCCCATATAACTTCACTGAAATCTTTACATAACCAGGAGTAAAACAAAAGCTGCACAGACAACTTCCTGTTTGAGAAAAGTATAAGTATTTTAAAATTACAATAACAGAGAATATCTCAGAAACAGCTTACAACAAAGATGTAAAGGACATAAATTGTATGTTTAGATAAGATGTACATTCTTTGTATAGTAAGTTTTTGTTTATGGAAAAGTAATTCAGAATGAACAGGACTTCAGAGGTTATTATTAGGATATTCAGCATATAGATTTTATTTGTCATGTAAATATCTTTATTATATGGTATTTTAATCAAAATCATTAAAGCCATTTCTGAGAAAATCAAATTTTTTCCACGTGGTTCATCCTTGGGAGATACTAAACTTAAATACCAAGGTTGCTATTTAACCACATTTTGTTTTTGCACGCATGCATGCACCCACACTGGTCCTTATTTCTTTGGATCCAGGGGATCTCAAAACACATATTTCTAGTGAAATCTCAGTATCAAATTTTTGGGTGGAATACAATACCTTTTTACTATGTACCTTGTATGTAAGTGTTAGAGAAAATAAAAATATTGATGATTTCATTTCTTGTCGCAACCAGAAAACAGCTGATTGTACTCTTCCATTCATCAAACATTTTTTGTACAAAATTTCTATTAATTACAGTTTTGTTTAGACTTGCCCAAAAGTTGTTAAATGTTATCAGTATATGTATATATATATATATATATATATGTATATATATATATATATATATATATATATATATATATATATATATATATATATATACGAATGTAATAATAATGATAATAATAATAATATTGGAATTACCATAATCATCATCAGAGCTTTTTTTTTTCCTGGTGGACTGCAGTATAGCCTGCTTTTGGAATGCCTTTCTAGATGTTTTGAATAAAAAAATTGTAAATGGATCAATATTCCAACCCTAATTTGCATTTTGCATGGGTACGTGTTGACTTGCAAGCATGTCACTTTTGTAAATATTTGGAAAATCTGTCTTAATCTTAACACTACTGGCACAATTTTCTGAAGGAGACCTTATCTTTTAATAACAATTTTACACTTTGACTAAAGTAATTAGCAACTAGCCATGGACAGCTAACCATGAAATATAACAAGGGAGTAAATTATTAAAAGCTTACCATCACAGTTGGATATTTGTGGAAAAATTCACATTCTTAACAATAACTAGAGTTGGTCTGGGGGAGTATAACTATGACATAGAGTAGACAATGTCTCTACGGCCATTTCAAAATGTGTTGCACTATCCAACATTGCTCAGGGCCTGGTTTCGTTCAGTTCCTGGTAGTAGATAAACCAGTGAACACTGAAAGAGAGTGCAGGTTGAAAAATGTTGAAAATACGAAAGGGTAGGCGTTCGACACTGAACAAACTTGTGGATTATTCAAATATATTTTGAGTGACAGAAAAAGAGCATTTTCTTTCAATACGCTAATTTATCTTGTAACTCACTACAATGAATTTTGAGTGAGTTTGGTTGATTTATGTTCATTGTCTTTTCAAAGCTCTGCATATTATCATCCTGATTTTTTGTATCAAGCTTTATACTTTTATTTGTAAAAGTACAAAGCATTTTTGTAAAATGAGAAACCTCAACTATTTGAAAATATTAGTGAAGGAGAGAGATTAGATCACCTACCAGCTAGAATGATGATCACATGGCAAACATATATTATTATCATTAGCAACCAAAGCTACACTTGCATTATTTATGAGAAGCACAAGTTATTAAATTCTCTCTCCCTTTCTCACTATTCTTTCTCTTCCTCTTTCTCGCTCCCTCTCCATCACTCATACCCTCTCTTATCACTGTGCAAGCAAGATGTAATTTAATTTTTTGAAACTTTAATATAACTGATTCTTCTAGGTATTAATAAAAAACTTAACATGAGCAAAAGTTTAACAGCATATAAACTTTCACTTGTTCTTATGCCTACTATGAGATCCAAACTGTACACAAGTACACAGACAAATTTTGGTATAAAACTTCAAAAATGTTCATACTACAGAAATTTTGTAAATAACAAAACTTACATATAACAAGCTTTTGTTATTTAATAGTTTTTTGAAACCTTAACAAATGGCAAATATTTTTATCTTTAACCTATTCTGTAAACTGAGCTTATGGCATATTATATACACAAATTTCATGACAATCATTTTAAGTGGCCATTAAAAAACAAATCTGTGTTCCATTCACATTATTTTCTCTACATCTCTGTAACAATTTATTGTTAAAAAGCTTATTCTTCTATTTACTTCAGCTAATCGAGAAAAGCATTATCAGAAATGGTCTTATTTCTTGCGTCTTTATATGTAGAAGTGAAATAAGATAAAACATTACGTTAAAACAATAGTAAAATCTTCTAAAAGCTGATTGTTATGTGATTGAAATTTGTTTCTTTGCATGGCCAGGAGTTAATAAATTCCCGTATGAGAAAAGTTAAGTATTTTACAATTGAAACCAATAACAAGAAATATCTCGGAAATTATCAACTCTACAAAAATAAGGTATATGACATAAATTATGTGTTAGAACAAGATATACAGTTTTTCTATGTTGAGTTTTTGTCTATCTCTTACAGTTTACTAGTTATGTAAAATTCAGCAAAATTCATCCAGAATGAAGCAAGTCCTCAGAGATTATTCCCAGAAAACTCAAAATATACATTTTATTTGCCATATTAATTATCTTTAAAATATGGTATTTTAATCAAAATCATTACAATTTGAGAAAAGCAAAATTTTCAAAAATGTTTCCACGTAAAGGGTAGTTTGAGGGGGGCAATCTTGGAAGTTACTTAAATACCAAATTTGGTATTTAAAGATCTTTTCATTTTTGGGCCATGCTGTAAACGACACACACTAACCTTTTTCTAAAAGTGCTTCTTTTGGATTCAGGGGGTCTCAAAACATGTATTTCCAGTGCAATCTGTGTGTCAAACTTTTTAGTGGAATACTTTACTTTCTTTATACACTATGTGCATAATATGTGTAGAGAAAGTAAATGTACATTCAAAATTTTAAAGCTACAATTTTTGGCTTCAATATAGTCTATTATGCTCTCTGGTTGAAATTATTATTTACAGATAAGAAACTACCAGGCAATTTATGATTACTGTTATCACATATATAGATTATTATCATCATCATTTCTATATTATATCATCTATATAGAAAATAATATTTTATGCAAAAAGAGCTTTATGCACATGAAGTTTTAGTTACGTAGTAAGAGATTAGGTATTCCCATTGAAAAAGTCAATGAAGATCCAAAAATTGTAAAAAGTGATAAAACCTGGATTTACCTATAAACAAAAAGAGTACTTGGTCTGGGTCTTCCCAGCAGAAGATCCCGGAACAGACGAAATAAACAAGAAGGTTAGCAAGATGATCTTCAAATAGGAAATTTGTTTTTCCACTTTTTCAAAATCCTCTTTAACTTGAGAATTTGTTTAACCTTATTTAAATTTCTCTACAATAATAAAGAGGTCTGAGGTAATATCTTTCTATATTCAGTAACTTTGGGAAAGTAATAATAAATACATTAGTAACAAAACTGACACATTTTAAGAACAGTTTTGTCATTGGCCACACATCCATGCACTGATTTTTAGAGTATTTAAACAACAGTGTAATGAAAAACATAAGAGAGAGGTAGTAAATAAGTACTGAATGCTTCCCTATTTCTCATAAAAATCAATGAGAGTTTATGTTTCTTCAGCCCCTGGGGGCTTTCTGTACTTCACCTTCTATAATCTTTATTCATCTAGCTTTCATATTGCAAAATATTTCCTCTTTAGTTTAGCTTTCAGTGTGATGCTATTTTACAATTTCAAAGTGCTCTTTGTAATTCAATAGTTTATATACTCAGACTGACACTCCACATGGCATATTGACATACACATGTTCAATAAATTTAGGTTAAAAAAAAAAAAAGTGACAGATGAATCCTTTGTTCATACTTGTGTATCCTATTATTTATATAACCAATTTTAAATATTATTCAACAAACACCTGAAGGAAAAAAGTACCAGAGGGGAGGAAGTTCATTCTACTCCCCATGAAAGATCTTTCTTTATATCTAGATAAAAAGAAACAAAAAAAGTTTATTAAAATAACATGTGCCATGCTGTATGCCCTGCTGAAGTTCAGAAAAAAACTGTGTTAATTTATTTTAACCATCCACACCACAATAATAAGCGACAAAAGTTTGATACTAAGATTTCACTGGAAATACATGTTTCAAGACCCCAGATTAAAAAAAAAAAGGTCCCGGTGACAGACTTTGTACAACATATCTCAAAAATGAAAAGTTGGTTAAATACCAGATATACAAAAAAATTTACAGCACAAAACATTTAATATATATTGTTAAAACATACAATTTTGTTTTATAGAATTAACCATTTCCGAAGATATTTTTGTTATTGATTTACATTCTAAAACTTTACTTTTTTCAAATGAGAAATGTCATTCATTTCACACCTAATTTTTGTTTTATTCTTCGGCATGCAAGGAGCACCAAATTTCAATTATCACTCATTTGACAATTGCTTTAATTCCCTTCTATTTATAAGGAACTAATTAATAAGACATTTCTGCTAATATTTACGTTGATTAGTATGAAGTAGGTAGAAGAATAAATTTTTGTAAGAATAGTAGATCTGCAGAACAGCTAGATAAAATCATGTGTATGGGACAAATCAGATTTTTAAACTAATTCTTTTTATTTTTCTTTCTAGTAATATGCTCGCTTTCTAGGACCTATCATTTTTTCAAGACCTTTATTATTAATATTAGGTAATTATAGAGAACTTGGGCACCTCTACAAATTAAACAAATTGTGGTTTGACTGTAAGTTTGGTTTATACTTGTTACGTTTTCACCAATTTTTTTTATCAGAAAAGCTCCGTAATTAAGTTAAACATTAATTTATTACGTGCGCGTAGCAATCCTTTTTTGCAAATATTTATGAAGTATGCTGCCTAGAAGGAGTAGAATATAAATAAAGAAGTCTTGTAGTACTTTTGCAATGTAAATATATAATAATACTACACACTAAAGTGCCTAAAACCTGAATTTCATTGTCGGCGGCAGGCGAACAGTGTTGTGGAATGCAACACCGGCATATGTTGCTAGACGCTATGCTGATGTATGACAAGTATGTTTCACGCAGATACAGCTGATCAGTGAATTTTACTATGCAGAACTTCGGCCACTCTAAAATCGAATGAAACTAAGTGCGATTGATTGACTTTATATTTATGATGACAATTTCAAAGCCTGTGGATTTCAAATTTAGCGCGAGGTTAGGTTCCAATCCGTTTAGGTTAGTGTGTGTATATAAATTTATGTTTCTAATTTTATATTCGTGGTAGTACCTCATTATCGATATTTCCAACAACTCCTAACAGCGCAATGGATACAACATTAGTTTTTTAAACCAACTCCCCACCCATAATCCCTCTCTAACCACACCAGTCCCGTTAGAGTGCAAAACTGGCATAAGTTGCAGCGGAGAGAGTTAGCGGCCCAACTTGTAAATAATTAACTAATATTATTATTATTATTCAGCAACAACGTATTGAAATCTTATGCAGAAACGTTTTGGTAACAGTTTCAGCAACCAGAGATGAAAGAAACCAAGGAAATAAAAATGTTTTAAATTTCTAGCATTATAAAACCATCAAACTGAAAAATCTCAGTTATTCAGATTAAATGAAGGTATTTGAAGCTCTAATAAGAATGTTGGAGAAGTAGAGCTAATGCAAAAATGACTTTTGTTTATGACCACATTTCTTAAACTATATTAAACATGCTCCCACTTAAAAGTTATAATAAGCAGACCTTTTATTTACAGTTGTTCATACAATATAACACTTATGGTTATTAAAAAAACTGAACTATCAATACCTGGAGCAAATTACCATTAATTTTTCACATGACTTGAAAAACACGGAAATGCTTTGGTGTGTGTGTGTGTGTGTGTGTGTGTGTGTGTGTGTGTGTGTGTGTGTGTGTGTGTATACGCAATCCGTAACTTGGAATAACTGTAATTCTTACTAGATTTCAACAAGGTTACATCTTAAAATATATTCCATTGTGATAGATATACAATCGTTGCATCACTCAAACACACACAAAGCTATCCTCACATACACAAAAGGCTCTTATGTAGTTTAGGCAGTAAGTAGGTAAAACTTCCACTGGCGATCCGAATTTGAAAATATTGAAAACATTGTTGTTCAGATGTGAAATGCACCAGATTGCAGAGGTTTTGCCTTCTTCTTGGGATCATTGGGGTTTTAGCTCCACAGATCCCTCGGCTATACCCTGTCGTCGTTCTGCCTTCGGCCACAACTACATCAATCTTCTATTTATAAAAAAAAATGTCCCTCGGCTACGCTTTTCGGCTTAGGGCCCTAAACGTTTATAACAGACCAGCAAGCAGCTCTAATGGTAGAATAATAAAAGTACCAAATCCAGATCACGTTTTGAAGTAATGCCAAGTAATGTAACCAACGTATATAAATAATTCCTTGTTTATTACTGTAGCCACTTTTTCAATCTAAATATATTAAACATCATAACCGATGAATTATGATTAGATAAGTGCCAATTTTTTATGGGGCTTATTAAACCGTAAGGATAAACTCTACTACCAAAATTTTTGATAAAAATTAATCTGCCTAGAGGTTTATCACTGCCTAAGTTTCTTCCCTGGCAGCTGTCAACACAAATGTTTAAGTTTTTATTTCTTCGTTTCTAAAACGCGAAGGCAGAAAATGACAAGTTCCGAAAACTTACCTGTTCAGTAACCATCAGTTGCATTAGGTAACGTTGGCCTTCCATTTACATGATTTTTCTAGTTTATTTTTTTAAGTAAACAATTACTCAACACTTTCATAACATTTGTGATTAAAACTACTTGCAAAATGTTTTGTTTTGGGTTTGGAATTGGCGCTTGTGGCGCGACCTATAGGCATTGCCCAAGCATCTTTACCATTAATACCAACTATTAAATTTCTTTGATTCAATTTCAAAATCTTTGGCGATTTATAAATAAGAATAAGTGATACTGCCATTCATAATTTTATAAATGTCAATATTAACGTGATCATCTGAAAATATCTTTCATCCTCCTTTCAAGTAATACGTAATATTTGGGAAAATTCACGATTGAATTGAATTTATGTTTGCTGATTTCATTTACTGAATTGTATTTATTTTTGCAAATTTCATTTGCTAAATATTTCCATGCAAACGCAAAACAACTACCCTGTTTGCTACTTTTATCTTTTCTTTGTATCTTTGAGGACCAAGTACCGGCACCATAGATTACACTTCACCAGAGATTGGCGAAACTTTGCTAAGGCGCGGTTTACCTTTGGCGGTATATTTAAACATTTCTAAACGTATTTCCTTCTTCCACAAAGCTTTTAACTAAATATACTAATTAAACCTAAACCTTCCCTTTTTGCTTTATTCACAATTTATTTTATTCATTGTAGTTTTGCAGGGTTTCGTGATCTTTCAAAGCGATGACGTGAAATAAAGCTACACAAGATAATTGTATTTGACTTTACAGGAAAGAATAAAATAAAATAAAGAAATAAAAATATAGTATAGATTCGAAAACCAAATGTTTTGTCTCATATCCACTTGGTCCGAAGAACACCCACCATGTCAAGTAATGAAACTTCCCAATGTAAATATAATGTTATGGCGGAAAATCGCATACCTTTAGCCTGCTGAGCGCAGGAAAAAAAAAAAAAAATCAGAAAAAGCTTGTGGTGTGTGTGTGTGTGTGAGAGAGAGAGAGAGAGGGGGGGGGAGTGTGTACCACAGTATAACTCAAAAAAGAAAAGTCGGTTGTTATATTTAAATTCGGCATCTTCCACGGCCGTGACGGGAACATGGACAAGTACCCCACCCCAACTTTTCTCAAAAATGGCAATAACGATTATGGTTAAAATGCTTAAGACAGTTTCGTGACAAATGAATGGGTATATCGTGAAAACATTCCGAAGACCTCGAATGTCTTTTACATAATTGAGATAAAAGAAAAAAAAAAAATTACTGCACAAAAACCGTAATTCTCATAAAGCAACAATTTACGTCAAATAATTTAATTTGTATCTTTTTTTTTTGCTTTATTTGTATAGCCCCCTTTAACATCAATTGTCGTATCGGGGGCTTTCACTTGTGAAATTGTAGGTTCAGAACATTAGGTTACATTTTATATTACTAAACACATGCACATTCACACTTCCAGACTTAAATAATTCCGGTTAAAGAGAAATTCCCCGCCCCAGCCGGGAATCGAACCCGGGACTTTCGGGTGAGAAGTCAGCTCACCGACCACTCGACCACGGAGGCAGTCAATTTATATCTTTTATATTTCGGATATATTTCTTGGTATGAAGTTTTAAAAGCATTTCTTGTGCATGTATAATATAAATAAAACAATGATCACTATTTACCTATCTTTCAATGTCCTGTACCCATAGCCCCTTGAAGCAGGATCCCTAAAACATTCCAGTAACTTTCAATCATATATCCTGAGTTTTGTTTCCTGTAGCTTTATTGACTGATAAACAATTGTTGCCATGGCTTCTTAAATGCCCCCCATATACAGAACTGAACTAAAGCTAAAAATTGAATAAAAATATGTGTTCCATTCACATGATTTTCTCTACATCTCTGCAACAAATTACTGTTAAAAAGCTTATGCTTCTATTTACTTCATGTTAATCGAGAAAAAATTAGCAGAAATAGTCTTTTATTACTTATTTCCTTGTAAGTAGAAGAGAAATAAGGGAGTACCATAGGTTAAAGTGATACTTAAAAGCTGGTTGCTATGTGACTGAAGTTCCTTTGTTTGTATGGACAGCAGTTGGCAGATTCCTGTATGAGAAAATTAAGTTTTTCATAGCTGAAACCAAAAATATCTAAAAAAAAAAAAACAATCAACTCCGTGAAAAAAATGTATATAACATAAATGTTGTGTTTTAACAAGCTCTATGTTTTTTGTGTAGTAAGTTTTTATGTAAGTCTTACGGTTTAGTAGTTATTCAAAATTCCATAAATTTCATCCAGAATAAAATAGTCTTCAGAGGCTATTCCCAGAAAATTGAAGATTTACATTTTATTTGTCAGGTAAATATCTTTAATATACAATATTTTAATCAAAATTATTAGAGCCATTTTTTAGAAAATCAAAATTTTCGAAAAAAGTTCTATGTAAAGGGTAGTTTGGGGTAGGAGGTATTTTCCTCGAAATCTTCGTGTCACATCCCTGGAAGATACTTAATTTAAATAACCAAGTTTGGTATTTTACCGACTTTTTGTTTTGGAGTTATCATGTTCACGGACACACACACGCGGACCTTTTTTTTGATACAGGGGACACTAAAACATATATTTCCGGTGAAATCTCTATTTTTAATATTTAAAAAAGTGACTACCTACTTAATTATGCTTGATATATGCATTAAATCTTTAGAAAACTTTGCATAACAACTGGTATATTAAAAAAGTATTACTAAAAGCAAAAGCCAAAAAGAAAATTATGCAATAATTATGATTTGATACAAATCAGTGAAATCTGCATCAAAATAATATGAAAATCCAATTCTGTACTCTTAATTATGATGCTGATCTTTCCTAATCTAAAATTGAATCTCATTTTACAGTGCCATTACCATAACAGTTCAGTTGCTGTGTAAATTTTCCTCATAATGTCTCATTTTTGGGGTTTCACTTTCTCTTCTAAACAATGGTGCAATTTTAAAAAATCTACATAATTATATTTTATATTTCTCATGCAAAATCTTCACTTTGTTTTCTCTTCATTTCAGCAACAAAGAGTAAGAAAAACAGTTGATAGTATTCCAGTGCTGTTGATAGTGAAAAAACAAGAAGTTATTGCCTACCTGGTTAGTGTGGTTGTAGTGTGTCTGCCTCACATTCAAAAGGTCGCGAGTTCGAATCTCACTTAGGGTGAGTTACCCCGATATGGTTTTTTTCGGGGTTTTCCCTTATCCTGAGAATATGAATGTCATGTAACTTTAAGCTCCATGGACCCAATTTGGGCATCATTTCACCAATTTCATTCATCATCCGATACGACCAAGCATGTTAAAGGATGTTAAACTACCAAAAAACATTTTTGATGTCACTCCAGTTGCTTAACAAACTATATGGCAACAAACATTACAGTAAGAAGTTTACATAATGCCAAATACAGGAAACTTTTTAAGAGCAGTTGTTTAAGCTTAACAAATAATTGTAGCTACCTTCTTAACAAGAACTTACAGAATAGCACTGATTAGCTTTTAGCATGACATTCATCTCTCCACATGGTGTACAAAAATGTTAAGATCTGATTGAAAATCATGACAGAATTTTTCAATTATTTTGAATCAATATACATTTCTGTAGAAGAGCTAGCGGAGGAGATATCCAGTCCCTAAGAGGAATATGTACAAAGTAGCATCACATAATAAGATTGATTACAGAATTTTTCCCAGGAATCTCCTTCTTTCAATAAATACAACATGCAACTAAACATTACACAGGACTGACTGGCTTTACTTCCCTTCTGAAGGAAGTCATACTAAGGATTTTTGCATCAGAAAAAATTCATCAACCTCCCACAGGTTTGAACCCGCAATCTCTGGCTTTAGAGGGCAGCATGGTAACCACTGCACTAAGGAGAGCAACAGACCAAATAACATCCTAATAGTGTTTTGGGGTATACTTTGCAGGGTCAAAGTAAAGTGGGAGAAAGCGAGGTAGAGAGGGGAGGGGAGGGAGAGAGAAAATTGTCAACTGATATGCTCCTTGATGCTCATTTATACCCTCCTTGTTTTCTCCCTTTATTTCTTACCTGCCCTCTCTTCTGATTGCTTATCACTTACCTTTGTCCTCTGAAAGCCATGCCAGTCTCAACTTGATGGATATGATGGTCCTTCCTGAAAGGTCCTCTACCCATCTTGGAAATAATGAAAACTTTTAATGTAAAGAATAGTTGGGAGATTTCCTTAAAAAATGTTTGTATTATATCTCTGGGAAAAACTGAATTTAAGAAACAGTTTTATATTCATCAAACACTTTGTTTTTCAGTCATGCTGTTCTCTGCACATATGCAAACTTTTTATTGGGTAGGGCTTCAGAACATACACTTCCCTTGAATTTGGATTCAGGATACCTCAAAACATGTATTTTCTGATGAAATCTTTATATCAAATTTTGGGTGGAACATAATACAGAGAAGACACAGTTATGAGTGTAAGCACAATTAATGACTCACTATATCCTTTAGCATCTAATTATTTATTATATTATGATATTTTCTTTAAGTGAAGGTCTTGAAAGGCATTAAAATGAATAGTTCTTATAGAAATTCATAAAGAACCAATATCAATAGCAGGAGCAAGACTTCTATGATAAAAGGTTCTGTTACATTTCATTCTAGTTGAATGTGAAAGGGGGTTTTCAAACTATCACTACCAATGAATTAATCAAAGATTTAACAATCTAAGACTGTTTTATTTGAATGCAAAACAAGTGTTTCACTTAACTTGTCTTTTTGTGGAAGTTTGTAAACAGTATTGTTATATTCATTTATTTGATGAGTTGATTAATTACACTAAACACCACTTACTTGGGATTTTTGCCAGAACATGTTTCGAAGGACTAGTTTCCTTCATTTTCAACGGGACAATTAGTCAACTCCTTGCGGTGAAGCTGGTGCACATAACAAGAAAACAAGAGCTGGCCACATGGGAACACATCTTCATTGTAAAGAATAGAAACAGGGTTTTCAATTTCTACGTTCCACAGAAGGATGTGTTTAGCAAGTTCATTGAAACACCACCAGAGTAGACAGCAATTACAACATCGCCAGCTTCACCACAAGGAATTAGTCGATGTCCGGCTGAAAATGAAGGAAACTAGTCCTTTGAAACATGTTCCAGCAAAAATCCCAAATAATTGTTGTTTAGTGTAATTGACTCATTGTCAAATAAATGTGTTTCACTGCTTATGTCCTCCAGCACCCATCCATGCCAATCATATGAGGGGCAGTCAAATGAAAACCGAACTTGCTACAAAGTTACAAAAAATTTTGTTTTATTAAAAAATAATTGTCATAAGTGTTAATACATTTATCCCATTGTGAGACAAAATGATCAATTCCAGTCTTGTAAAAAGAGGCCGTCGCTGACATCCACCATCTCACCCTCTTGCACTTTCTCATTAGAATGTCTTTCTTCAGGTTGTCAAAAATGTGGAAGTCACAAGGGAAAAGATCTGGACAGTATGAAGGATGGAGCGTTTCCAAGCCAAAGTCTGTAAAGCTTATCCCTCTCCAAACTGGTAATATGGGGACCAGCATTGTCATGCAAAAGGACGATTCTGTTCGACAGCATTCCAGGCCTTTTTGAATTTATGGTACGTCATAGTTTCATTGATTGTGGCTCTACGAAGTCGACAAGCAGAGGGCCCTCACAGTTGAAGAAGAAGCTCATCATGTCTTTCACCAAACTCATATGGTTTTCTTTGGCAGGAGAGAATTGACATTTTCCATTGTTGGCTCTCGGGCTCAAAATGGTTTCAGTGCATTTCATCCTCTGTAGTGTTATGTGACAGAAGTACATACTCTTCTTCAAACATGTAGCCATTCTGTCAACCTTTTGTTCCTTCATCAGTTGAAGCAAAACCCACTGCACACAAATGCTTTTGGAACTGCATGTGTTCTTTGATAATGGTATGCACAGATAGTTAGCTAATGCCAACCTGAACATGAATTTCTTCTGCTGTGATTCCTCGGTGTTCCTGGATCAGACCATTAATCTGCACAATCAGGTGTAAATGCTCAATGGGCCTGTTCCATTGTCGCAGATCATCTCGTGCTCTTTGAATATCTCTTCTGCCACTCAAGCACACTTCTCAGGGACATGCAGGATTCGCTAGATACTGCAGAAAGTGTTCCAGCACCTTCAGCCACCAAGAAACAAACACACCTCCATTTTCAATGTTGGACAAACACAATTTTCACTATGCTAATCTCCAGAGCACTTCTTCTACTCCACAGATGGCAGTATCGATATGTAATAGTGTTGCCAACTTCTGCAATAAAAGTATTTTATGGCAGGTGTTTGGTTTTCATTTGACTGCCCCTCATATTTTATGTGGACCCCTGCTATGCTTTAACTAGAGGACTTCAAACCTACCTTCTTACACTGAGTCTAGCTAATGATGCCCTTGAGAACATGGAGTAATGATATGTAAAGGTATAAATAATTAAAATTTGGTTGAAATAAACCATGCTAAACTGAGATGAGTCAGAGAAATTACAAGCATTTACAAATATTTTGAGGTTTGATTTTATAAAATAAAATATTTACAGCCTTTTAGAGTTTATATAAAAAACCTGCTTGATGTTTGTAAGCTAGGTTATTACATTTTGTGTACAGCACTTCAAAAATTAAAAAACATTTTCTAGTGTTGTTCACTGTATAAATATTCCTTTCCAGTCCTCTTTTTAATGCTTGGGTGCACCAATTTTTTTTTATTTCTTGATCTTTTTCTTTGACTTTTTATTATGTTTATTCATAGATAATTTCCGCTTTTTGCTGGTTGCCTTTGTGTTTCCTTGTTCTTCATCAATCTGAAAGAATTATTATGCTGTTTATATATTTCATTAAAAGCTAATCTATTTTTATATAAGCATATACAAAAAAAACTTTTGTTTAATTATATTTGAGTTTTTTAAAATTAGCAGACTTTTCATACCTTTATTAATGGTATGGCAGTATTGTAAAGAGGACATTCTCGTTTTTTATGACCAGTTTGATGACAGTTGAAACATAATTGTGATGGTTCAAATGCTCCACAAATGTG
The DNA here is from genome assembly GCA_030762935.1 of Hymenopus coronatus. Lineage (NCBI taxonomy): Eukaryota > Metazoa > Arthropoda > Insecta > Mantodea > Hymenopodidae > Hymenopus > Hymenopus coronatus. The sequence continues at coordinate 38,521,900 of CM060888.1, forward strand.
ATCAGTGAGGCAACAACGCTTGCATTTATCACAGTGACTCCACGATGGTTTGACACATCTTTGGCATATGTAACAATGTACATATGTCCTTCCATCCTGCAAAACATAAGTTTCTTAAATGAAAAAACAAAGCTTGAAGTAAATAAAACATGGTGTACCTCAAAAATCAGTCCTAAAGTTTTTATTCTTTTACGCATGTATAACTTTTTTTTAAAGATGAAGGTATAAACCATTCATTCACACTAGTGCCACTTCCCTACCATGATCAGATGGCTATTTGAGGGTTTATTTGGCATATAGTATGAATGAACGAATGATTTATTTCCACAACTTGTGCATTACGTTTTACAATTTTTCTTTATACATTACTTTCAGTGGCTGTATTTTCTCTTGGTCCACTATACATATTAATACCATGACTATTCTTATATATGTCAAAATTGGGAAGCTTAAACTACTAAATGGCATAGTTGTACTGTTTACAGATGGCATTACTGAGCTCTATGTATGTGAATGAATTAAAACATCCTAAATGCAATGCAACATGTGTAAATTAACTTTTAAATGGGACATGAAGAATAATCTAACAATAATAAAAATATAAATAAATCTACAATGCGTTTCAAAGGTCCCGCATATTTTCTGCTACAACTAAATAGAAATTTTTCTCAAACATATTGGTTTAATTGTTTTTTCACAAAGCCTTGTGTAGGACAGGAGTTGGTTAGGTAGAGTCAAACTGAAAAATTCAATGCTCAGTGGCTGAGCAACCGGCTAGATATCAGGAGATCCATGTTTCAAATCCCGGCTATGGCATTGAATTTTTCAGTCTGACTCTAAACCAATACCAATTGACCATAATAGTTGGCTATACTATGAATACTGGGACCTTAAGTACTTACAACATTGTAAGTCGCCATTGGGGTTGTCATCTCAAAATAATTTGAGATCACCTTGTGGTTTACCGGGAAACATGCAAGTCAGTTGAGAAATTCAATGCTATGCCAGCATGTTGCCATGGTAGCTCAGTGGCAGAGCAACCAGTTAGAGATCAGGAGATCTGTGGTTCAAATCCCGGCTATGGCATTGAATTTTTCAGTCTGAATCTACCTTTTCTCAAAGATGTTCAGAGACTTCAAACACTATATTTTAAAAGACATTTTTTCACAGATACAAAACAATCTTAATTTAATTGAATATAATTAGTGAGTTGATTTTTGTAATGCTACATCACTTAGTATTCTTTAAATGGAAGAAACGTTTCTGAAGCTATGTACTTCTAATGTAAATTTCCACTTGACTGTTAGCATTGTGGGTCGTGGTGGTTGACCTTGTCTCGGGTGGTGATTGGATGGACCTTTGCATCAGTAGGCAGGATTTCAAAATTGAAATTGGTTCTGTTTTTCCATAAGTAAATATTTTCCCAAATTATTTTGCAATGTTTTTAGTATTTAGTATTTTCAGACTTCTATTTATATTGCGTTAGTCTTTCCAAAAATGGCACACTACCGCTGATTTGTCTTCTTACTTTCCTTTTATGTTTCTTTCAGTTTTTCCGATGTGGATTTTCTCACAGTCACTGCATCTGAACTTGTATATTCCTGGCTTATTTTCCCGTGGAATGCATCTTTTAATCTTATTCATTCATGGATACCCAATAATGGAAGTGAGACATTAAAATAAAAAGTAAATATATATTTTGGTCCTTTGGGGTGTGAAACTCCAACCATACCAGTAAAATCAACTCTCACATATCATACCTTACAAGGTGTGGCCATTCAGAAACATGATACTGCAGTATTATCTGTCTTATAATAATAATAATAATAATAATAATATGCTGCGTAACTGTATCTGCATTCAGTGACACCCATCTGCATCCAACCACGCCATTATACTGATTGATTTAGTTGGGCCCTCCCCATCCTTTTCCATAGTTTCTCTCGAATGCACAACATATATTTTGACAAGATGTAATCTTGTGATCCTTGGTTAATAGGTTAGCCACTCCTATCATACTTTAGACTGCATGGCTATAAATCCAGATGTTGAGGTTTGCATTATTTAATGGAGTCATCTTGTGCCATGTTAGCACAAATTAAATAACACTCTGTCAACCTTGCATCATTCATCTAGTTCTGTAGGCATCGCCAGGTGGCTCTACTGCCTGGACATATCTCTTGGTGTTAAGAAAGTTACCACGAGAATGCCTGGTGTTCCGAGGTCAAGAGTCTTGCTTGCTGCTTAGGGGTAGCAACAGTTGTAAGGAGTGAAGAGTAAGAGACTCAACAATGAGCAACTAGCTCAAAATCTGGTAACAGAGAAGCCACTGTGCAGCCAGCCTGAAATGTAGTTGAAGGAGGCTTGCTTGCAGTGATGTCTCAACAGTTCTTTGACATTGAAGTTTTAGTGGCAATTATGCTATCCATAATTTTGAGTTACAACTGCAGAAGGTTTTGGGCTTGCAAGCATGTTACTATAAGTTTAATTAACTGCATAACTGCTACAACTTTGTGATCCTGCTTCGTATGGAAGTCAGCCATTTTATAGCTATGCTGCTTTTCAAGGAAGTTAAGCGATGGAATTATATTCACAAACGAAGCTACTTCTCTTCAACTCATCTGCATGTGAATTCCTGTAAATAATGTAGGAGCCACCTTCTGAGTTTCTCCAGAGATTGCTAGGACTGTTATCTGACAGACAAAAGTGTTCCATTCAGGTGAGAATTTTCCATCTGTTTGGCTTTGTGTCATACTAGTTTCTTTCTTAAATATTATCTCTAAACTTATGAATTCACTTTTGGACTATTATCTTGATTTTTATTTTTATTTATTTATTTATGCTAAGCATTATACAGGTGAATATGATCGGTGTTCAGCCCTGGCTCTTTACCGGTCATACTCATATTTTACAATAGTTTATTAATTCTAGTTTATTGCATCATTTTGTCTATTTACTGTCCATATCCATTTATTTTTCACTTTGCATAAGAATTGTCCAATCTTCTTACTATCTTTTTGAAACATTTCAACTACTACTACATTTCTATCTATTTTAAACCATTTCTTATTAATATACTTTTTTCTCCAAATTTCAGTTCCTTTACATTTAAATAAAATGTGTTCTATATCTTCATTTCCGCCACATATAGGACATTGATTTTGTGGAATACCTTTCCTTAGACCTTTTAATCTCCATACTCCTGCTTTCAGCCATGCAATACCTTCTCGCTCCTCTTTATTTGTCACATCAATGTACTTTTCCCTTCCCCATGAGACTTTCATTGGTATATAGAAAACTAAAGATCTCTTTTCAGTTATTTCACTAAATATTTTTTGTATTTCTATATCCTCAAATCTTTTCCTTGCCAACTTCCAGAAGTTATTCACATTATTTTCTCTTCTTCTCCACATTTCCCCTAACCCACTACTTTCCAGGTTATTTCGAAGACAGTCTACCCATCCCTTGTTCTTTAAACTTTTCTCTTGATATACTAAACACTGTTTTAACAAATTCCTTTCTTCCAATTTCAATATCCTATGCCAAAATTTCAATGCCCTTTCCATAATCTTTCCCTTACTTGCCACTCTACCCAGCTCTATTTGTGCTACCTGCCTAACAGTTGCATTTGGTAACCCCAGTATTTCTTTGCAAAATTTCCTATGCACCTCATCTATGCCTTCCCATCCTCCTTCTAATCCCCATACTTCTATCCCATATAGCATTTTTGCCTCAACCACCATATTGTACACTTTTTCTAACCATCTAATATTTATATTAGGTGCTTTGTATTTGCAACTTCTAATAGCTGATAAAGCTCCTTTTCCTTTTGCCAATGCAAATTTCTTTTGCTTTTCCCAATTGCCACCACTATCAATTTTAACTCCTAGATAAATACATTCTCTCACTACCCTGTACTCCTTTTCATTCTCATTCTTCCATTTTTCATATTTGCTCAATTTTCCCCCTTTTTTGAACACTACAATCTGCGTCTTGTCCTGGTTCACTTTTAAACTCCACTCTTTACAGTAATTATTTAATGTTTGCAAGGATTGTTTCAAGCCATTCACTGTAATTGCACCTATAACTAGATCATCTGCAAACAGTAATCCTGGAATCTGAATATTATTAATTACTGGCATCGAGTTATTATTTCTCCCAATTTCTGTTAATACATCATCTATATATAAATTGAATAGGACTGGACTTAACTTACATCCCTGTCTAAGGCCTTTCTTTGTTGGATTTCTCTTGTTACAACCCCTTCCTCCACTCTTATACAAAAAGTATTTTCCTTATATAATGCTCTAAGGGTGTCCACCATTTGTTTACTTACTCCTTTAGTCAACAACTTATGCCACAGCAATTGAAGCTCTATCCTATCGTATGCTTTCTCTAAATCCACGAAAGCCATATATAACTTTCCTCTTTTGTCTTTCAAGTATTTATCTACCAGTGTTTTTATAATAAATAAGTTATCAACTGTCCTCCTCCCTTTTCTAAAGCCCATCTGAAGTTCCGAGAGGATATCATATTCTTCAACCCATGTTTGTATCCTGCTTGCCATAATACCAGTAAAAATTTTTCCTACATTTGATAATAATGCAATGCCTCTATAGTTGTTTGGTTTGTCAACACTACCCTTGCCTTTGTATATTGGATGTATGATTGCTTTCCTCCACTTATCTGGTATATACCCCTTCACCTTAATTGTGTTAAATAAGTCTACTAAAACCTTAACTCTGTTTATTTCAGTGCACCATTCCTTAAGGAACTCTGGAGGGATTCCATCTATTCCCGTTGCTTTATTTCTTTTCATTATTTTCACCTGTTGGATTATTTCTTCACTTCTTATTATATCATCGAGTATATCTACATAGTTATTACCTATTTCCCAATTTCCTATCTCATTTTTACTCTTTTTTTCCCCATACAAATTTTTAAAATATTCCATCCATTCTCCTGGTTTTATACTTGGTTTTGTTACATATTTATTATACATTGATTTCATAACCTTCCATATCTCATTTGCATTATTTTCATTTAGAATTCGTATCAAATTACTTTCATATTTTTTCATCCAGCTTGTTTTCTTTTGTTCCAGTAATAAATTATATAAATCCCTCCCTTGCATATACTCTTTCTTTAATTCTATGTTTCCTAATTCCCTCCACTTTATGAGCAGCTGTTTGACTTGTCTTTTAGTTACTCTACATTCTTCATCAAACCAGCCCTCATCTCTTTTGTAAACCTTCTTTCTCATTTTCATTTCCTCCCCAGCCCTTAGCATAATGATATTTAAGATATCCATAGCACTTTCAATTTCTTGTTCCTTTATCATAAAACTTATTCCACACTGACATATCTGGCCATAATTAGAGTTTAGTGTCTGCCTAAATTTATTGCAATACTCTTCCTTCCATTTGTATCTACTGTATTCTTCTATGTTGCACTTTTCCTCCCTTAAATTATAGACTATTTGCTCTGTGCATGTTTTTATGTCTACTATCAATGGAAAATGCCCACTGTTGGAACTTAAATTTAGTATCTTAAAATTACTTAAAATATACCCCATATTAATTGGCCATAATACATAATCAATCACACTTTGACCATTATTACTAACATACGTATATTCTCCATTCACATCTTCTCCATATTTCCCATTCAAAATATCAAAGGCATTCAATTCACAGAATTCTATAAATTTCATATAGCCTTTGTCAACTATCTTATCTTTGCTGTATCTAATTTTCTCAGGTTTCTCTAATGTATCATTGCTCATCCACCTATTCCCTCCAATAACATCATTTTCGCCAATCCTAATATTAAAGTCTCCCATTAATATAATCTCAGAATTACCATATCTCTCCTTTAAATGTTCTATTTCTATCTCTAGGTGTTTAAGGAGGTCCGGATTATGAAAGCGCGAAGGAAGAGGGGGATTGTATACTATGCCTATACATATAACATTTTCAACTATTTGTTTCTCCTCTAATACAATCCATAGTATTTCTTTTCTCCTTGACCAAGTTTCTTTAACTCCTTTACTTAACGTTTTCTTTACAAAAAAGCCTATGCCTCCAGATGCCCTCCCCTTTCTTGCTACCTTATCTCCTTTTATCCCTACAAAATCAAAATCCTTTACGTAAACCTGGTCCTCTTTTAGCCATGTTTCAGCTACCGCGAGATAATCAAGTTTTGTCAATAATTGATTTAAACTCCCCGCATATATTTTGTTTTTAACTCCCTCACAATTCCAGAATCCAAGCCTCCTTATATTCTCCCTTCCCTATTGTGAGCCTAATCTAAATCTAAATGTTTCTAGAGTCCTTTTACTCCTTAATTGTATCCCTTCTCGGGAAGAAATAGTTTTATTTCTATCTAAAACTAGCACGCTGCCATGTTCAGATGATATGATGTTGTCTTCTTCCCCTTCTGTATTTTCCCCGCTACTCTGTTGCCACGCCTTCTTTCCCTTCGCAGCCAAATTACGTGCGGCTATTACTTCCCCTCTTCTCGGTGACACTATTTTCCTAGGTGACGTCACTCTGGTGGCTCCTCCTCCTGTTGCTTCCTCTGTTGACGTCATTTCTTCGTCAGCTGTTATTTCTCTCGTAGGCAAGTTGGATGACGTCCTATCTGCGTATGCCGTCCTCATATCCATGCTGACAGGTAGATTTCGGTTCCAACACACACTTTCACTGTCTTCACCCACATCCATTCCTTTTTGTTTGGACTTTGATCTTCCTGTTGTGCTTCCTAAAGTTGGCGTTGACATTTGCTGAGTAATTTCCTCTGTGCCTGATTGGGGTTCTCTTAGCTCCTTCTTGTCCAGATGCGATGTCTTTTCTCCGTCAATCCACAATTGGAAATTTCTAATATAAGCTCTTCTTCCCTGGGCTCTTGCTTCTTTCATTTTTTGTACCAAATTTCTTTGCAGAGCTCTCTTCTTAGGTGATAAATCTTTATTAATAAAAATGTCTGTTCCTTTTAATTTCTTGGCTCTTTTAAGTACTTCATGTACTAATTGGGCTGTTGCAAATTTCACTATAATTGTTCTCTTGCCAAGTTGTCTTCCAACTCGATAAGCTTCAATAATTTCCCATCTGTACAATTCCAAATTCAGCTTTTCCTTCGTTATTTCTAATATTTCTTCTGCTGGCCATTTATACCTTCTTTCCTTAACTCCTGTGAACACTAAATTAAATCTTCTCTCCCTTTCTTCCAATCTTTCCATTCTTTCCTTAACCATTTCAACTTCCCTTCTTGCTTCCTGCACCTCAACTCTAACATCTTCTTTGATATCTGTTGCCATCTTTTCCAATTGTTTACCTATTCGTTGTTCCATACCTTCTATTTTGTTCATTTTCTCAGTCAGGTTTTCCAGCATTGTTATTATATCTGCAGGGCCGGGGTTTACCTCAATTCCTCCAATCACTAGCAACAAAGTTATAACACTTGCTAAAACCAATATGTTTGTCATCTTCTCTCCAAAACTGTGTTTACTATTCACCAATTTTACTTTTCTAAACTGTCCAATTCTTGCTCTATACACTGTAATGTCCACTCCCATCGTGACTTAGATCCTTCTTCCTTCACCGCAGGAGCACCTCTCAAAACACAACCTTCCTCTATCACTGCTGGCTTAGCACTCCCATTATCTTGATACCAAACGGCTTCTCAGAAAATAGTTTCTAGTTATATGAATGTGTGGGGAAATGTTTGTAAAATTGTCAATGTGAAGTTTGTCTCGAGTCTTAGAACATGGCCACCATGGGTTTTATGTTTGTCCTGATTGGAAGATTATATTACACTAGGTGGCAGTGATGTGGCTGACATGAAGATTTCATGTACAGGATATTTAGGGTGTTTTTTTCCCCTTTTGGAATCACTGGTGGACAGTTTTCCATGCAGTTTACTGTAATTTAAAGGTATAAGTGTGTGCAAGTGTTTGAGTGAAGTCACCATTCATTTTGTAATGTTGATTTTCTCAGAATTTTAGTTCCACTACTGGAATGTTAATTGAAGTAATTTATTTAGAGCTATATTGTTCTGCATGTGTTAACAAATATATATAAAATAATTAAGTATTCAATTCTGTGAATTTTCAGAAATCATAGTGGAGAAGAAATTGTACATTCTAATCCATTTATTGAAGATTGCTCATATTGAGTTTTTTCATTGCCAGTTACAATTTCAAAATGTAGAGCTTTATTAACAATTATATTTATGACTGTTAAACACTAGCGGATGTTTATTTTCTTTACTGATGGAGCTTTCTAACCAAATTGAAATGGCATTTTATTTATGGACGGTCTTTAACTGCTGTGATTCTTAGCATCCCATTCAATACTGGCATGAAAGACTGCTTTATTTTGCTCAGAGACCTCTTTATCAGGCTTGAGGTTCTTTTATGTGCCATAAATCTACAACACAGGATCAAATGCCTTTACTTTCCTTCCAAAGGAAGCCATGCTAAGGATTTTTATGCCCCAAAAAATCCATTGTCCTCCGCCAGGTTTGAACCCACCACTTTGGTATATGAAGTTATCATGGTAGCCAACACACACGTGATGTGCTCATACAAGATAAAATGTATAAATTATATAACTTTAGTTTTGGTTCATGGGTGTCAAAAAAGATTTGGGTTAAAATGGGACAATCTGATGTTATATCTTGGTAAAATGGATTATTTGACAATCATGCATAGGACAACATATCACGTTCAAGTCACTGAAGGGTTGGGCTTCTAGGTAAATATCAAAATAATGAAGCTTAAGAGTGTCAACTTTGACTCATTTTTTAGTCTAATTTTCTAAATTCGTTGTTTGGATTCCTTTTCATTGCTAATGTTAATTTCTACAAATAAAGTACATCAACACCACCAGGAAATTGAGCTTTTGTTTTATTATCATAAAAAAGGACACAAAAAAAAAAGGAACATAAAAATTATAGGGTTTTTAATAAAAATGTTTTGATGATGTCACAACTTGTGACACAATGATATTAAGAATGACTTGTTTATGTGTACAAGTATATTTTAAATCAGAGAGACAGAATTGTGAATTTTAATATTGTGGGAAAATGAACAGGAACATGGACATAAGAGTTAAGGAACTCCTGAGAAATTTAGGTATAAACAAAATGAGAAATCAGCGGTGTTTCTGATTCCACATTTGAAAGGAAAACAAAAGATTTTTAAAGCTCACTGAACATGGAGGAACTATCCATTTGGGAAAAACTATTCATGCACAAATATACATATAATTTATTGAATTTTGATTGTGTCATGTGTAAATCATCTCAGAGCACAGAACATCCAGCCAGGAAATACCACTCTGCAAGCCAAAGGAGGGAGTACGGCAATGGATCAAGGTTAATGATGGAGATAACAGCTCTTCAAAACATGTTTCAGTAAGTTCTGGTGTAGAAAGTGAAGCTTGAGAAGGTAATTCAAATTTCAATTTGTGCATGTAAATGTCAAGAACCTTAATATGTTTTCCCAAAAGAGAACCTATTGTGTTATATTCTTTCCTAAAGAACACCAAACAGTTGCTTCCTATGAAATAGGTTTAAGATCATAAACAAAAGCATTACCTTTGAAGTACACTGATTACAATTTTCACAATGTAAGTTTTCTTCACTGACCCATCGTTGACATGTGCCACAAAATCTGTAGCCTTCATCTTCAGGCAGAGGCACATCCTGTGGTCTTGCATTTGTAAATATCCTTACAGGTGAACCATATTTCCTGCCTTTAGGACCTGGAAAAGTATTGTTTTCGTTTTAGTTTTTGCATTATAGCATTAATGCTGTTTAATTATAAGCTGCTGTATGGCAAGCAATTCAAGCTGAGGTAATATTTTCTTGCAAGTTATTGAGTCAAAGCACACATAAGATATATTGAATAAAAGCAAAATAAAGTTGTTACAGTAAGTCCTGACCTAACTGGAGGCTGAATAACTGGAATCTTGTTTATTTAAAAGTAAGCTTTGGTCCTATTGAAAATCATATATTTGTATAACTTTTCCTGAATATTACTGAAATTGCTCAATGTAGAAATGAAAGCAGTCTGCAACTGCTTAAGACAGATGTATGCAGTATTAAAACACATTCCAAGAAAATTGCAAAAGTTTTAAGTATTTTATTTTAGGGCATACTGCACTTCTGAAGAAACTGCAAATGTAGGTAATTTCTTTGTATGTGTGCATATATACTTCAGCAGAAATCACATTTAGTAGCTAAAGATGCAAATGTTTTGATAAGAGTGCTAATAAATGCAATGCAAGGCAATTTAAAATAGTGAAAAGGCACGAAAGTAGATATCCATATACTAAAATTCCTAGTTTAGTGTTAAGATGCAAGGACAGAGATTCAAATGTAAATGAGGTCACCACACATGTAACCATTGACAAAATCCATGACATGGCTATATAAGACTCCAAATAAACATTTGTGAGATTCCTGAGGCTGTAGGCATCTCCTGTATGAAGAATTGGTTGCAAAGAAGCTGTGTGCCAGATCGGTGCTGCAATTACTCAGTCAACTAAAAGCGCATCTCAAACAACATTTCAACACAATGTCTCGTGAAGTTTAATCACAATCCGCAAGACTTTTTGTGCTGATATGTGACTGTTGACAAAATTTGGATCCATCATTACACACTAGAGTCATTTGGCAGTCAAAACAATGGACAAAGGTGGTGAAAGTGCATCAAAGAAGGCAAAGACCGATTAGTCAGCTGGTAAGGTGATGGCCACTATTTTTTGGGATTCCCAAGGAATAATCCTCATAGATTATATGGAAAAAGGCAGAACCATAACAGGATATCTATTATGTTTCAATGTTGGACCGTTTGAAACTTGTATTGACTTAATAAAGACCAAGATTGGCCCACAAAAAAGTGTTCTTTTGCCATGCCACACATCATCGGTAACAATGGTGAAAGTGCAAGAATTGGACTTTGAATTGGTTCTTCATACTTCACCCTACTCACTGACTTAGCCCCTAATGACTTCTTCGTATTTCCTAACTGAAACTTTGCTTCTGGGAAGAAATTTTCATCAAATGAGGAAGCGATAGTTGCAGTCAACGAATATTTTTCAGTTTGTTAGAACCTATTTTTCCGATGGGACAAAAAAAGTTGGAGGATTGTTGGACCAAGTGTATATCACTCAAAGGAGACTATGTTGAGATATAAAATTGTTTACCACCCTTCTATTAGATGATTTTTGATAAAAATAATAAAATGTATGCTTTTTGATAAAATGTACGATATTGAACTTTTGGCAAGGTGTTTCTGATCAATTTTAAAAAGTATGCATTTAAAAAAAAACAAAAAAATATTGGAATATCTAAATAATACAGAAACTTGCAGAAGCACAATAAAACTAGGATTTGTCACATGTCTTGAAAAGTTTTCACTCTACTTTATGGAGGAAGTAAAAATTATTAAAAGTTGATAAATTGAGGGTGGCAATGTGGTTTAGTGGTTAGATCACTGGCCTCTCAGCAAGACATCGCAAGTTTGTTCACAGGAAACCCACATGTGGGATGTCTGCTCACCAAAGCAACATCTGGGTGGGTTCTCCAGTTTCATCCACCATTCATTCCACCCTTGCTCCATGATAATTTTTCCTTTTATCCATTTCACCATCATTTTATGTCATCCACTTTCTCATTTTCATTCTGGAGTCTCACAAAGAATGTGTGAGGTACCATCTGACGGCGTTTGTTATACTAGCTACACTTCACAAGCAAGACATACATTCTGAGAACTGTTGGTAGCTCGTTGTATATATTAAAAATTGTGTTCTGTCTTGGTTCACCTAAAGTCCCCTAGTGCAACATTTATTAATTTCCTGCAAAGTTGTTTTTAAGCCATTTACCATTACAAATCCAACTACCAAACCATCTGCAAATATTACACCAGGAATTTTCTTGTCTTATTTCTCTATTTAATGACTCTTTCTCAAATCTTAAACAATAAGTATTTTCCTTTTATACAGCTTATAAAACTTCTATCATGTAACTACTGACCTCTTTATCTGAAAGCTTAGACCACAATGATTGCATTTCATTCGAACAAAGCTATTTTTCAAATCTACAGAAGTCAAATACAATTTCACTCTCTTGTTTTATACATATTTACATACTTGAGTTTTTAAAATTAATACACGGTCAATAGTTCTTTTTTCTGTTCAAAACTCTATTTATTATTCAGATATGTTGTATTTCTTCAATCTACCGGTTAAAATGACAAAATACCAATAAACATTTTTCTACATTAGATAATAAAGCCCACATCTGTGATGGCAGGTTTATCTACCTGCATGTTTGTATGTAGGTTCAATTGGTTTGAGTTTACTTTACTGTGCTGCATCAACTATTGTTGATCAATTCATTCGTTAACATTAACATAAATAAAGCAATAAAACTTACCATCAGCGAACAATGGATGATTGTCATAATCAACTTTATAATCCAACATAGTGAAATTTGGACAGTTGCTGAGTATTTTTGGTTCCATGAAGTAGGGGAATATCCACAGTACTGCAACAAGAAAAGCTATATTTTAAAATAAGTATTAATAAAATCTGAATACAATACACTGACATCTAATTTCTTATACCAGGAATAAGATTTCAGATTTACTACTTATTTTCAATTTTTTTATGTACAATTTTTATACAACTATTCTACATCTAATAAACAAAAACTACTAACCAAAAATAAACTTAAAATAAACCAATAAAAAATACTAAATTTACAATTCAAAAACAATTATTTAACATATAAAATAACAAAAATTTGATTTCTACAATACTCATTTTATTTTATTTTAATAGTTTCATATTTTTTTTAAAATTACTATAATTACACTTTATTAAATTATTTATAAAATAATAATCTATAATCTTTCCATATATTAATATATTTTTGTTTACTAACAATATCTTATAACAATTATATAATAACTTTATTTTATAAATAAATCTATTTTCAAATATATTATTCACTTTTTAAATCTCACTATATTTATTATCACTATTGGGGTGGTGCCATGGCCAAGTGGTTAGACCATTTGCCTCCCATCTAGGCAGTCCGGGTTTGATCCCAAGCGCTGTATGTCGTCTGGACAGGTTTTCTCCAGGTCCTCCTGTTTCCCCTGCCACTCATTCCACCAATTGCTCCATCATCACCTTTCCTATCATCTATTTCACTTGCATTTCATATCATCCACTTCCTCTCACTCATGCCTGGCTATGGGCCAACCACTTGTTCCTGGTTCTCCATTTGTGGTTTCATGCGATTGGCTCCCTGACAGGCTTTGACCCTTAGGCATTCGCTCTAACAATCTTGATTAAAACACTGTACAAGATATTTACTTGATAAATACAATGTATGTCTTGAATTTCCTGAGAATAGCTTCTGCAGTTCTCTTCATTCTGAATGACTTTTGCATGACTGATAAAAAGATAAATAAAAACTTACTAAACACTTTAGATCTTGTCAAAACACAAAATTTATTACATAAGTAGTAAGGAACGTAACAACACCATTTTGCTAATATTTATCTCAATATGGAGTAGAAAGAATTTGGAATTGGATAGGCCACATCTTAAGGAAACCATATAATGCCTAGAAAAGCAGGCACTTGACTGGAATCTACAGGGCATAAAGAGGAGGACCAAAGCATTCCTGGCAGATATCAGTAGGGGACGAAGATTTGGAGTGGAGCAAAGAGGATGGGAAGCAACAGAGCAAGATGCCAATTCTTTGTGAATGCCCTATGCTCCCAAAGGAGTCAAAGGAACTGAAAAACTGATGAAAAAAAAGAATGATCTTTATCAAAAAGTTTATAGAATAGGTAGAGAAAGTCATGTGAATGGAGCATATAAGATTTTCTCCTATTTACTTCACATATATTAAGCTAAACATTTACAGAAATAACTTTATTACATACTTTTTTGTGGATACATGGCAATAAGGGAATACACTAGGCTAAAGCAACAGTAAAATCTTTTAAGAGTTGGTCACTACATGATGACTTTGAAGTTCAGTTCTCTTTTATAGACAATTAGGAATATTTTTATACGGTGGAGCACAATTACAATGGAATCACTTAACAAATGTGAGTTTAAGTTTTAAACCCTTTAAAATTCTCTATTTATATGATCTTTTTAAGACTATTATCAGCGAATGTTCTCCCAATTTTCAGTTGATTTGTAAACTGCTGCCAACCCAGCACAAAGTTACCTTAGCATGAGATATAGTTGTGCTGTTACAATGTACTGTGTATGTAGTGGTAAAAACAGAAGGATAAAGGGGCACTGGTTGTGTGGTAGACTATGATGTTTTGAGCATCAGAAGGCGATTGAGGTTGGGAATGCAATAAACATTAATACGAGTTCTATTGTTTTATGGGAACTAACAATTTCAATATTTATATAAATCATTTGTTGTTGTGCAATAGGTAATCAACATCACTATCAATTATATTTGCTCTCAAGATATGAAGGTCACTGCAAAAGTTTCAAGAATGGAGGCAATAAAATATTAAAAATTTGGATCTGTTCATCATATCTTTTCTAAATATTCTCCATTGCATTCTATATACCATCTCATCCTTTCAAACCATTTTTCAAATACTGAACACCATTCTTCTTTGGAGAGAGTGCAAATATACTCTTCGTAAGCAGCTGCTGCACTTCAGACAACTCAAATCGTTGACCTCAATAGAAAAAAGTTACATGAGGCTAAATCTGGACTGCAGGGAGGATAGGACAAATATCCGATTCCTGCAGAAACTGAGTTGTTTCTTGCAGAGGCAGAGTAACAAAATTACATACAGAGCTGTTCTTAGAACACTTTCTTCTCAGTTCATTGAACACTTAATGCAGACATTTTGTGGTGTACTATCAGGCAGTAACAGTCTTTTATCCCTCAAGTGGAATAATCACAATGTGGTCACTTGCTGAGAAGCAGCAATAGGTCATCTTCTTGCCAACACTTCTGTTTGCTTCACTTTTGTTAAGGGATCTTCCCCTGGGAAGACCGAGACTGATGACTTGTCAATTAGCTTCCGGAAACATAATGGTAAATCCGGTTTTCATCACCAGTTACAATCTTAAATATGTTTTTGGATCTTCCTCCATTGAATTTTTCAATAATTTTCTGGCACCATTGCACACATGCTTGTTTCTATTCATTTGTGAGGTAGTGGGGAATCCAGCACCTACAGAGCTTCCTGATGGCAAGTTTTTCTTTCACGATTGTTTTCACTGCTGCCCATCCAATATTTAGGGAATCTTGAATCTGACCATATGTGTAATGATGATTTTCCTGCAACATGCATTCTGTTTTCAGCACATTTTCATCCATTGTTACTGAAGCCAGTCATCATACTCAGTCTTCATCTTCAAAGAAATCCCTTTCTCTTCTGAACTCTGCATACCATCGATAAATGGTGGATTGTGAAGGGCAGAGATCCCTAAATGTATGATACAGTCTTTCAAGGCATTCTCTCTCCTATAAACTGACTTTAAAGTCATAGAAAATCATAGCATGGAAATGCTCTCATCTGACATCCAACCTAGTACATGGCATAGAAGCACCTGCCTTTATACAGACACGGTGCTGGTGATGCACATTGTTGGGCACACCATGATTTGCACATCTGAGCTTATATCTGAAGTTAGGTAATGCTACCTTGGCTATGTGGAACATCCATTTTTGTTAACGAGCGTCCAGGACTAGTAGATTTGGTCACCAAGGAAATTATTGAAAAAGTCCACAATATGATTCTTGATATGCCACAAGAATGACAATCCATATTTTACATGATAAGTTGGAGATAATTAAGTTGTAGGCCCGATTGGTGCTGCAATTGCTCACAGTGAACAACAAGAAGGTGTGGTTTTTATCTTCAAAAATGCATTGGAGCTATTTATGCAAACTCTGAAGTATCCTGTAAACCAAGCAAAAATCAAAACAATGGGTTATTTCCAGTAAATCAACCGGCAAAGTGATGGCAATGATTTTTTGGTTGAAAGAGTTGAGCTTTTTTATTTATGGATGTTCTTTAACTACTGTGGTTCTCAGCATCCCATTCTGTTGGGCATGGCAGATTGCTTAATTTTGCTTAGAGCCTTCTTTATCAGGTTTGTGGTTCTTTTACGGGCCATAACAGTCTTCTTTTACAGGATAAACTGCTTTACTTCCCCCCCAAAGGAAGGTATGCTAAGGATTTTTACACCCAAACAAATCGGTTCTTGGTCGGTTTTGAACCTGTTCCATTCTTGGGAACCAGAAGCTCGCATTTACCCTTACACCATGGAGGACACCACAATTTTTGGGATGTGAAGGGTGTCATGCTCATGGACTTCTTAGAAACTGGGAAAACAGTTACTGGACAATACTACAGTGAGTTGGATAAGTAGAGTCAGACAGAAAATTCAATGCCATAGCCAGGATTTGAACCACAGATCTTACTACTGAGCTACCATGGCAACAAGATGACACAGCATTCAATTCCTCAACTAACACACGTGTTTCCCGGTAAAGCAAAAGGTGACTTCAAATTATTTTGAGATGACATAGCTCAATGCAACTTACAATGTCATATGTACTTTAAGTCCTAGGCTTCATAGCTTAGCCAACTATTATGATTAATAGTTGTTTTTTCATACAAGCCACATTACAACATGAGTTTGATAAGCAGAATCAGACTAAAAAATTGAATGCCATAGTCAGGATTTTAACCAGGTACCTTGTGGTCTCTAGCCACTTGCTCTACCGCTGAGCTACCATGGCAACATGCTGGCACAGCATCAAATTCCTCAACCGACTTGCATGTTTCTGGTAAACCATAAGGACTGATCCAACAAGAATCTGAAGGACACAGGGTCCCATTGGTGAAGAAACAAGCACTGACAACGCACCAGTACATTCATTTGACACTGCCAAACTATACATATTGCATTAAGAATTGCTACCACATCCCCCTAATCACCCAACCTGGTTTCCTGACATTTATTCTTATTTTCAAAGATAAAAAAACTGATGTGCTCCATTCACATGACTTTCTCTACAGCTCTGGAATAAATTATTGTTAAAAAGCTTATTCTTTTATTTACTTAATGTTAATCGAGAAAAAAATTAGCAGAACAGGACTTATTTCTTGCTTCTTTGTAAGTAGAAGCATAGTAAGAGAGTTGCATAGGCTAAATCGATAGCCAAAACCTTTAAAAGTTGGTTGCTATGTGATTGAAGTGCCTTGTTTCTATGGCAAGGAGTTGACAAAGTCCCATATGAGAAAAGTATAAGTACTTTAAAGCTGAAACCATTAACAAGGAATATCTTAAATACGGTCAACTCCATGAAAAATATTATATGACATTAATTGTGTATTTTAACAAGCTCTACAAGTTTTGTATAGGAAGTTTTTATCTATCTCTTACGGTTTACCAGTTATGCAAAGTTCCACAAAATTCATCTAGAATAACAATGCCTTCAGAAGCTTTTCCCAGAAAACTCAAAATATACATTTTGTTTTTCATGTAAATATCTTTAATACACAATATTTTAATCAAAATCGTTAGAGCCATTTTTGAGAAAATCAAAATTTCAAACATTTTTTCATGTAAAGGTTAGTTGGGGGTGGGGGGATTATCTTGAAAATTTTCAAGTCACATCCTTGGAAGATACCAAACTTAAATACCAAGTTTGGTATTTAATTGCCTTTTTGTTTTTGAGCTATGTTGTCCATAGACACACATAGACTTTTTCTAAAAATCTTTTTTTGGATTCAGTGGAACCCAAAACAATATTTCTGGTGAAATCTCAGTATTGAATTTTGGGTGCAATACAATACCTTCTCTATACACTATGCACATAATACGTGTAGAAAAAGTAAAAATGACTTTTAGGAACAAAACTTAGATCAAATGAGATTGAAATAGAAGTGTATTTTGCACAGCTTGACTATTTTTATTTTTGGAGGACTTAAAAATGGCAGGAATGTTGGGAGAGGTGCATATCCCTATAAGGGGACTATGATGAGAAATAATCAATTTAATTTCTCATTCTTAAAATTTTTTAACCATCCTCATGTTCCTTAAAACTTTAGCTTTAAAGATTTGTACTTTATCACCTGGCATATCTTTAGTTGCTGGACAGAGCTTTCTGTGAAGTTTTACTAACTGGTCAACAGTATTTGCTAAAGGCTCCACTCGTCCACCAAATGGAGGATCCATCACTAAAACAGTTCTTCCATCTCCTTCAATTAAAAACTGCTTCAGAACATCAGTGCCCTCTTCATCAAAAAAGTAGTTGTTGAACATGTTGAACAACCTGAACTGCTTTGGGCTGAAAAACTGACACTAGAAAAGATAAGATATCTTTAAGAAACTAGTCAAGTGCTACGTTTGGAGAACAAATGCAATCAGAAGGAAATGCTAGTAACAATTCCTTTGCTTTATATTTATATGTGCTACTTGGTTTAACTTTAATATGTTGATTTTTATAAATTAGTTTCTTTTTTTTAATTGCTTCATTTATATAGCTAGCTTTTAACTTCTATGGTCACATCAGGGACTGTGTGTAGGAAACAACTGTTTATTGTTTTCTTGCCTAACTGTAGGGTTAACTAACAGTTACCTGGTAAAGGGAGAAAAGGCAATGGTGATGACGTAAAGAAACAGGATCTATTCTTGATAAGAAACCAACATTAAGTTACCCAGTTCTTACACAGGAAAGACTTGCTGACTTCAGAGAAAAAAAAAAAAAAGAAGAAAGCCCAAAGACATTCTGAGAAAACAAATAGGAGTCAGGAATCATGCAAACCTCTCCTTGGAATGGTCCTTTTAAAATTGAAAACTTCTGAAGATATCTACAGTTCAGGAATTGCAAATGTGATAATTTGAATACAGTTAATATCTTTAATTGGATGTTAGATAATGCTAATGACCATTCTATTTTTTCTAATGAATGAACATGGCCTTACTTACAAGGTCACGCAGAATTAATGAGTGTTAATGCAAATTTTCTTAAAAGGTGTAAAAGACACAATTTCTAATATCTTTTATGACTAAGGTATGAGGTTATTGACTTTCCATGAGAAATCTATGTGCTTGAAATTATGGGGCTCTTCAGCAAGTCTTTCAGCTGGGGTCCTATATCCTGCAACAATGCTGGCTGGTCAGATCCATCGCATGGCGATACACTTGCTGCTGATTCATACTTCCCTAACGTCGTCCCAGCATGGATATCCTGATGAGTGTCCAATGGGTTCAGCAGTCTCTGGGCACTTCCTCTAAACAAGGCAACAATGCCAGGGCAATGCATAATCCATTCAATGATGTTGTTCAGTTCATTACCAGATTTCTTGACCATTGGCCCTCCAGTTAAGCCTTCACCACCACCTCACTTCTTATGGACATAACTATCTCATCCCTCAAGATCACCCTGCAGATCCTGGATATTCATAGTAACTCTGGAGCTATACTTTTCTCAGCCGAATCACAGGATGGCCAATGTAAACGTTCACCTTGTGGCTCCTGAGAGCATGCGATCCCAGTATCATTTCCCTCACCCTCACAACGAATCCCACAGGATCATCCCAATGGCAACTCCAACAGGTCCTCCTTCTCTACAGGCAAGATGTCGCCTGATGCTGTTACTAGTGGGTAGGCTGACTAGGAATTCATTTCCACAAGCCGTTTACCATGTCAGGTCTGATTACACTCATGACTGCAACTGTGTCTACCAAAATCTGGTACACCTTCCCATGTATCCAGCCACTTGCAATGAGAGTCATCCACTTTTCTTCCCAAGACACATTACGTCACTCAAAGTGATGGCAATGACATCCTTGACATGCCCCTCCATTGTTTCCTGATTACTGGTCAATGGACAATGTTTCTCTAGATGCTCTGGTTGGCATATACCACTTGAAGGTTGTCATCATCTCTGGGTTGTATGTCTATCTCCCTATTATAGTCAATCTCATCTTTGCTGCCTCCATCTCTAGTACTGCTATTAATGCCTCATGGATTGTCTTGTAGCAGCCAAGTGGTTGTATCATAATGCATCCTGTCGACAATGGAATAGACAGCTTTCTGGAACACCTAACCAGGCGGAAGGTTTACCAAGGCTTTGTTCTCAAGCTGTTCTATTGCATTTAGTACTTCCACGCTCATTCCTAAATACTGGCTATCAACTGCTTAGCTTCCTATTCTGATATCCATCCGTAGTGTGTGGCGACAGTGGTGAACTATTGCAGAGCACTTTGTAGGTTGATGTTCTGTTGTAGTTAAGTGGCTTGACATGTGCAGATTGTTTCACATCTATCATCTAAACTTTCAAGTTCTTCAGCTTTCCAATGAGCATCTTTTCTACTACGGTTTCAGTTCCTTGGCATTGCAGTCAACTCTTTCCTGCAGAAATGAGTCATTCCCAGACATCCTCCAAGGTATTAACGATTTGGTCAAGTTTCTCATTCTTCCGACAAACTCTTAAATGTCTTTCTCCACACTGGACAGTTATTCGTCGATTTTGTTCAATATTTCTGTCTTCATCTTCTCATTTTCTCCATCTTGGATTTCATTTCTGTCTTCATTTCTGCCAGCATCTTCTCCATTCTTGATTTCATCTCTTCCATCTTTCCCATGCTGGATCCCATCTTCATATACATTTTCTCCCTTCATATTCTGCATTTCTGCCAGTAAGATTTCTTTCATCTGCTCCATCTTGAAAGTAAATTCCCACTCCTGACACCAATGTAACAAAAATTTCTCTTTATAATTTTCAAAAGTGATTACAAATACCTCTTTATTCTGATGCTTTTCCAATGATTCTCAGTAGTTTTTCTGCCATTGCCATTGGCTGCTCCCTCTTATGCAACTGTGTGCTTCAGAACTCACAGTGAAAAACTAATTTGCCAGGGCTTGTTCTCTAGTCACCTCAAGAATGAGGGGCCAGAAACTTCGAGAAGTCGCAAATATTCTAGCACATGTCTATTGTGCCCAGGAGTGACATTCCAAGGCTTTGTGTTACTGCCACCACTCTTAATGTGTTAAATTTACAGCTCTTGTGACAGAGAGTGTGGCTACATAAAGGAAGCTGACCAACAGATGCAAAATCAGCTATAAACATTCCAAAGTGAACTCTAACACACAAGTGGCAGCTACGGGCCAGCAAGGCATAGTTACAATATTGTGCATACAGCTGCTGGTAGCAAGTGACAACTAGAAAATATATTTTACTTTTGTGTTCAAGAATCAAGATAGTAAAGGGTAATTAAATTATAAGGTAACCCCTCTTGCGGCCTCTGAACATTGGGAATGTGAACCGAGAATCGCCAGGAAAGTTGTGCTGGTAGAGACGTACTAAAATCCTTAGAGAGTGATTGCGAGAGGGGGTTACCTTATAATATAACTACCCTTTATTTTTAAGAAGTATAAAATTATTAGAATAACCAAAAAAAAAACCTTAAAATTAAGAAAATTATCAAAAATACAATAACATTTTAAAAAATTACCTAAAAGATTAAAACGGTGCAAAATGGTCAAAAAATGACTAAAAACATTTCTGCAAACAGCAGGCATTCCAAAGGATGTAAAGAAAGAATGTGACATATTACCAAAATCTGCACCAGGCTATTTTTAGCTAACAGATATTTTTTTTTTTTTTTTTGTAGCTTAACGTCCTTTAACCTGGTTGGTCATATCGGACGATGAATGAAATTGGTGAAATGATGCTCAAATGATCTCGGGGTCCATGGAGCTTAAAGTTACTCGACATTCGTCTTCTCAGGATAAGGGAAAGCCCCCAAAAAAAACCTTATCCGGGTAACTCACCCTAAGCGAGATTCGAACTCGCGACCTGTTGAACATGAGGCAGACACGCTACCACCACGCTACCCAGGGGAGCTAACAGATATTTTGTATAGTTTTAAACAAAATAAATGTGCAATAACAATGTTTCAATATATAGGGTCCCATTAACCATTAAGAGAGCAATAACCTCAAGAAATGGCAGATCCAGTTTCCATCCTAATGATGGACGATTCAGTAGGAACAAATTGCAGCATTCACATTGGTCATGTGCATCAGTGTATTCCCTTCCCATTGTACGTAGCAAGTGTAGTTCTTTTATGGCAGGAAAATAATAAGTTTACTCACAAATCTATGATCCAGATCCAGAAGTAAACTCTCCATCACAAGTGCAGTATGGGAGGAAATATATTCATGTATTCTTGGAGCACCAATACACAGTACTTTCTTTGCCTGTAGTTCTCTTAATATTGAAACTATTGTATCAGTAGTCTTCAGAGAGAATAAATACTGTGCTTCCTTTTTGGCATTCTCTAGTGGCCTCATTAACTGAAAAACAATACAAATATTGTTACCTCTGTTACATAAGATCAATTAATTATAACAATTACGCAGTGGGGAGGTGCAAACAGGTACTTTCCGATAATGCTTATAACTGTCAGATAAACTTTGTTAATGGTTACACATAACAATTACTAGTAAGAATTATACTATTTGTTTTCATGTTCACAGTTACATTAATGGTTATCAAAAAAGATTATCTTAATTAAGTTTCAATATGAATGTCAATACAGATTTACTTTGATCTAATCTAAAAAGAAGTTTCTCTAGCAGTATCAACACTTTGAATACTGTGATGGTTTTTGATCACAAAATGCATTTGTACTTGCTTCTACATTCCTGCCATTTACACAGTTTTTTACAGTGAAGTGAGCTATATGGAATCGTAAATATAAACATAACATGTTGCAACACAGCAAAAGCAATCTGATGTGTTCCATTTGCATAACTTTCTCTAACTGTGCCATATACAAACTATTCTTATAAAAGATTTTCTTTTATTTACTTCATGCTAAATGAGATAAACATTAAAAGAATTGGTCTTATTACTTCCTTTCTTGTAAGTAGAAGGGAAATAGGAGAATGCAGTAGGCTAAAATTATAATCAAATCTTTTAAAAGCACACTGCTATGTGAAATAATTGAGATTCAATTTGCTTTGCATAGTACCATTTGAGGAACTTTGGATAGTTTAAAACTGAAATCAATAATGAGGAGTATGTCGAAAACGGTCAACTCAACAAGAAAAATGTATATTACATAAATTGTGTGTTTTAACGAGATCTACATTATTTGTTTCTAGTCTACCACTTACAGTTTAACATTACGCAAAATTTTGCAAAACTCATCCAGAATAAAGGGGTCAGAGGCTATTCCCAGAAAGTTCAAAATATACATTTTATTTTTGATGCAAATATCTTATATCTAGTATTTTAATCAAAATCGTTAAGAGCCATTGTTAGAAAACAAAATTTCCAAAAATTCTTCCATGCAAAGAGTAGTTTGTGGTGGGGGATTTTCTTGAAAATCTTCATGTCGCATCCTTGGAAGATACTAAACACAAATACTAAGTTTAGTGTGCTGCCGCCCCCCTACACACACATATCTGTCATTATTTCCTAACACAAACTGTATCAAATTGGTTGATTGATGTTTGGAGGAATTTAGTGACAGTGACGGTCAAATTATATGTTTTATTAATTTGTTGAGTTGGTTTTTTAACACTACGTCACTTACATTGTTATTATGAGGTACTAGTTTCGAAAGCCTATGCTTTCATTTTCAGCCTCACGGGTCCAACTGCCATTGCTGCTGCATTTGCTTGTACACTCTTCTCTGGTGGCGAAATGATGAACTTCTTAACTATGCTGCCTACTGGCGGGATTTTAAAGTTTATTAGCCGATCTTTATTTTTCCATATGAGGATGTTTTCCCAGGTTGAGCATTTAGAAAATTCAAAAAAATCTTCAAAGAACAAGACCTCACCCTAGCTCCAATAAACAGATTTTCTGTCATAAAATTACTAAATTCAAAAATAAAAGATGAAATTCCACCAGAAAATAGGTCAGGAATATATCAAATTAAATGCACAAATTGTGAAAAGTTCTACATAGGACAAACCAAAAGAAGTTTAAAAATCAGATCCAAAGAGCACTTTAGAAACCTAATATTGAAACAAGAAGATAAATCGGCAGTAGCATTTCACTTTTGGAAAGAAAACCACAATCTAGATCCAAATCCAAAATTGCTTAAAACCATGTCAGGCCACAATGAACTCACAACCTGGGAAAACATCCTCATGTGGAAAAATAAAGATCGGCTAATAAACTTTGAAATCCCGTCAGTAGACAGCTTGGTTAAGAAGTTCATCATTTCGCCACCAGAGAAGAGTGTACAAGCAAATGCAGCCAGCAATGGCAGTTGGACCCGTGAGGTTGAAAATGAAAGCATAGGCTTTCGAAACAGTCCCTCATAATAACAATGTAAGTGACATAGTGTTAAAAAACCAACTCAACAAATTAATAAAACATGTACCAAACTGTCTTGCCTGAACAAGAATATACACACATACTCAGCCACAAGAGCAGGAGGAAGAGCATAGTAGCTAAAACTTCAATGGCCAACAGTACTTGTGTCCTGCCAATTTATTTCCAAGATTCAGCCACGATGATAGCTTGCCCTCAAAGCTGCACAATAGTGCAAGTGCCGGTTGCTATGTCAAACAATTGAAATTCAGTGATTCAGAGCATAGTGCCTAGTGTTGAAAAACTATTTCAGGACAAAAGAATTAAAATATTTCAATGAAGAAGTATAGACTCATGTAAATTTATACTCTGGTTATATCAACAGTGCAAAAGCATTGTAAAAGCAATAACCCATTTTCACGAGGGCAAATGAATGATTTGTTTAAATACTGTCATCATGATTTAATCATCATTCTTAATACATAACAGAAAATGTTATTCTGCAAACAGTTTTCAATGCTCTGTATGCACAATTTCATTATGCAATAAGTAATAGTATTTTGTTTCTTGTGCAATAAAGTATATTCCTGTTTACGGTTATTTTATATCAAATTAATAATATTGAACATCCTATAGGTATTACCAATTGTTTAAGATTCATAACATGCAATTTGTAGTAGATAGTATGTCACTTAGACGAATGGGCTCTGCCTGTCCCATTATCAGTCATGCTGAGTAAACAGTACCTGTGCTGCAAGTTGTCTTTGTTTCCAAGCAAACCCGCTCAGTATGAGCAAGTTAGTGACAGTGACTGCATTATGTAAACAGTCAGCAATGATGATACTATAAATTATTCATGATGCATACTTAAAACCAATTAGTAAACAAAACTTAATTTTAAATGTATATGACATGCCTTATCATATATTTGTTGTACTTACTGTATTACTTAATAATTTAATAACAAAGCTTTTGTCAGAAGCAGAGATTGTGATTATATGTAACAGAGCATGCTAATTCCAGCTATCTTAAATAAAATATCAAAACTAATAAATTTTGAAATTCCCGCTGAAGAAACCCTGCAAAGAACCTGCATTACTCAATTAATCAATAAGCATAGAAGAATACAAGAAATCTACAGAAAATAGCGACAGCCTGAGTGAAAATCTATTGTCAATCTAGGCAGATTTGCCTATGAAACATGTTCAGGTAATTTATTACTAGTGAGGCAACTCATTTGACTCGTTTTGCAATTTATGTATGGAGAATACTATTGAAACAATTTTAACTGTTCCAAGCATATAACATTTAAAAAGTATTAAGCAAATAAATTCAAAAGCATGTGGCATGCACACACACATTATATATGTAATGCAAGAAACAATGGCAACTACTTCATATCCTTGCTTAAGAGGTATGCTTAACAAAAATTATATAAAAAGCATTGGAAAATAAATCCAAGTTTCTCAAAGAGCTTAATAAATCAGAATTCACAAGAAAGGCAATAGTGAAATATAATAGTAAATGTATTTTATAGCCAGGAAAAATTTAAATGCAGCACAATGTTATAACAAAACATTCTGTATATCTCTATATACAATTTTGGTATGTCCTCGAAATATTGTGTGTTTAAAAGGATGAATAAAGTATCTTATTATTATTATTATTATTATTTTCTCTGGTATGTATGCACATACATAATAGATAGAGAAGGTATGGTATTTTCCCAAAAAATTGGATAATGAGATTTCACGAAATATATGCTTCGAGAGCCCTTGAATCTAAAAAAAAAATCATTTTTAGAAAAAGGTCAAAACAAAAAAGTTTTGGATCATATCAATTCAATCACAGCTTAAGTCAGTTTAAATCATGGTTGGGTATCACTAGTAGATATGGAAGTCAATATTTTACTTGTTAATTTCTTACAGAATCTAATACATATTGTATCCACATAATCCTCAACTCATAAGGAAGGCATTAAGCAGCTCAAACAAATCATGTTACCTGCCCTTTTTGGCGACCTTACTTATGTAGGGCAAACTGGTGCCATATTGCCAACATAGTCAAAAATATGAAAATGCTGTGCTAAATGCTATAATTCATTGGGATTTGCTCTTCACAGACTCCTTGCCTAGCTTTACAGCTAAGGGCCCCCAATCCCTTTGCTGTACTTTGTAGCTTAGGGCTGGCGATGTTGGTAACACCAGGACAGCTGAAGTAAAGTTCCATGTTCCCATGGCTGAGATGCATGTGATTTGTCTATGTATGAGAAACAGAAATGTATATGTGTATAATAAATGCATTAAAATGTACATCACAGTTAATTAGTGACATTTGTATGAATTCCCCATATTTTTACTTTCTCTACTCATGCTATGTACATAATGTAAAGAAGCTATTGCATTCCACCCAAAAATTCAATAGCGAAATTTCACTGGCAATGGATGTTTTAGGGTTCCCTGTAACCAAAAAGAGCATTTTTAGAAAAAGGTCTATATGTGTGTGTGTCCATGCCCTGTGAATATGAAAACTCAAAAATAAAAAGTCAGTAAAATACCAAACTTGATATTTAAATATGGTATCCTCCAAGGATGGGACATGGCTTTGAGAAAAATCCCCAGCCCAAATTACCCTATGCATGGAAAAATGTTAGAAAATTTTTATTTTTTCAAAAATAACTAACAATTTTAATTAAAATACTGTATATTAAAGATGTTTATATGACAATTAAAATATATATCTGAATTTTCTGGGAATGGCCTCTGAAGACCTCTTTATTCTGGATTATTTTGCTGATTTTTGCCTAACTGGTAACCATAAGAAATATACAAAAATTTACTATGCAAAGTAGATCTCTTTAAAACACACAATTTACGCCATATACATTTTTTCCACGGATTGACCATTTCTGAGATATTCCTTACTATTTGTATCAGTTTTAAAATACTTAAAAGTTTTCTCACATGGGAATTTGTAAACTCCGGACACTGCAAAAAAAAAAAAAAAACAAAAAACAGATTTAAACCACATGGCAACCATCTTTTAAAATATTTTAGTATTGCTTTAGCCTAGTGTATTCCTTTATTTCCTTTATACTTACAAGGAAGCGAGTAATAAAGATAATTTCTGTTAATGTTATTTAAATTATCATAAAGTAGATAGAATAATAAGCTTTTAACCAATAATATGTAAACAGAGATGTAGAGAAAGTCATGTGGATTTAACACATCAGATTTTTACAATAAAGTACTACCACTGTGTTATGCATACAGCGATTCAGAATGACTCACATTTACAAGAGCTTATCCCTGTTTTGTTTACACAATCTCTGATGTTGCCGCAGAGGTAAATGGATCATGGTGGGTACTGCAAAACATCAGGCAGGCCACTGCGCAGAAATAAAATTTGTCAATGAATATCAATATATCTTTTAAATGTGCAAAACTTCTGGTTACTATTTTAGCGCTATTGAACTTTATACGTATTAAACATGGACAACTACTACTCTTTGTACACCAAGAAATTTTGGATAATGATGCAGTGCAAAACTAAAATTGGGACTTAGAAAGCCTTGTAAAATAACTAGCAACACTTCCTTTCTGTTTCATATTTTAACATTATTATTATTTTTCTTATATTTGTTTATTGTCTATTGCTTTGTAGTTATAATTTACATTTGTTTCCTTTCTGTTTTGTGCATTAGTCTATCATTATTCATTTGTGTTATATTTGTTAACTGCTTTGGGAAGATATTTACTTGTGCTAAACCTCTGTTTTGTTTCCGCTGTGTGTCTTTTACTATTCATTTGTATTATATTTCTTTACTGCTTTATGGTAGATATTCAGTTGTGCTACATTTCCTTTGGGTAGCTTGCACCTTCTTTGAATTTACTTACTATTTCACATTTTTCTATTACTGAAATTATTACATTCTGCAACTACACAACTATTATCTGTCCATCCTTACTTCACCAGTGATGTAAACAAATCAGAATGCATTCTACATGGTGCTAAGCTGGTTCGTCTGCTGTACAACTGTAAAACTGTGTACCTATGTTTGGTAGGAAAATATACAGCTCTACCTACTTTCATGTTCACAGATAATGATTAACTCTATTAAATGTATAACAAATAAAATACAACAAAACAGGTAGGCAAATCATTATATATTCATTATGAAATGTAAAATTCTCCCGTAAAATTATAGGATGCAGATATGTTATTTTGAAAGTTTGCTGAAAAATTCCATACGTACATCATTCCTACAGATTTTTTTTTTTTTTTAAATTTTAGCATCCAAATATGGGCAACCATGCACAGCACATTTCTTTAGTATAATGCCATAATGCAGTGACCTACCCAGAAGAGCTAATCTGAAGATGGAAGTGGTCCCACTCCTTCAAGATACGAGTAATCGGCTGCAGTTGCAAACAAACTGTCTAAATCATCACAGAGATTAATAATAATTAGTCGTCCAACAAAAATGTCCACCATTCCCTCCAAATCTCACTCTGTTTGCTCTCCCCGAACAATGTGTGATACACATACATTGCATTTTCAGTTGTCACTTGTTGAAAAGCTGTGTACACAAGATCTTGCACCTAGGCTAACTTAAAAGTTTTGTTTCAGAAACACCAGTAAACTCTACCATTAAACTAAGAATATTGTTTACTGAAAAAGTAAGGAACTTCTCACAAAACTTTTTATATACACTAGGAATAATTCTTTCCTTTCTTATGTTTCCCTACACTGGTATTACATGCTTCTGCCATTACTTGCTGACTAGAAGCAGCCGTTGAACTGCACAATGGATAGTCATTGTTATATAAAGAAATAATGATTAAATGATCATTAAATTTTATACTTAATCAGTCATACCATATTATTTAGAAAACACTGCAAAGTGTATTACGATACTTATTCAATCACTCGACTATTTAAGAAGAACTATTTTGTGATGCAGAAAAGAGGTAAACCATTCAGCAACCAATATGGCCATTGCAACCTGTTGCTTTTGTTTACATTACTGGTGAAGTAAAGCTGGATGGAAAATACTTCCGAGTTTACTGTAACCACAGTAGTTTTTTTGTTCATTAACAGCATCCACCATTACATGTCAATCTCTGCAGCAACATTACCCCTAATTAAGTCTGAAATTGCACAATAAATTTGCACACACCAGCAGTACATTTTTTTTGCTAGTGCTTAATGCTGCTGTTTAGAACACCAACCAATATTCTAGATTTCTAAAAGACAATAAGCAAAATATTAAAATTCTGTAATTACCTCTGAAGGATGCTTCATTTGATAGTCCGTAATGCCAAAAATACATTCATGTGTTGAATGTTCTTTTTTGGCATCGCTAACAGAAAGAAGTTTATTACAGGAATGACAAAAAGCTCGCTCTTTTGCTGGATATTCCTGTAATGCTTTGAATACTCTACAAAGTTCTTCATGGTTTATTCCTGCACCGGATCTTTTACATTGTAATTTCCAAGCTTTTAGTTTGCTAGGTGTTATCTTTTCATCACTCCAATGGAAGAAACTGCAGTCTTTTCTATCTCTGCATGCTGAACATGCATAAAAACTCCTTTCTTTAGTTCCAAGCATACGTTTGAAAAGTACTGTTGGTCCTAAAACAAAATAATGAAAATATTTGGATAAGTATTCATTTATCAGCTAAAAATAAGCTTTTACACACATAAAGAATGACACAGATGTCACATAATTAAAGAAAAGTGTGGAACAAATTAAACAAGAAATAGAAACTTAGTTTTTGAAATAAACCAAAAAATAAACAAATATGTGAACATCCTGTTGAAAATATAATCAGAATTTTTGCTTTACTTATCACATGGATGATTGGGGTTTTAGATGGAAGGTCCCTTTCCTATGCTTTGTTAACATTTCACGTCTACGGCCTTCAACTGCATGTGCTCCATTCCTATCCTAAAAAAATCCCTCAGTCATGCCTTGCAGCTTAGGGCTCTCAGCATTGGGATACACTTAAGTGTGCGTCAAAAAGTGTGACAGGTAAAGCAGTTACCCATATAATCAAAGTTTTATTTTAAATATTAATGTTTAATTTTTATTTGTCTAAAGAATTAATGTTAGGGATGTTTTCTGTAATTGAGGAAGCTTTATCCCCCATATTTTTCCACTATTTTGTAAAATTGAAAAAAAAAAAAGTTCCATATTTAACACATTTTTTCTGTACACTTTCAGTGTTTTAGATCAGTTAATCCATTTTTCATGAAATCGGTCTACAGAAGTTTGGCAGAAAGCCATAAATATTTTTGAGAGGTACAGGTTAGGTACTCACCATGTGCACAATGGGGATTGTTATTCAAATTATCTAACACTGCTGTTACTGTTGGGATTTGATCCATTTTAAACTGGGTACTTGCATACGTTTAAAACTCTCCTCAATATTTTTAGGTGTAAACCGGTGCAATTGCTGAAGACACTCATACATCTCTTCATCTTCACCCCTGTTTATTTTTTGACATCACGAAAACAAAGCCACAATAAAAAAATAAAAACTTGACTGCAAGAGTCTGTAAACACTAGACAGCAACAACACTCTGCCAACTGCGAGTCACGAATTTCAACGAAATCAGCCGCTTTCGAGACAAATCAGAGAGTTGTACCAGAGCTGTCATATAGTTACAAGCCGGAACGTACACTTGGCAACGCTGTTCATTAATGCCAACTGGAGGCCAATGGTATCTAGAAAAAGCTGATGTGTTCCATTCACATGACTTTCTCTACATCTCTACAACAAATTATAGTTAAAAAGCTTATGCTTCTATTTACCTCAGGCTAATCGAGAAAAAATTAATCTTAAAGTGATAGTCAAAAGCTGGTTGCTATGTAACTGAAGTTCCTTTATTTGTATGGACAGGAGTTGACAAATTCCTGTGTGAGAAAAGTTAAGTTTTTCAAAGCTGAAACCAAAAACAAGGAATATTTCAAAAAATATCGACTCCACAAAAAAAAGTGTATATAAGATAAATTAAGCATTTTAAGGTGCTCTACATTTTTTGTGGTGTAAGTTTTTCTCCGTCTCTTACGGTATAGCAGTTATGCAAAAATCCATAAAATTAACCCAGAATAAAGTAGTCTTCAAAGGCTATTCCCAGAAAATTCAAGATATACATTTTATTTTTCAGGTAAATATCTTTAATATACGAAATTTTAATCAAAATCGTTAGAGCCATTTTTGAGAAAATCAAAATTTTCGAAAAAAGTTCCATGTAAAAGGTAGTTGGGGGTGGGGAATTTTTCTCAAAATCTTCGTGTCGCATCCCTGGAAGATACTAAACTTAAATCCCAAGTTTGGTATTTTACCGACTTTTCGTTTTTGAGTTATCGTGTTCACGGACACACTGACACACGGACACACACACAGACCTTTTTCTGAAAATACTTTTTTTGGATACAGGGGACCCTGAAACATATATTTCCGGTGAAATCTAGGTATCGATTTTTTTAGTGGAGTGCAATACCTTCTCTATACACTATGTACATAGTGCGTATAGAGAAAGTAAAAATAGCGTAATGGGGGAAGAAATTCTAGTAGCTGTTTTATTGCGATTTAAAGAGGAATACTACTTGAAAATGCAAATTATAAGACCTGTGGAGATTGTGGGAATGAACCTAATAACAAAGAACAATGATCCACGAAGCTACACCTCCGTATTTCCTTGTGCAGTTACTCCCAATCTGCTCAATTTATTGAGTAGTTTTCTGCGAAATAATTTGGCACTTTTCTGCTGTTGCTTCAGTGGAAACTTTTTTAGACACTCTTTGTAGATTATACTTTTTAAACAATTATAAATCTTGAAATATCTTTCCTGGAACGCCTTGTGCCAAAAGAAACTAACCTGCATTTTATTTTGAAGCAATTGACTTTTATTGTTTTTCATGTATTTTTATGTATGCATTTATTAATTTTAAACACAATTTTGTTAATTCATTTATAATTTGTAAAATTATAAATATGATCAACACACATGCACAAAAACAAATACCACAGTATTGGGTTAGGTACCTTCTTTTGGCGTAACACTGCAGATGATTAGAATATCCA
This sequence comes from Hymenopus coronatus, assembly GCA_030762935.1. Classification (NCBI taxonomy): domain Eukaryota; kingdom Metazoa; phylum Arthropoda; class Insecta; order Mantodea; family Hymenopodidae; genus Hymenopus; species Hymenopus coronatus. The sequence continues at coordinate 38,554,355 of CM060888.1, forward strand.
CTTGCTATTTCAAAGCAAGTTAGGTCATGTTATACAGTCATCATGAAATATAAATTCAAAAGAAAAAGTTCCTGTTTAGAAGCACTTATCTGCCACACAGAAGTATCCACCTAATTACTAATATGTAACATAATATTCTGAAAATTATTTATTAAATCTGCATGCTTGACGCCTCGTGTAGAATCTCTCTTCTTATTTGACTGTTTACAATTTCTGCCATATTTTGCTCAGGATCTTTTCTTTAATACTACCACGTTTTGTGAAATATGCAGGTAGCTGTAAAATACAATTGCATGCGCATCTAGAAGTAGTTCGTTTCGTTTTGGTAATAGAGTAATCAAATTACTGCGACTATCAGCAAATGTTTCACCTGTTGCAAAGCTCTCTTTGGAGAAAGGCTTAATGTACACTACTGACTTTTTATTTGACTACTATTGATTCCGGTGGATACTATTGATCTTCACCTCAGAATCAGTTGGAAATTGAAAATTAGAACAAAACGCTCTTCTTTAGAGCTGTCGTAATTGCTCCAACACATAGGAACATTTCTTGAGCATTTGCAGGCAGAAAAAAGATTGACATTAATCATTTCTGCTATAACTGTTTTTACAACGCGTGATATAAGTGATAAAATTATATATCGAACGTTGTACTTACCTTCCTTATGGGGAAGCACGTGATAAATCCAGACTTATTACAACAAAACCCCTTTAAATGTTATTGTGTAATGAAATGTTATTAATTAAGTGTGCATGTATAATGATAGATGCTATAAAGTACACACATTTCAAATTGTTTCCAATTTAGCACCATAAATAAACAATATTAATTAAACAGTTTCGCCTCTAGCTAAAAGCTTACTGCCGCCAAAACAGCCTCTACTAGATGTTGCCAAACTTACCTGGTTCCGGCTTGTAAACTATAGACGGCTATGGTTGTACTTAATCACAATTAATCTATGAGCACAATACTGTTTCTATAATTAAATTACACTCTGTGTTGCAAACCTATAAAAGGCGTTTCATCTTGAACCGGGTCGTCCTCCATGGTCTAGTCGGACTCTGTGTGTGTGTGTATGTGTGAGTGTGTGTGTGTGTGTGTGTGTGTAAGTGTGCGTGTAGTTAGTAGTCTATGTATATATAGTATATAGTGATTAACACCAGTTTTTACCAATAAGGTACAGCAAGCGATGCCACTGATATTATGGAATGGAGGTGAAGCACTGGTAGTATGGATGGCGGGAGAAACCGGAGAACCTTCACAAAACCCGCCCCTAGTCGCTTGTGCACCTCAAATTCCACATGCGGTTGCCTGGGATCGAATCGGGCGTCGGTCCGGATAGCTCAGTTGGTTAGACGCTGTCTTCTAAACTCAAGGTTTTAACTCGGTCTAGACCGATGGTTTATAAGAGTCGACAAACCCACGTGAGTAGATTTACTGGCATGTTAAAGAACTCCCGCGGGACGAAATTTCGGCACACCGGCGGCGCTGATGTGATCCTGGTTATTGATAGCGTCGTTAACAAACAGAATACTTTTAACTCCATGGTCTAGCATCTGGTTCCCATGGTCGTCGCGGGCTCAAACCCGTCTTATTCTTTTGGGGGTGTAAAAATCATTAGTATGGCTTCCTTTCACGCCCAATATAGTGGAACGCTGAGAATCGCAGGAGTTAAAGAGCGTTCATAAATAAAATGTCCAATTTAATTGAAACGGGATTTCTCTAAGCCCAATGTTGTCCTCCTGGCATAGGGGTAGCATGCTAGCCTCTGGTTCCCAAGGTCGCGACTTCAAAGGGATGGGGATGATAGATTTTTTTTTTGTAAAAATCCACAGTATGGCTAAGCTTCGGAAGGAAAGGAAGGCCGTTTACGGCACGTAAAAGAACATCAAGCCTGATAAAGAGAGATCTGAGCAAAATTAAACGGGCATTCATGTCCACTATAGAATGAGACTCTGAGAATCGCAGTAGTTAAAGAGTGCCCATAAATAAAACACAGTTTCATCTCATACTTTTCCGAAGTAAAAATATTGAAGAGAGTTGTTCCCAGCACAGATTTTGAGGAACGCCAGCAGAGAATGACCTGGTTAAGGATTGCTCTACACCAACTGTAATCGAGAATGTCCGGTCCATTTGGAAACTGTAAATTATATATATACACACATACATGCACACATACATACATACATACATACATACATACATACATACATACATACATACATACATACATACATACATACATACGTACATACGTACATACGTACATACGTACATACATACATACATACATACATACATACATACATACATACATACATACATAGTCACTAGTCACACTGCCCTCCCCCCACCCAGGCGGGCTAAAGGTTTCAATGTTGTCCCCACAGAGTAATGTACCTACTGTGCATCCCTGTTAGCGCTCTATCTTATTATAACACAATGATGCTAACGACGAAGAGGAGTGTTGAAGAAAAAGGTCCAGCTGAGGAGACACGGTAACAGTTGCGATAAAATGGTGATCAGCAAAATCGACGACGTGTACATCGAAGAGGACGGTCAGAACATAACTTCACGTCAATGTGATGGCGTAATTGATTCCAATCCACGTGACATTGAATAAAAGGAGAATAAGATGTAAACATCTTAACTGTATCAAATGTTGCAACTATAGGACAGTTATTAGATTTCACTTAATAGAGGGCTTTACACGCACAATCTTTCCCTCGCGCCTAGGAGTGTACGGATTTGAACGAGGTAAAGAACGTAGACGTAATCGTGGGCGAACAGATTCCAGAACAAAAAAGCAAGCACGCGTTTACGCGCGCGAAAGCGTGTCTATATGAGTGCGCGAGCGAAAGAATGGACGTGTGAAGGGCAATCACGCACGCATGCCCTCGCGAAATCGAAATCTGTGGAGCGCCTGCAAGTTCAACAGGATTAGTTGGAGCGTGCGGATAAGTTGTGTATAATATCAAGTGTTAAAGATGTGGAAAGTGTGGAAATGGATGCTCAACAAAAGAGAAACATAAGTTTGATAGTTACTTTAGCAGGACTAAGTACAATAAAAACTACTGAAACGAAAAGAAGGATGTGGGTAAAAAATTATAGACGACGCTTTGGTCACTTACCCTTGATACAAGAACTCCGTGAACAATTTCCTGAGGACTTCAGAAACTACTTACGAATGGACGGTTCATGATTTGATATCTTACTACGGAAGGTGAAACCAAAAATACGGAAGCAAGATACCATTATGAGGAAGTCTATTAGTGCAGAAGAACGTCTTACAGCAACCCTTCGATTTTTGGCTACAGGGCGGACGTTTGAAGACTTAAAGTTCTCTACAGGGATCTCCGCGGCTTCTTTAAGCATACTTATTCCGGAAACATGTAAAGCTATATATGATGTTCTCAAAGCTGAGAACATGAAGGTAGGTACAATTGCTGCTCAATATTCAACTGGTAAATAATAGTTCGTGAATCATTTGACATACCAGTAGTGATAGAAAATATTAATAAACATTGATTTAATGCAATTTTTATTGTTATCAACCATTTACATAGATTAAGTGGTACAGTCTCTTGCTAATTACGCATACAGTTATAACTAGACTCATAAAATGAACATAAGGTTTCACTTGTAGTTTGCGTATCCACGGGTTGTAGCAAGAGAGGCGATTCACTGGAGGTTCCTGAATAAGGAGTGTCTCTTCTTAAACGGTTGCAACCTTCACGGATATCAGTGTTATCTGTGAGTGTATTAAGTAACTCTTTACGAATTATGGCACTAATCAGGGACTCGGCATACTCTGCTTGCTTCGGGTCCATCCTGGCCAACTTTTTAGAAGTGTTTGTAGCGAATGCGTCATACTCGCTCAGTGGCTGGCTATTAGACTTCAAGGCAGCGGTGTAGGCTTGCAGGAACTGGGCATGAGAATCGGCAATTTTTCTTTTCCTTGGGCGTACTGTAGAGGGGGGTGTCTTCTCGACCTGGGGGACAAAAGTAGAATCTGAGTTATAAAAGTATTCTTTTGATTTTAATCTCGTTAAAATTAAATTTCTATTTCTTTTCAGTTTCCAACTACTAAAGAAGAATGGAGCAAAATTGCATGCGGATTTCACAACAAATGGCAGTTCATCAGCTGTGGAGGGGCATTGGACGGAAAACATATCCGAATTGTTCCGCCTGCACATTCCGGAGCTACATACTACAACTATAAGAACTTCTATAGCATCATTCTGCTGGCATTGGTGGGCCCCAACTATGAGTTTTTATATGTTGACGTTGGACAAAATGGAAGACTGTCGGATGGAGGTGTGTTAGAATACACTGAATTTGACAGAAAATTGCGATCTGGACAACTTAATTTACCTCACAATAGCGAAAATGATAAGAATTTAAATTTTGTGTTTCTTGGGGATGAAGCTTTTGGTTTGCATGAACATTTTCTTAAATCTTATGCTCAAAGAGAACTGGATAGGGACAAGAGGGTTTTCAACTACAGATTATCACAAGCTAGGAATGTAGTTGAAAATGCGTTTGGAATTATATCATCCAAATTTAGAGTACTACACACAGCCATAAATATGAAACCTAAAAATATTTGCTCAGTTGTCTTGGCAATTTGTGCTTCACATAATTTTTTGCGTATTTCTAGCACATCATATCTGTCTCCTTCCACAGTTGATAAAGAACATACAGATTCGGGTGCAGTGCAACCAGGAGACTGGCGCTCTAATTCAGTACAGTTGCTTCACCTACAGGGTTTCAACAACAGGTATATTACCCGAGAAGCAAAGCATAACAGAGAGAAGTATAAGAATGACTTCGTTTCTGAAGGCAGAGTGGAATGGCAAGATACGCTGATAGCACAAAGAAGAGCTTAATTTTTTAATATTAATTGAACAATTAACCTAAAAGAAAGCAAATCTGTTGTTGCTTACTTAATATTGTACACAGTAACTTTAATAAAGAAACACTCACATTGTCATCTTGTGGTATTTGTATCCCGTCTTCCTTCAGTAACCCGTGCTCTTCATCTGCTATGTCCATGTCGTGTTGGCTTGTCTCCTGTTCCGGATCGTCCAGGTTTGATGCACTCTCCGTAGGCAGTTCTTGATCTTTGGTGAACACCAATAGCTCGTAGTACCATAGTGTTGGTGTGTACACTTCATCACTCCCACACCCACTACGTTGGCTTTCGTGTACCTTTTTCAGTTTTTTTCTGAAAGAACCTCGCAGACTGCATTTTTTTTAACAAAGTCCCTATTTGCGTCGCGAAAACCATGTTGCTGACAGAATTCAGTCATTTTATTGTACGCTACACCGCGTAAGTTCCTGTTTTTGTATTCGTGGCTCTTCACTTTCCACAAACATTATAACGATTTATACAGACTAATAAAGTCAGTGGTCAGTCCCTTCGACCATAAGCGGACATCCATTTTTTCCTACGCGTGTGGAATGTGTATGTAAAGGCACAACTAGCGAAGTAAAGTGCGCGAGATTGCATACGTGACTGGCCACACGCTTTCCTTCCCTCTGCTCTTCCTCTGCACGTGCATTCTTTCCGGCGCGAAAGCGCTTACACCTGCTATTTCCGCGCGAAAGCGTCTAGGTGTAAAGGCAGCTAATGTCTGCATGGATAGTGGTTTTGAAAAGTTCTTGATAAGCGCCCAGTCAAGGATATCTGATTGAGTCGGGAGCCAGTATCCGTAAAACTTCAGTAAAGCTTCAACAAGCAATTGTTTGTTGAAGATGACCTTTGGGTGTAATTAACTCGTCACCACAACACGGTAATTTTACTGTTTAAACCTCCAATAGATTAGTGGGACCGGTTAAATAAAACAGACATTGCAGCTCTTGCGTAAGCCAACGCTTACAAGTAGGCTTATATACAGCTATAATAGATATGTTCTGTTTATTAGCAAAAGCATGTTTCCTCGCGCGTGCTTCCACGTTACTAAGTTGTGGTAGAAATATGAAGCGGGGTTTAAGATGACATACAGTATTGATACCTTCTTTCAAAAGCCACAGGGGTTTTGCAGTTCTCGCCATAAACCTTGTAGAAAGGAACAGTACATTTCTCGTTGAGATGTAGATGTTTCAGAGATGGCAGCCTCGCTCGCGGTGCCACAGTAGTAAAAGCGGGCGTTAAACACTATCATATATATATATATATATATATATATATATATATATATATATATATATATATATATATATATATATAAACGGAAGCAATGTCTATGTTGCACCTAGACAGGAATTCGATAAGATATTGGTGTTTTCGTTTGGATTCAAGTTCGGAAATATCAGAGCAGCAAAGAGGAATAATATTCCGGTAATAAATTTTAAAAATATCGATCGATTTGTGAAGTATAATGGAGACAATTTTAGAATCGAGTGAATGAATCCAAAGCAGAATTAGGGGCTGCTGTGATATTGCGTTCAGGTGGAACTGCCTGTGGAGTCACTTAGATTACCATTTTGGCGTAGTTGCAGGGAAGGAAGCTTGACGTGGAATAGACGGAAACATTAGTCTTAGTTTAAGTTGGAGGCTGTTGATTGTCACCTGCTGTTTGATGGTATGGGTCGAAGTGCTCTGGTGTCATTGTCTTTGTTTCAGAGTTACGTAGTAGAAGCATCCTTTATAATTTATAGAAAGAACTTCTCTGCAGCACACACAACTGGGTAGCGTTTATGTTATCTTAACAGGAAAAAAATAAATAAAAATGAAAATGCTGACCGCCTCGCCATTGACACAACTAGACTGAAGATGACAGAAAGTCTTTTATAGTTGTTGGCAATTAGTACATTGAGGATTGACAAGGACTTGTGCCGATTTCGACGGAGATGACAGCATGCTGTAATCGGTTCACTTTAGCATTTTCAGTTTCGTACAGATCAACCGCGCAACATGACATAGGCTACTTGTTGCTGTAGAAAAGAGTGACGACTTTTATGACTGGAAGCTCCTCTGCTTGAGCTTAATCTTGTCATATGTACAAATAAAATAAATAAACAAATTAAAAAAAGATCCTTACGTAAAACTACTTATAATTTTTTAATAAAGGAATCTTTGATGGTGTGAAATGGTAGGTTTGCTTCTTCAAAAAAATTGTCACCGTCTTCTATTGTGGTGGTGTTAAAATATTACAATGTTGTTGAGAGGTGAAGTTTGTGGGAGTAATGAAGTTAAATCTCCCAGTAGTTGATGGTGGTTGTTTGCTTCATTGGGAATATAGGAGGAATTTCACCTTAGAAGTGTTGCTTGATGAAGATTCATCTTGAGGTTCTTCTTTCATATGCTCCAGCAGAGAAAAATTGTTGCGAACTGCCAGCAAGTCAAGTATATATTTGCCAAATAGAAGATGCTCAGACTGTTTGTTTCCAATTTGGCGTACGAAATTAATCATCTAAATTATGTGCTGTGCACGATTGGCATTAGCACTCTGCGAGGATAATCTTAAAGCTTCATGAGAAGTTGCTGGTTGTAACCCTTGTTGCTTGATAGTAAAACTGTTAATACTGCGATTGATGTGGAGTTGATTCTTTGTTTGCAATTTGAATATTATGATTGCTTCTCACCTATGAAGTCTGTGCACTACTGACATTAGCACTCTGCGACGATACCTTTGAAATACTGTCTTCATGAGAAGTTGCTGGTTGCAACATTTGTTGGTTAATAAGAGTTGGCTGCTATACTGCGATTGAGGCGGTGTTGATTCTTTGTTTGCAAATTGAATATTATGATTACTTCTCAACTATGGATTTAGTTCAGGTGGTTGTAAACAGGCAGAGGAACTCTTTGTTGTGAGATTGTTTTGGGGCGCGAGTAATACTGCTGTGTGTATACGCATCCTCTGAGAAGTTTAGGCATAGAACATTTGAAATGGTACTTGATCATATATGTGTGTATATATATATACACAACATACACACTATCTCTATTCAGGCTTTTACATGATCCTCCATAGTAAAGGCAGAAGATAGCTTCATCAGATCCTTTGTTACGTCAGTAAGGCCAGCAATAGGCTTAAAATGCTCACAATATCATGTCTCCGCCCCAATCCTCCTTGAGCACGGACCATACCCCTCTCACGATTACTTTTAAGCAACAACATTCCTTACTCCTTCAGAATTGCACTCCATATAATAATTACCGGAATCTAAGTATTTTACAAGTAAAAGAGTGGTTACTAGGAGTAAACAAATAAATAGAAATAAATCACGTACAGCTCACCTCGAAATCATGCGCAGGAGCTTTGTGTCGTCTGCTTGTGCACACATTCGCCAAGTGCGGGAGCTGTCTGTAGAGTCTTACAATGCCCCAAAAAAGTTGCCGGTGTATACATTATGAAATTCAACATTTGAAAAAATGGAACTAGGTGAAGAGACCTTAGTGAAAACCGAAATGTCAGAGAGTGAAGTGAATCCAGCATCAATACTTCGAGTGAGCTTGTGCGAGGAACAGAATCAGGAAACCGATTGTTCCTCTAACGTAAGTGAGGTTAAGGTACGTTCTATGTATTAAGTAAACAGGGTGCAGCTTTGCCAGGTCAGGTCTTTGCAGGGTATTTGGCTGTGCAGTTCATACGTTAAACTGCCGACATCAGAACTAAAAATAGAACAAGGCCCTATGGTGTAAAGCGTGGGCCAAAGTTGAGGGCCCTAAGCCGCAAAGCGTAGTGTTTAAGTGAAATCCTAATAGTTCCAGACAGTTAAAAACTTCGCTAATCGAAGGTTAAATCCCCTGCATTAGGTTACTATTTGTCACTTTTAACACTTTTAAATTTGGAAAATTTAGGAAAGTTCTTAACAAAAATTATTTTACTAAAATTTACAGAGCTCAATCACTGCTAGTTATTTTCCTCAAATATATGTCTGTCTGAGTAAAATTACGTTGGAAGCGTTTTGGGTAAAACTATATGATGGTTGACGAGTTGGATTTTCACTATTTTTCACTTGTAGAATGAACCTTAACTATCCTTTACATAGAGTATTTTTCAAAAAAAAATGTTTTTTCTAAAGGTGCTCTAACATTTTGATTAAAGTACCACATGCTAATGATATGTGCATGACTAATATATCTATATATATTGAGTTTTCTGGGAATATTCTGTAAAGTCCTTAATTGGAATGAGTTTTATATAATTTACTATTACTGCTAAGCCATAAAGTGAGACAGAAAACTGAGCACAAAAAATGTAGATCTCATAAAAACCACAGATTACTGAAAATAACCTTTTATTTTTGTTTTTTATGTAGTCAGGCTTTTCCAAGATGTGTATTCAGTGTTGTTGGTTTGAATTTTTCAACGCTGTTCATTTTTGGAAATGCTGTCCCATTCATTTGTTTCCTGTAATATCACTGAAAAAGTAATGAATTTCAATATCAATATAAGGAAATATTCACACAATATGCATTTATAGATGTGCTCCTTCCCTGCACATATGCAGTTAGACTTTTAACTCCTTTATCACTCTTAGTATGTGGTATCTTTCACACTCACCACCGCACGGCTCACATTTCAAATATCGGTTGGCAGATGGTAATTTTTTTGTATGAAAACCATGTCTTTGTATGAAAAACATGCACTAGTCATGGCCTCTGTGTTAAGATTTCCTCCCAAATCTCATCTTGCTTCTGTTGTCTTAATCTTAGTACTACTGCCTGTGTGGCTGTCTGTGAAAGATGATATGGAAAAGGTTTACTTTGACTTTGGAACAGATTTCAGGCTTTTTTCCTACAAAAACCCATAATTTGAATTGTTTTTTCAAAAATCCTTAGAAATAGTTTTCGGAAACTCCATTTTTACTCCTATTTCGATCCAGTTCATAACACACTCCTAATCTTGATGAAATTTTGAAAGCAGAAGAGTCTGCTATTCACAGTAGCTCACTACAGCCTAACAGCTTCCACTCACCTCATATTCATTTTTCATAAAACACTTAGAAAACTCAGCCCCATCCATCTTAACTTACATTAATATTTTGATAATACAACACATCAGCTGCTTTCCTTAGATTCATATTTGTAAGTGAACTAATACCTTACAAGTATCCGTTTATGTATCCATGTTTAATAAGTAGCTCATCAATTTTGGTCTGAGGAAAATGCAATACACTGAAAATAACTCAGCTCACATTCACTTTCACATGTGCACATCATGGCCATTACTGTTACTTTTCCAATACACAATTGTTAACAAACTCAAAATATCAAATGACCTATCACGTGATCATATCATCAGTCATTGGCCACAACATTGGCTCATACTATGTGATACCTTCCGAATCACTGGTAGCTTGGTTTACCTAGTGAGAAACAAAATGTGCTAAGTCCTTGAAATTAGTAATCACTTAAATATTAATTACTGAATAACAAAGAACTTTCAAAACATACTCCAAATAGAACTACAGCTCAAAAGTAAGTGTAAGTAAGTACATCTTACACTCAGAAAAGTTTATAAATCTATTCTGAAGTTATACTAAACTTTTTCTGATGATGTTTCAGCATGAAGTCTTGGAGCCAGAAGATTTCCCTTGCCATCACATCTGTCAGCCTTGAGAGTGTATACTTGGATAAACTCATTACTCTCTTCAGGAATGGTGATTTTAGTTTTTTTAAACTTTCATGTTGGTGTTTTGTGAGGTAGTCCCAAACAACTTATAACCCTATATGTGTTGGTAATAACTTTGCTTCGAATTAAGTGTATACTTTTCCAAGAATACTTGGTTGCAGCCTAAAAAGGATGGTTGGAGAAAGTCATGTGATTGTAGCACATTATATAGTTTAGTTAAGTAGATAGACCAAGATTTTATAATTTAAATTCACAAAAATGAAAGCAAGAGGAAAAAAAAATCTGATATGTTCCATCCATGTAACTTCCTCTAGCTGTTCCAATACAAACTATTCTTACGAAGGATTATTCATTTATCTACATCATGCTAATCAAGATAAATATTAGCAGAATTGTTCTTATTACTTGCTTCCTTGTAAGTTGAAGGTAAATAAGGGAATACAGTATGCTAAAGCATAGTCAAATCTTTTAATAGCTGGTCACTATATTAAACAATTGAGGTTCGGTTCTCTTTGAAATATCCTGTTTGAGAAAAGTTAGGTAGTTTAAAACTGAAACCAATAACAAGGAATATCTCAAAAACATGGGGTAGAGTATTACAGTATTTGGGGTAGAATACAGGGCTAAAGAATATGAAAAGAAACTCTTGGCCTTCCTTATATTTTTGTTGTTTATCTTTTAGGACAAGATAGCCAGAGGCATGGTGTGTTCCGAAATGCCTGATTCCCTTGTGGAGCAAGAGATTTTGTGCGAGGATGACAGGCAAGTTTGTGTTTGAATTGTAATTGCTGTAGCCATAATTATTTTAGGAGTGTTTATTTTGCCCAAGATGATTGATTGATTTTTCTTAACGTTAATGGTGGAAATGTTGTACATTTACATTTGTTATGTGTCCTATGGGACCTCTTAGCAGAACATTTATTTTTATGTTACTATGGTATACTGAAAATTATAACAATAAATTGCAATACTTCCTAGGTTAGTATTGAATGTAATTATACAGTTTTCTAAGCGCAACATTCTTTACTTCTTTGTTTTAAAAAAATATTTCACTGCAGCTTGTACTTTTTGTTTTTTATAGTCAACTTACTGTCCCCCTATTTAGGACTAGCACACTGCTAGGACTTATAAGTGGGTGCCTAGGGTTAGAAGCCTGTTGGGGAGCCAGTAGCATGAAAACATGGAATGATGAACCTGGAACAATCCACAGCAGGCCTGAACGTGAGAAAGTGGATGTATAAAATGAAAGCAAAATAGATGATAGGAATGTTGATGATGGAGCAATTTGTGGAATGAGTGGTGGGGGAAACAGGAGGACCTGGAGAAAACCTACCCAGATGCTGTTTCGTCCACCACAAATCTCACTTGCAGGCCCTTGCAATCGAACCTGAGCTGCCTAGGTGGGAGGTGAGGGGCTAGCCACTCTGCCACAGCGCCACTCTATGAACATTTAAAAAATAATGAAAATTCAACAAATACAAATATCACTTAAACGAACATTTCATTTTACATAACAAAGATGAATTTACCAATAAAACATAGTTCTATGTTTTTTCTTCCAATGTATTTGTTTTACTTTTAAATTTCTCATACATAAGAAACCTGCATAAGTGGCACACATACTCACTCAGAATCACAGATACATCTCAGGCACATTTTCATGTATCACTTAACATGGACCTTTTGGGTAATTATATTTTGAGTAAATTGAGATAGTTCAAATGATTTCTGAATTTGTTGTGGTACAAAAACTGGTCTTCCTTTTTTTCTTTGGTGTACAAATTAGAATTTCAGCTTTTCTTTTCTTGGGTGCATGAGAGACAACTATAACATTATAAATGAAAATGTACACTGCTTCCAATTTTACAATTATATTGGGACTGTGATTGTAGAAAAAGTTCTTTTCTGTTTTTCTTCATAATTCTCACTAGTGTTCAGTTCAAGCAGTTTCTGATTCAACTTCTCTCCTTGTCTGCAATTTTGTACATAAAGCAGGAATTTTCAGTTTATTTTGTGCTGGAACTCCTGTTTTTCTGATGGTCTCATTCACAGGTCATGTGAACCTATTTGTCCCTATCTCAAGCAGTTTCGCATTTGTCATTGTCTTTGCTACTATCTATTGAAATATTTGAGTTGGGATCATGATTGCTCTAAATGTGAAAGATTTAAAGCTTTCACGGCGATTCGGTAGGAAGGCTATAGAGTTATCAATATTACATCGAGTGATTTTATCAATATTACACGGCTGGTGACTCGAGAAGTTCTAAATGTATTCCTCATTTTCTTTAGGTATTAAAAACTTTGAAGTCTGACACTTTGTAACTTATCAAGTATTTTTTTGAAGTTTCTGTTGAATATTGCGTCATCTCATCTTACAAAAGATGGCCCTGCAGCACCCAACATATTTTTAGTTCATGTGCCACTGAGGCACAAACACAATCGCTACGTACATAGGACTGCATTATACAATTTCAACATCTGGTAATGTAAGAATATGCCATTTAATAAAAAAATTGAATAGGAATGTACAGAAAAAGGGACATCTTTCAGGTCAAATTCTAGGGAGGGGTATTTGAAATAATAAATTCTGCGGTCCATGGAACCTCACACTGTAGTTGAGGGTTAACTTTAACATGATTTGCTAGCTGCAGCAGTTCTCTTTTCTTACTCTTAATGGTTAGTCTTGATATAATTGCTTATATAAATATGAGCTTATATTTTTCATAAAAAGCATTATTATTTGATATTATTTACATTTATAGAAAACTGGCTCAACTGCAGTATTCAGTCCTCCCACCCCAAAAAAATATGGAGACTAAATAAATATAAAAACTGGTATGATATCCAAATTTCCTCAAAACAGATTATATTTACTTAACATTGGATTTGTTATCACCCAGTAAAAATCCAATGTGTTACATTTTTACAAAGCTTATCTACTTCAGTTTATCAGAATAAACGTTAGCAGAAGTGGTTTTATTGCTTATTATTTTTGTACAAGGGGAATAAGGCAATACAAAAAGGTAAAGCAATAGTCAAATCTTTTAAAAGCCAGTCGCTATGTAATGGTTCTCTTTGCTTGACCAGGAAAAAGATAAATAAACTCCTCAAAGAATTGCGTATGACCTAAATTCAGATTTTACCAATATCAGCATTTTTTGTGTAGTAGGCTTTTGGGAAAGGTTATGCAAAGATCATCTAGAAGAAGAAGAAGGCTATTCCCAGAAAATTCAAGGTATATATTGGATTTGCAGTGGAAATATCTTAAACATATGGTAAATTGATAGACATTTTTGAGAAAATAAGAAATTGCGAAAAAGTTTCTGTGCAAGGGTAACTTGGGATGAGGAGATTTTCTTTATAATCTGTGTGTCGCATTCCTGAAATATGCTGAAGTTAAAGACCAAGTGCGTGCAAGTTTGGCATTCAACAGATTTTTTGTTTTTGAGTTATGCTGTTCATGCTCACACACACAAATAATGATGACAGTCGAAACTCCTTAGGCTGTAAAATTATATTTTCTGTTTCGCCATTACAGCAAGTGATGTATTCCAAACAACTTGTTAATTAATCTCAATAGAATGTTACTATTTATCTCGTATTGTAACAGCTTCCTTCCACTGCTTTCTTGATTCAATCATGATTTGGACTGTCCTAATCAGAAAGATGGAATAATTAGTCATTTTTTCTTGTGTTTGGAAAAGTAATAAAAATGTTACAAACTTAAAAGTTAATAACATTTTCTGAAAATATGTTTGCGATTCCTCTTAAGGATGTAGTTTATTATTATTATTATTATTATTATTATTATTATTATTATTATTCAAAAGTGTTATATTTTGAAGTGAAGAGAATAGTTAATGAAAACAATATCAGATGGAAAAAGCTGGCAAAAATTAATGATGTTTACTTTTACACTTTACCAGCTTTTTCTATTAAAAAAAAAGGCTATGCTTTTCTTGGTAAAATATAATATAAATGTAAGCAGTTTTGTATGCACAATGTTTCAGAAATGGGGAAGCTGACGAAAACGATGACAGTTCATCTGCAGATAGCTCCAACAATTTCTCATCCTTGCTGAATCTGGACTCAGGGTTTATGCAGAAACACTTCCCATATTCAAGTATGCTGTGGCAGACGTATTCAGAGACAGGGAAAGTCAATAAATTTGACGACAAATGTGAGGAAAATTATGACTTCTATGGTGTTAAGAGGAGTTTGCCTCATGAAGGAAAAGCAAAAGGTGACAGACTAAGGAGCCCAGGAGAGCCTGCCCATAAATGTGACATCTGTGGGAAGACATTTTCTCGTCCCTATATCCTAAAGAATCACATGATACTCCATTCTGGAGATGGCCCTTACCAGTGTACTTTATGCAGCAAAGCATTTCCATATGTTTCTCTTCTAAATCGCCACAATTTAATTCACACTAGTGAGAAACCACATTGTTGTGAATACTGTAACAAATGTTACTCTCACAAAACCGCTCTAAAGGACCACTATAGCTTGTGTCACTCAAATGAAGCTTTTCACTGTGATGTTTGCCAAAAGGCATTTCCTTGTGCTTCTTACCTCAGACGGCACAGACTTGTGCACCTAAGTGTGAAGCGCCACAAATGTGATGAATGTGGAAAGTCATTTTGTCAGAAAGGCAGTTTACAGCGGCATAAGTTGTTACATACTGGTGTAAGGAATGAGCATTGCAAAGTTTGTGATAAAACATTTTTTCAAGCTTCTCATCTGAAACAGCATATGCTGATTCATACAGGAGAAAAGTTGCATAAGTGTGATCTTTGTGTAAAGTCGTTCTTTTTCATACGTGATCTTAACCGGCATAAGATGGTGCATACATCCGAACGATTAAATAAACCTTACATGTGTGAATATTGCAAAACGCAATTTTCACAGCTTTTTAATCTTAAGCGACATAAATTAATGCGCTGTAAAAAACGGCCACAGAAAATCAGTGATGAAGTGCTACTGAAATGAATTTAAATGCAATGTATTGCTTGTGATATATTTTCAAATTGTTTTGAAAAAAGTATGTAGTTGTTTTGAAAAATGTAATATAATTTTGTTTTCATACTTCTATTTTTTTCTTATATTCACTCTGTGTAGGGGAAGGTCTGCTTTTTTTGAGCTTTCTGCTGCACAAAAATAGCTTTGGTGCTACATAGTTGTCAAAAATGCTTTTAGTGTTTTGTTAGATGTGTAGTCTTTATAGTGTAAACAATAAACATGTTTAGGCCTGACATTACATATGTGCTAATCAAAATTTCAGAATGCAGCATTTGCTGTATCAGACAAATTGGAAGGTTGTATCAGACAAAGTTTACAGGTTTAAGATATTACATTTTTAGTCTTATGTTTTTATCTTTGTAGAATGAAAAAAATGTCATAAGTGGCATAGAAATAATGCGAAGGAAGCTATAGAAAAAGTCTGACTTCAAGAAATGACAATCAGGGAAGCTAGTGAAAGATACTGTGTACCTAAAAGTACCTTAGGAGTTAGATTTCAACCTACAAAAGCAAAAGAAATGGAAATTAGCCATGTTTAGGGAATGTTAAAATTTTTTCTAGGACATTAAATGATGGACAGAATGATATTATTCTATATAGCCATGTTAAAAATATTGATAACTAGTTTATACCTTTCAATAAAAATGATCCTTATGCAAGAAACTAAAAATCAAGCATAGATTCAACAAAACAACCATGAAAGGTGAGAAAGACTTTTTCAATGAATTTATGCAGAGGCTAGCAGACTTGCAGTTAAGAACTGTTAACACCAATGTAACCAGCATGCCATGTGTTCACACCAGCAAACCTAAAGTATCATCTGTCAAAGGCAAAAAACAAGCAGGTAACCTTACTTCAGCAGAGTGAGATAGGAACGCCACACTTCTTCTATCAATAAATACCCCATGATTTCTTTATTCCTCCTCTCCTTGTCATGATTCAGTTAAAAAATGTCTTTTCTTTACGTAAAATAGGTAAGTAAAGGAAGTTACTTCTTTGGTTATTATTTGTATAACCACCGTGTTTAGTATATATAAAAAGTTGTTTTTAAAGAACTGTTTCAAGCACATCACCATGTCAATACAACCCTACAGAAATCAAGAAATTCAAAATTTAAGATTTATAACATATCAAAGAGAAATCATTAAAGGTGACTAAGGTAAGTGAGCTTCTTAAAGTATTGAAATAGCATAATAAAGTTTTCAATAGAGTACAGGAATATTCAATCTGAACCATAAACAACTTTTATAAATTTGAAAAAGCTCAAGTGTCTGATGCTGCTTAATCTTCCTCTTGTGTATTGAAGAGATATTTTCCAAACCATATTGTTCATGAAAATAATTTTTTTAGGAAAGAAGAATAGCCTAAGATTTCCAAATTAAATTAAAGGGTTTTAATACATTAATTACTTATGTTTTAGTGTAAGTTTTGCATAAATAAGTATGAATTGCTGCATACCAAGGATTAAATTGAAACATAATGGGCCAAATGCAGAAAGGTTAAACCATAGATACTAGGTAAGCTTTTCTTTTGTTTGTTAGTGTTTAACGTCCGCTTTAACTACTTATGGCACCGCAGGCGGTGACACTGATGATACATGAATGATGATGGAGCACTGGTGGAATGCGATGGCAGGGGAAACCGGAGTACCCGGAGAAACCTGCCCCAGCGCCGCTTTGTCCACCACAAATCTCACATGCGGTCGCTTGGAATCAAACCCCAGCCGTCTAGGTGAGAGGTGAGTGGTCTAACCACTCGGCCACGGCGCGGCCTTAGGTAAGCTTGAAATTACACATTTCCATTGCTTAAACAGTGTTAACTGGATTTAGACTTGAGCAATAGCAATGGAGAGTAAAGATTATACTAGCTGCTTAAAGTACCTCTTCCAGTTTATGTAAACAGAGGATAGGTTATTTTGATGTGGCTGCCATCATTATTGTGAGAAAATTATTCTTGGGAAAAAAAAATAGCATAAATAATGTAAAGCTTTTTCTCCAACAACTCTTTACTTTTACCACAAACTAATTACAGTCTGCTGAAAAATAACTGTCTTTCATAACAATTCAGCAATATACATAGTTTCTTTTTGATATTTGCTGTGGCGACAATATTGCTCGCCACAAAATTCCCATCAAACTCACTCAATTGTTGCATATGATGCATTCCTGGTGAGAATGGCAGGGCTTCGTTGCCCCTCTTTTTATATCTGTTTTCATATGACTGGAAATTTCCAGAAGCTGACACACATGCAATACCATAGGTGTTTATAAACTCACTCAGGGTCAACAATGTGTGGCTTCGACGTTCAAAGAACCTACTTACGCAGGTGTAACAATCACAGCTATGGTTCAAAAGAACTTACCATGGCACAGGTGTTCACTAAGGCATGTGTGTAACAATGGATGCTTTCATGACATGTGCTTGTCAGGAAGAAAACTCTGCAGTGTGTGTTTGTCATCATCACACACCTGTGCTCCTTGCATGGCCTAATCTCTAAATGATTTAATTTTCATGCTAGGAAAACATATTTAAAAGAGTTTCTGATATGAAACTTCAGACTAATTCAAGTATAAGCTATGAGACTTTTATTCATTTGGTGTCGTTTCAAAACAGCTTGTGTAACATGCTCCAGAATTAATGCTTACCTGAAAAGGACAGCAAATTCATATTTAATGAAAGGCAGGAAGCACATATTTTAAAGTTCTGCATATGGTCAATGCATCAGCATTACTGAAATCAGTATTTACACTGTAAATGAACTGGTGTCAAGCAACCTTAGTGCTAATAGAAAGTCTAACGTTGTGGGCAATGGATAACCTCTCACATTGTGCTACAGTACATTCCTGATTACAGAAATGTTTTCAGTTTCCTTTGAGAAGCAAAAGCATGCTTTGAATTTAATTTAATTGGAAATAATTTATGTGGTCAAGCAACAGGTTATAATACATCTCTGATACTGATATCCATGTAGGGATATGTTTTATCATATGTATTTGTTTACTTTGCATTGAAATATGAATTTTGATGTTTAAATATCAGTTTCAAAACACAGCAGTAATACAGGGTCTTGTAATAAAATCTGAGTGTTTACACTCACAACATGCTTCTTTAGAGCAACATATATATAAATGTTATTTTAAATACGAATTGGCTCGTTTGTGAAGGCCTCATCCTGAAGTTTCCTGCAAAATTACCCCCTTCCAGAACTTAAATTCACAATCTTCTAAACAAATTTCAGTGCAAAGAAAACACAGTGGTAGAAGAAAAATCAGGTAAAATTATGAAAAGCTCACACATTGAAGCAACTTAGGGAAAAATATACAAAGTGAAATACAAAACTTTACAGTGACAAAGCTAAATTGTGTCATTCTGAATGTGTTTATCAAGTACAATACTTGTATGGCCGCGGAAAGATGACATTTTCAGAATTTGTTATTATTATTACTAATAATTTAATTATTTCATATATTATCAATAATAATAATTAATAATATTTTATTTTTGAATCTCCACTTATTAACCCTATTTTGCAAAAGTATGTTGTGTATATTTTTACTTTCTCTAGCGCATATGTATATGCAATGTATACAGAGCACAAATAGTATTAGACATCAAATTTCTGATTGTCTGTAGGGAATTTATAGAGCGTGTCTTCTGATATCTGCTGGCACCTCTATCACTCTAATTGGGGAAGGAGGAGGGGTTGTAGCTTACTGTTGTAGTACACATTACCTAATCTCACTTCCAGTTGAGGGAGGTGGCTATTCCTATTAGCGAATGAATTGACAAACCCAGCATAGGTATGCTCTATTGGTTTGATATAGAACACTCATCTGCAAGGTGACAGTATCAGCCAATAAAATAAAAACATGTCGTAATAAAGTACCCTACAAATGGTAAGGAACAAGACAGTGCTGGTTTCTTTCTGTGCCTTGTGTACATATTAGCTAGAGAAGGTACTGTATTCTACCCTAAAAATTCAATATCAAGATTGCACCAAAAATATGTGATTAGAGGTTCACTGAGTCCAAAAAGATAAAAGCTTATTTAGAAAAAGGTGTACGTGTCTGTGGGCAGCATAGCTCAAAAACGAAAATATTATTAAATGCCAAACTTGGTTACATTATATCAATATTTTTTATGGTGTTAACCATTTCCATGATATTCTTTGTTATTGGTTTAAATTTTCAAGTGGTCATTTGCTATTAATTTTTCGTTGTGGTCATGCAATGAGCATGGGATTTCAAAGCCACCCGATAACAATCCAATTTTTTATTTTCTCTATGTATTATATTCTACCCAAATTTCGAAATTTCACCAGAGATATAGTTTTGAAGTCTCCTGAATCCAAAAAATAGCATTTTTAAAATACCATCTATATGTGTGTGCTAACATGAAAGAGAGGGGGAGGGAGAGGGAGAGAGAGAACAGCATAACTGAAAAATGATAAATCCATTAAATACCTTCCTAAGAAGTGAAATGAAAATTTTCAAGAAAATCTCCCTACCCAGTAAACATTTTTAGAAAATTTTGATCTAAAAATGGTGGCAACAAGTTTGATTAAAGTAGAATATGTTTAAGACATTTCATGACAAGCTAATGTGGATCTTGAATTTTCTGGGAATAACCTCTGAAGTCCTCTTCATTCTTGATGATTTGCCTAACTGGTAAACTGTAAGAGTTAGACAAGAGATACACAAATCTTACTTAAAAAAAAAAAAAGTACATCTTTTGTGGAGATAACCTTTCTAAGATATTCTTTGCCATTGGTTTACACATTTCTCAAATGGAAAGTCATCATAACTGAATTTCAAGTCATCTTAGAGTGACCAGGTAATAAAGATTTGACTACTGCTTTAACCTATTCCCTATTTTACTTGTACCTACATGAAAATAAATAATAAGACAATTTCTAGTAATATTTATCTCAATTAGCATGAAGTAGATAGAAGAATGAGCTGTTATAAGAATAGTTTTTTGCAGAATTGGAATGGAAAGTCATGTGAATGGAATGCATGTAAAAAAGGTTCATTGTTTGTAAACAGCAGAATTCAAAAACAAAACGGTGGTTATATAACAAACTTGGGTATTTAAATGTGGCATCTTTGTAAGGACATGACATAATTTTCAATAAAATCCCTCCAAACCTCATTTAAATGGACATTTGCCACCAACTTTTATTTTCTGAAAATGGCTCTTAGCAGGTTTGATTACAGTAAATTATTGGTTTTAAAATATTTTGATAACCTCTGTATATGTTAGATGTTCTGCAAATAGCCTGTGAAATCCTGTTCTTAATGAATTACATACAACAAGGAGTGAGTAACATTTTATTACAAAAAGCATAATTTATGTCAAAATTCTTTGTGGTCTTAACATTTCCAAGATATTCTTTGCTATTAGTTTGAAATTCCAAGCTTTGAGATGCTATTCATTTTTGTTCAGGGTGCAATGGAATTTTAAAGCCATCAGATAGAGATCTACTTCTTTAAAATCTGATAGTTGCTTAAGCATAATGTGTTCCCTTTGTACCTACATTAAAAGAAGTAATAATCTTTGTCTCAGTTAATCAAATTAAATAGAATAAGTTTGTGAAAAATGAGAAGAGATTTATGTGAGTACAACGGAACCCCTTTTGTTTGTTGAATCTCAAAATGTCAATTTCTGGGGAAATAAAAGAGATTATTAATATAACTAGCAGGTGATACAAAGCTTTTGGGAACATGTTTATAGAACCAAAAGAAGTATCCTCCATACCCATTACAAGGCTGCACTCCTTTTTAAGTGATGCAGGTTCGTATTACTGTAGGACAAACAAAAAGCTTGGTGGATATTGTATTTTTGTTAACAAATACATACATTTTAAAGAATTATTAAAAATAAAGAATGAAAGCATTGACTCCCATTTTGAGGTCAGTGCTATTGAAATTCATGATTATAATATTCTTCTCATTTACATTTATAGAGCGCCAGATAGTGATATCAACATTTTCATCGAGCGTTTGAGCAAAATTGTAGATAATATTCAACATTCTAAAGATGTCATATTAGGTGACTGGAATATAGACTTTACACCCAAAAGCTCTCTAAGATAATGAAAGACTTCTTTTTGCTGCATAATTTAAAGCCTTATTATACATGTATCCACAAGAGTAACATCTCACTCTGCAACAATTTTTGATCAGGTGGTAGTAAGACACGGTTGCCTTAATTTAGAAAATGTAGATGTAATAGAGATCAGCTTCTCAGATCATTTTGCATAATTTTTAGAAATTAATGTAAATAAGCATCAATTGAGTGGGTTTAGAATAGCTCGACTGTATAATCATCTTAGTATAGGTATTTTTCAAGAATTGCTGAAAAAAGAACTTGGGGAAAAAGTGTATAAAGAAACTAATATAAACTTTCAAATATTTGTAAATACAATAACATTATATCTTGATGTTGCTATACCAATGAGGCACATTAAAATAACAGGGAAATCTTGGATAATCAAAGGCATTAAAAATCTTCAGAAAGGCTAAAGTTCCTCAGTAAGTTAAATAAAACAACTAATTCTGAAAGTTTTAAACTGTATTATCTAAAATATAAAAAAAAATATATGGAAATGTACTACTAGCAGCAAAGCGATACAAATATGACAAGTTCATCCAAGGCTCTGATAACAAATCAAAAGCAATGTGGCAGGTGGTTAACCAAGAACTATGTATTAAATTTAAAAATCAAACATATAATCTAAGGAATGAAAATAATGAAGTAATTTCACACCCAGCAAACGTAGCAAAATTGTTTAACGAATATTTTGTAAATATAGTAACCAATCTTTCAGGAAAAAGTGACCAACTTTGGACTACTGCACATATGCCTATAAATGAGAACTCGATATACCTGTATCCTGTTTTTTCAGAAGAAATTATTGCTATATTAAAAGGTATGATAAACAAAATCTATCGTGGAATAGATGAGATTCCAGATTGTATTTTTAAGAAATCTTCTGAGTATTTTGCTGCACCTCTTTGTTGCCCGTTTAATGCCTCCTTTTTGGCTGGTGTGTTCCCTGAGTGTATGAAAACTGCAAAAATAATTCCTCTGCATAATAAAGGAGATAAGGAAAAAATGGAAAATTATAGACCCATTGCACTACAGTTTTCCATTTTAAAAATATTAGAGAAAGTTATGTATAGCATATGTTTGAAATTTATGTTGAAATATAACATGTTATCATCAGCACAAAATGGACCCTTGCAAGGTAAATCAATTGAGGCAGCAATTTACAATTTTCTAGATGGTGTTTACACTTCATTGGACAGAAAAGAACATGCTTTTTCTGGACCTTTCTATAGAGCATTTGATTTAATTAACCATGATATATTGCTAAAGAAATTGGAATGCTATGGGATAAGGGGGTTTAAATCCCATTTAGATCAACATAAACAGATAGTTGAAATAGTAAAAAAAAAAAAAAAGAATAATTATACTCACACATATGAATCATATTGTTCAGAATCAAAGCATATGACTTGTGGAGTTCAAGGTTCTGTACTAGGGCCCTTTTTATTTCTACTCTTTATTAATAATCTGCCAGATTATCTTCAACCCAGTAACACTGCATTATACGCTGATGACACTTCAATCGATATTTTAGGTAATAGTAAAGAAGAAATGGATTCTAACATATTACTTATAGAGCAAAAAATGCAGGAATGGTTTCTACAAAATAAATTATAAATAAAGAAAGATCTGTTGCTATTTCTTTTCGTCATAGTCAAAACACTAAAGAGTATAAATCAAATACAAAAATAGACAATCAGTAGGTGCAATGCAAACCATTTACAAAATTCCTGGGTATATGGATAGATGAACATCTTAAGTGGAACACACACGTTGAAAGGTTGGCATCCAAATTAAGTCAAGTTTGTTATGTATTTGGAACTATAAATAAAGTAGTAAATCTAAATACTTAAAGGAATTTCTATTTTGCAAAATAGCTTATTGAAATTTGGTGAAATATTTTGGGGAAATTCTGGCAGAAGAGTTATTATCTTTAAGTTACAAAAACGTATAATTAGGTTAATGATGGGAGTAAGCAAAACTCATTCATGTAAATATGTATTTCAGTTATTATCAATATTAACTTTTCCATGTATATATATATACTAGACGTAAGTGACATATGTTAGAAAGCACTTGAATCAATTGAATGTAACAAAATTCAAATTCATGAGATTTTAACAAATTAAAATTAATGCAGGCAACAGAAGCTCAGATTGCTTTGCACAACACAATGCCAACTGAGTATTTTTATGGCTAATGAAACGTGTATAAAATTCTGATGTATTACATAAAAGGGATTTTACTATTATTATGCAAACTTATTCTTCTCTTTACTTCATACTAATCAAGATAAACATTAATAGAACTTAATTTATTACATATTTTCTTAGAGGTTCAAGGGGAGTCAGGAAGTATACTAGGTTAAAGCATTTTAAGAGTTGGTTGCTGTATGGTGGCGAAACTTAAATACCAAGTTTGGTATTTAACGCTCTTTTAGTTTTTGAGCTATGCTGTCCGCAGACACACACGGACCTTTTCCTACAGTCTTTTTTTTTACTCAGAGGACCTCAAAACATATATTTCGGGCTCGTAAGTATTTTAAATGTAAGAGATTTTAATAAAAATCGTTAAAACATTTTTTTAAAAACAGAAAATTTTCGAAATTTTTTCCATGTAAATCCTAGTTGGGAGTGGGGGGATTTTCTTAAAAATCTTCGTGTCGCATCTTTGGAACATACTGAATTTAAATATCAAGTTTGGTGTTTAACAGACTTTTCGTTTTTGAGCTATGCTGCCTACAGACACACACACACGGATATTTTTCTAAAAATGTATTTCCGGTGAAATCTCGATTTTGAATTTTTGTGTGTAACACAATACTTTCTCTATACACTATGTACAGAGTATGTATAGAGAAAGTAAAAAGTATAAGGAAATCTTGGAAATGGTTAACTTCACACAAAATTGTGTGTTATTACAATTATTTGTGTGGTAAGGTTTTGCCTATCTTTTATGGTTTTTCAGTTATGCAGAAGTCATTCAGATTGAGGATTTAAGAGGCTATTCCAAAAAATTCAAACTTGTCATGTCACTTTAATATATCTGTGACATTTTAGTCAATATTGGACAAATATCTTCTGTATTTCTAATAACATTCGAATAGCTGTAGCTTTAGTCGTTCAGCTTGCGGTTTGAAATATTTGACAGTACTTTGACTTTGGTATTCACGGCCCTATTGGCGTTAGAAACATATTTTATACGTCTCGGAACACGAAATTGTTCATCCTAGCGTCAGCACTGTTTAAATTACAGCTCTTTAAAGTATTATACGGACATTTAAAAGGGCATAGACCTTAAGTAAATGGGCCAATGGCGTATTAGGGTTCCCGGTTTCGAAACTCTAAAGATACCAAATTATATTGTAATCGGCGGTCTCATTTACAAGAACTTAGCTGGGACGTGGATTTGGCGATTTAACGTAAAATTTCAACCGAAATGGTTTGCCTCTGTAAGCCCTTTTCGAAACCCAGAACATACCAAATAAGTGGCCAAATAATATACTTTCCAAAACGTTTTGGTGGTTGTAGTTGTGGCAGTTTAAACATTTTTCGGTTTCAAAACTCCATAAGTGACCCAAAATTAAAGTCGCTATTTTTTATGTTAAAAATAAGTCTCAGATGTGAATGGAAATATTAAGCGCAGAGGAATTTCAAAAAAAGAGATTGTAATGTGATTTTATGGTTTAAATTATATCAGCAGACAGTAAAATTGTAGCTTACGACTCCATGGTAGTACCTATTTGCATGTGGCTCAATTGCTAATTACGTCGATGCAGGTGCTCCTAAATCTATTCAAAATTTTAGGTTTGGATACAGCCTTTATATTTTACACGCCACCAAATAGTTAAAATGTTTATTTTAGCGTCAGTGGTATTCAATTTACGCAGTACGCTTTAAATAGTTGTAAATTTGAAGTATCATAAATGGGAATGGGAATTTCGGAAAGCCAATGCCTCATTCGTGATCCCGAGGTTCGAAACTATGATTATAGCTAATTATATGGAATTTACTGATGGTCGCTTCCCAAGATCCTGGGTTTGAGGTTTTCGTGAAGTTTTAATGCCTCGTGAAAGCACATTATTAAACGCAGAAGCGACCAAAAATTGCTACAAAATGTTCTATATTCTGATTACACAGTGGTTGCTGCAGTGTGGTCGTTCAGAAGTTATTTAATTTTAAAGGTTTTACAACTGCCCTAAAATTCAGGTTGCCAATTTTTGGGGTTAAAAAGAAAAGGAGAGATGAGTTATGGGTGTCACGGGAAAGCTGATGATTACGTTTCAGATCTGACCTTAAAATGTAATGGGTGTTTATCTACCGGTAAAATTTGACCAGCAAGTAGCCAGATGGAACCCTTTCGCCCGTGACTCAATGTTTAAGTATCAAAAAGTACACGAAGTCGCCCAAAATATTATTTATTTCGATTAACTACGGTACATTTAACGGAGACTGGCGGCTCAGAAACTTATTCGTTTTTAAATATTCAACAAGCGCCCCAAAATTCATGTTGCAATTTTTAGGGGTCGTAAAATATATATTCAGTTACGAGTATCCTTGGAAACCGAAGAGTAGAATATAGATCCTGACTTAACATTTCGAAATTTTGGTTTATAATGACGGTGTGTACTTAAAATAATACAGAAGGGTAGCATTGTAGACTGTGATAACCAACATACATGAGCTTCCAATTTACATTGTCACTTAGGAATGTGATTTAGTTCAGTTTTCATTTTGCTTGCACGTAGCGGCGTAATGAAACGCCTCAAGCAGTCTTTTCCGTCTGCTATGCTTGCTGGGGCGTCGAACAAATTACCTCTGTAATCGCTCGCAGTATGTCACAACTGTCGTCACAACCAAAACTTTCAAGAGTGACAACTCGCTCATTGACCCACTCGCGAGTACTCTCGCTATGCAATATAGTCGGACGGAGCTGGACACCGCAATGCACATGATAAGCTCGGCTCAAAGTGGTGTCAGAGGTGGTCGTCCAGAGCAGCTTCGCGATATGGAGTAATATAATTAAAACGGACCATCATCAACTTCTCACGGGGTATGTCGCTCGTTAATAGGCCATTGGGGATTCTTCACAATCACTGTGTTTTAAATTCTGTACAATTAGATATACCCACATTCTACTTTCAGTAATTCGAAATCTTTAACCCACAAGTATTTCTAATGAAATTTGCACACGTTGCTTCTGTCAAGTTTTAACAATGTCTTACTTTTTTGTAGTTTAACTTCACCATTAGGTCATATCAGACGATGAGTGAAATTGATTAAATTTTGCTCAAATGAGCACGGGATTCATGGAGCTTAAGGTTACTCGGCATTCCTCTTCTCAGGATGAGGGAAAACCCCCAAAAATACCTTATCCGAATATTTCACCCTAACCGAGATTCGAACTCGGGACTTCTTGAATGTGAGGCAGACGCGATACCCCCACACTACAGAGGCGGGATAATTTCTTTGTTGTTCATTATCGTGCTATGTGTACCAGCGTAGAAAAATTATTGTGCATTTGGACATTACCTGTTTGCATGTACACAATGTATATTAACTATTAATTTTTTAATAGTCTATTTTCACAAGGTTCTAACTCTGCCATTCAACTTACAGAGTGTAACATCTAATGTGAAAGTAATAGTTAAGTACTTATTACAGAGAACAAGTATTAGAATCCATGCAAATGAAACAAAGATGATTAAAAAGAAAGCAGAAGAGTTTACGAAAGAAGCAGTAGCATCTTGGCATGAATTCTAAAGAGTAATAGATCCTCATTCATGAAAATAAAAAACAGCATGTCCTATTTCTCATCCCAAGGGTGCCTTTGAAAATATTTATTACGTAAGATTGTTGTACACTGGTGTAATCCTTCAGTGATCTATGTTGATCCGAGATGCAGGACATCTTGTGTTAATGCTATAACAGGTTACACAAAGAGCATTGGCACCAGACAGTTTGCAACCAATTTTATCTTCTTTTTATAATAGCACATAAAATCCAACATATAAATCAATTAAGTGTAGGTGAAACAAGTGGTATTCATCATTCCTCATGTTTGAAAGAGTTTCCTCCAACTCGTTAAATCCTTCTTTTGTGCAGAAGAATTAATTACATGCTGGTATATAATCTTTCATCTGGCTTTAGATGATTTTATTTGCATAAGCATCAGCGGTGGCTGGTCCTGTGATATAACATTAAAGGTAGGTTGTTTGCAACAACTAAATCATTGAAAAAATGCATCTGCAAACAACTACAAGTATAGGTATTTTACTTTCTCTATTTAGTGCATAGTGCATACCTAAATAGAGAGGGTATGTACTATCCACCCAAAAAATTGATACTGGAATTTCACTGGAAATACATGTTTTATATAAAAATAGTTTTAGAAAAAGGTATTTACATTCTTATAGTCAACATGACATTTATTATTCTGGAATTTATAGAAGAATAAGAGGTTATTGTCGTGAATATTCCAAGACGATTAAATCAAAAGGTTGCTTGATTTAATCGTCCCAGAATTGTTCATGAATGGATTTTATCTTCCACAAACTGCAAAAGACACAAAAAAAATTGTTATATATAATTCTCTATTTATTAAAACTATTTAATAATTCAAAATAATAAATAAAGTTAAAACAATAAATTCCAATCGCGCGGGTGCTTGTGCTGTGTGTGTGTGTGTGTGTGTGTGTGTGTATGTGTGTGTGTGTGTGTGTGTTAACATAACTCAAAAACGAAACGTCGGTTAAATACCAAGCTTGATAATTAAGTTCAGCATCTTCCAAGGATGTAACACAAAGTTTTTCAAGAACATCCCGCCACCCCAAATTACCCTTTATATGGATCAATTTTCGAACAATTTTTTTTGTCAAAAATGGCTCTAACAGTATATTAAAATGCCGTATATTAAATATATTTACAAGACAAATAAAATGTATAACTTTGAGTTCTCTGGAAATAGCATCTGAAGATCTTTTCGCTCTAGAAAACTTTTGCATGACTGGTAAACCGTAAACGATAGACAAAATCTTATTATACAACAATTAAGGATTTCTTCAAAACTGACACTTTTGTTGTGGAGCTAACCATTTTCGAGATATTCCTACTTATTGGTTTCAACTTTAAACTATTTATACTTTTCTCAAACAGGAAGTCATCTTTGTTTCTTTTGTTTTACTCATGGTTATGCAATGAGAACAAAATTCTAATCGCTTAACAACCAGCTTTTAACGTACCTATTTGACTTGCGTTAACCTGGTGTATTCCCTTATTTCCCTTCCAGTGATAAGGAATTAAGAGGTAAGACATTTCTATTAATGTTTATCTTGATTGGTATAAAGTAGACGGAAGAATAAGTTTTGTTGTAGAAGAGGTAGAGAAAATCATGTGAATGGAATACATACGGTTTTCATAATGATATTAAAGAGAGCCAAGATGCAAAAGGGAAACCATATTTGCACATCTTTGATTTTTACTTCTACATCCATAATGTTTTGTAACTTATCTTGACTAGCAATAAATTCCCTAAGCAGACAAGAGGGGAGGAAGAATACTTGTAATAAACGACACCAAATTTTCAAAAAGCAATTGAAACGTCGACAATCAATTCAGTGTGCTGACGAATAAAACAGAAAGCTAACGTAACTCTCAGTTCCTTTGTTTAAAAATCAGCTCCCGCCAAAGTTTCGTTTCGTTTGCTAGATGCCGCTAGTGGTCGAGTATTGTATGTTGGTCGACTGTCAATAGATGGCTTTTCGATGCTTGAAGATATATAGTAGAGTAAAAGTCTATTCAGTTCGATCACAATTATTACCTAATGTAATTTTAGATACAGATAAATATTTTTAGCAGCCGTTTTGAAATTTACTTGCAAAACACACATTAGTGCCATTAAGCAGACTTTCTAAGGAGTTTGAATGTCATTTTTATTAGGAATTTTTATACGAATTACAACTATTTTTATTTAAATTTTCTAATAATATTTACACTGCAGGTTCTAAGTGTAAGAAGATACATAGCCTAGGTAGTGCACAAGCAAAATCTCGTGAAGTCAGTATTGAATTCTTTGTTACATTGGGTGCAACAATAAATTTTTTCGGACGTAAAAATCCTTAGCATGGCTTCCTTCGGAGGGGAAGTAAAGCGTTGTTCCCGTGACGTAGATTTACGGTACTTAAAAGAACATTAAGCCTGATAAAGAGAGGCCTCTGAGAAAAATTAATCGGCCTTTCTCGCGCAATATAGAATGGAACGCTGAGAACCACAGCAGTTAAAGAGCGTCCATAAATAAACCTCCACTTCCATTTTAGGAGTGACTTTAACACATTGTGTTAAATATTTAACACAAATTAAGTGTGTTAGATTATAAGTTAAGAATAAGAACAATATTATTTTGTGGCATTTCTGCAGTTTTTAGATATTCTGATGCCAAGAATACTTCTGCCATACTTTTATGTTTAGGGTGTAAGGGTCATGAGTGCGCTGATTTCGTGCGCTGGGAGGTCCAAATATAGCGAAGAACAAAGTCCAATAACAAATTCACCTATCTTGAAAGGTAACGGAGATAATTGAACATTATTGGATACATGATCTGTATAGTCTGGCAACAGAGTAGGATTTAAGAGCCCGATATTTTGTTTTGGTTTGCGGCCAGGCCAATGTTTTATTTTGGTTTGTACTTGAAATTCGGTTCGCCACGTGCCTGTGTGTTTATTAGCAGCTACTGCCACTAACGAAGGGTGGAGTGGTTTTCTTTCAAGCTATCCGATCGTATTCACGAGACCTGGACTAAAAGTTGTATATGAGGCTACGCATAAGATTTAGTCTGATAATCAAAAATAAAGTAATGCAAATGTGAATTATGGAAATACTTCATTCAAGTACCTATATCATGGAATACTTAAATCATAGCCACATCTTGTTAGACTGGAATTTTTTTAGGGCTAATGCTGCAACATCAACAATATGATATGTTCATTTACAGTAGATGTTCAAAATGTGCTCCGTTAGAATCTATGCAGGCATCGCATCTTCATAGATGGCCCGGGTTCGATCCCAAGCGACTGCATGTGAGAATTGTGATGGACAAAGCGTGGCAGGGGCGGGTTCTCCGGTTTCACCCGCCATCGCATTCCACCGGTGCTCCATCTTTATTCTATGTATTAGTAACAACCTCATCATGGTACACTTTACTCTTTAAATGTCCCAAGGTGTTCGAGGTACAACTTGGCTGTCAACATTCCTGACCTTCCGCTCTACATACAATGTGGTGTAGTTGCCAACGACTTTATTCCAGTAGATACGTTGGAATCAAATTGTTTAATATAATTTTCTGACTAAACGACTCATTTTAGCAACAGATAGTAAAACACGAATAACTCATCTTTTGTAGCTCTACCCCGCCATTCTAATTTCAGAAGTAAACAATATAGTGCCATATTCGCATTTAAAGATTTGACCAATTTTATTATTTTTGTTATTTGTGCTAACATGAACTATAGAGGAAAAGACTTATGTTTGAGCTTAACGCCAGGAAGTTGCCGTTGAAGTTTGCACACTCATACACCTAATACCTTGTGTGAATATATATATATATATATATATATATATATATATATATATATATATATATATACTTGTTGGTAGTGTTTAACGCTCGCTTTTACTACTTTTGGCACCATAGACGACGGCACTGGTGATACATGTAATGAAGATGGAACACCGGTGGAAAGCGATAGCGGGGGAAACTGGAGAACTCCTGCGCCGCTTTGTCCACCACAAATCTCACATGCAGTCACTTGGGATCGAATTCGGGCCATCTAGACACCTTGTATATACTGATTTATAAACCGTTAAAGGTAGTTTAATTATTTATGCGCATGTGCGTGTTACAAACTATTACTATTTAAAATATAACAAACAGAACAATTTTGAAAATTCAACCAAACTTTAATAATTCAATGCCGCGATCTAACTCGAAACATAGATCTTCAGAATAGTTTTCTTCCCTCATTTTTAGGGTGCTTTCTAATTGCCGATTTAACACTTAAACAGTCAGGCTATGTGGAAATAAACAAAGCAATCTTCATGTTAGGATGGTACCTAATACGAAGGGCTGCGACATGGTTGAGTGGATAGATTGCTCGCCTCCCGGTCGGGGTTTAATGTCGAGCTTAATGTGGTTTTGTGATGGACGAAGCGGCGTCTGGGCGGGTTTTCTCTGGGTCCTCCGGTTTCCTCCGCCAATCATTCCATCATCATCTTTACAATCATCGATTTCGCTTACATTTCATATCATCCACTTCCTCATGTTCATGTCTGGCCACTGGCCGACTCCTTGTAACAGGTTCTCCATTCTGTGATTTCTTGCCGTATGCTCCCCGACAGGCTTCTGACCCTTATGTATTGGCTTTTAAATCCTAGGGGGGTGTCAGTACTACAATACGGGGAGATTAAGCCGATTACGAAGCGAAACGAAACCTAACATGAAGGATAGCGCGTACAAATCTGCTTGCACTGGCCACCACTGACAGCAGGAACATTATGTTTAATGTATGTTCAGGAGCCCTTATTAAGCTGAAGCCTACGGGATTCCTTTTTGTGGAGCTACCGTGCGACGCAGATGAATGCGAAGAAGTTTCGGCAAAGCCTCAGCCCATTTTTCTCTCCTTTCGTAACTGCCGTGAGACAACACGCTAAACAAAGGGATTCTGACCACAGAACATCCTTGAAATTTTATACTTGTAATAAAATGGAGCTGTTATTAGGCACTCGACATGCGTAAAAAACTCGTTTCCTTATTAAAGGGGAGGATCGCTGAAACGGTTAATCTGCACGTCATCAAGCCTTAAGGACGCAGGAGCGTTCGTTGATGGTGCTCAAATTATTAATTCAGAACGTCCAAGTCAAATTACTCGATGACTGATTTATGAGACTTGCCTTGATGTTAAGGTTTTGAGATACCGTCAACTGCAGCTCTCGACACATTAAGTGCTTTGCGACCTCCATTTTAATGGTACGCTTTTAATGTTGTCCTTATTTTATTGTTTACTAGTTTGACACGACTTAAATGAACTGAGGGTCTTCTTACAAGGGATTTCAGAGTATAATAACTGCAGGAATCATAAGCAAAGCACACGCAGACTGTGGCATTCAGTTTCAGAAAAGTTTCTTCCACAGGACATAGGTATGCGATGTGTCAGTAAAGCAAACTTTATTTTGTTTCATCGGAAAGTAAACACTTTCCTGCAATTCCCCCTCCTACTCTTGCTTTCAAAAGTTAGGCCTTTCGATCTGTTACGGTTTCAGTGTCCTCGTTTCTAGGTCGTCACACGTTACAGTGCATTATTTTGCAGTTACAAACATTTTATGGCCCGCCTGGATAGTGTGGTGGTAGCGTGTTTGCCTCACATTCAACAGGTCGCGAGTTCGAATCTCACTGATATAAGGGTTTTTCGGGTGTTTCCCTTATCCTGAGTAGTCGAGTAACTTTAAGCGTCACAGTTAAGTTGAAAGCAAGTTATAAGAAACAGTACAACGATTTGTTCATAGAAATAGCAAATGATGTTGAGTTTATTATGTACGAGAGGCGTTCATTAAAGATAAAGAAAAAAAAAACAGAAAAATACATTATTTTGGTAGCTTTTTTTTATTTTTCAACATAATCTCCTTTTAGCTAAAGAAGGTCCTCAAATTAGGCATCTGTTTGAAGATGACCTCTTCGTTAGACGTGAATCGTTTTCCGCCGAGCCACTTTTTCAAGTTTGGAAATAAAACAGTCACTGGGGGCCAAAACTGGTGAATACGGCGGATCTTATAGTAATTCGAACCTTAATCCTACAATTTTCGCCATCAAAACTGCGCAGGTGTGCATCTTCGCATTTTCTTGATGGAAGAGATTTTTTTTTTTTTTTTTTTTTTTTTTGGCCAGATGAGGCCGTTTTTTCTTGATGTCTCCGTTCAACCGGTGCAATAACGATTAATAATACTCTCCATTTATCTTTCCTCCTTTCTGCAAGTAATAAATGTAAATGAGTCCATCCCCTCCCCCGAAAAAAAAAAAAAAAAAAAAAACCGAAGCAGATTTCACCATCTTTGTCTTCTTCGGAGCCGGTTCGCCTTTTGTCTCTGGAGTGTAATAGTGTATCCACAGTTATGTATCGATGGAGAAACTCGTCAGGATTGCGATGAAAAGTACCAAACTAGCTTCCGAATCAATCACGCGATTGCGTTTATTCTCACTTGAGAGCAAAATCGGCACCCATCTTGCCGAGACCTTTGTCAGACCCAATTTTTGGTGCAAAATTGAGAACACTGTTTCTTGTGGCCTTTACTATTTCACGAACTTTGATTCGTTGATCACCCAAAACCATATCATGGATTTTGTCAACCATTTCGGAGGAAGTCACTTCTATTGGACGTCCGGAACGATGATCATCATTTTTGGATATACGCCCACGTTTAAATTAATTTACCCAATTGCAAATTGTTGCAATTTACAATTTCGGTGTTAAGCCTTATAAATAGAAGTGTTTAATCACCGCATGAAACTCGTTTTTTGTTTTCATCTTTCTAAAGAAGGATAAGATTGTTGATTCAATTGTCTATGGCAACGAAACCACGTGATGGATAGAGCTGGAACTTTAACTGCCATCTAGTAAGAGACAACGGTTACTAAATATAAACTTTTTTCGATGCTACGAGTGTAATTTCTTGGATTTTCTAAGAACTTTTTGAACGCCCCTAGTAATCAATTAATCACATGTTGGGATTAGAGTTCGGAAAATAACTGAACGGAAAAACTCAATTTGACGAAAGTGTTTAGAGACGGAAAAATCAAAATTCCAGATGGTATGAATCAGAACGTAATTAATATTCAGTGGTTACATAAGCATCCTAAAATCCAATGGATAAATGCGAAAGATATCAAATATATTTACTCTGATAAATAGGATTTGTAGGTATAATACAATAAAAACAGGCTTAAGATAGCTCTGACATAGTTCTTGTTTAAAACGAATCAAACTGATTCTTTCTTTTTAGTTTCACTAGCACGTATGAACAATGCACATAGATGCTAGAGAAAGTGTTGTATTCACCCAAAATTTGATACCAATGTTGCACTGGAATACATGCTTTGAGCCCCCTGAAGAAAGAAATATTTTAAATTAAAAAACATGCACTTTTTTTTTTGTATTTAAGTTTATGACTTTTAAGGATGAGCCTCGAATATTTTCAGGAAAGTCCCCCCATCCTTAGATACCCTTTACATGGGACATTTTTCGAAAATTAAGATTTTCTCAGAAATGACAAACGAAATGTATATTTTGAATTTTTTGGGAATAGCTTCGGAAGACCTCTTCCCTCTGGATGACTTTTGTACAACTGGTAAAGTGTAAGAGATGACAAAAATTTACTACACAAAAATGTAGATCTCATTAAAACAGAATTTATGTAATATACAGGATTTTTCAGTCTGACTCTACCTAGCCGATTTAGATTTATTCAGCATCTAGATTCAAGTATAACACCATTTATACCACCATTAAATCAAATTATTCGCAAACAGTGTTGCTGCTCACAATTCCAGATCTTTGTCAATAATATATTTAAATATTTGTAATTAGTTACCTATATTATTAGTAGTAAAGATGTCTTCCATTTACTCTTGGTTAGTGCTTATGTTAATAGAAATAAACTTACTTTTAATGATATCTTTTAATTTATAAGCGTACCTATATTTAAACTAATATATGTTTGTGAAACATGGCTCGGCACCGTGGCTGAGTGGTTAGAACACTCGCCTCCCTCTAGGCGGCTCGATACCCGCATGTCGGATTTGTGGTGGACGAAATGGTGTTTGGACGGGTTTTCTAGGGGTCCGATTTTTCCCACCACTTACTCCACCATCACTTTTCCTATCATCCATTTCGCTTGCATTCCATATCATCCACTTCCTCATGCTCATGCCTTTCTACGGACTGACCTCTCGTTTCAGGTTCTCCATTCTGTGGTTTCGTGCCGCTGTCTACTCGACAGGCTTCTGACATCTAGGCATCCACTATAGGTGGTGTCAGACATTAAAAAAAAAAAAAAAAAAAAAATACGGGAAGGGTAAACCGACTACGAAACGAAACGAAAATGGGGCTCACTATATTTTGGAAACTCAATAAATAAGAACAGAGATCTTTCTTTTTAAATATTTTTGCAAGTTCTCGACATTTCTTGAACTTAAATAAGCCGGAAGCTTGCTGTTTTGCACTCCACATTTCCCCAGCTTTCAAACTCCGTAAAACAATCCATAAACGTTTGTGGCCAGAGTTTCTAGAAGTAAATGCGCAGGCTTAACAGTTATAACAATGTCAAGTGTATGGCATTTCGCAATACAAGGAAACAGAACACAGTAAGTTACCTTTGGCAATACAAGTCCGTTCTCCAGCTGAACCGCTATCGCACGAAATACCTCTTTGTATTATCCTTCGGTTACTTGCTGTTAAAAAGGTTAATATATTCTTGTTGTTCTTTTATAAACGAATGCAAATTAATGCCGTTCAAAAGCCAAGAAATAATTAATGGCGCTCATAAATCTAACGAAAAGGAACCGGAAGCTATTCAAATTCATCGCACTTCAAGAACTTTTGAAATATTACACGTAAGTGCAGCTGCTAGAACTTTTGAGGTGCCACAGCTCCTCAATTTTCTTTAACAATTTAGAACTATTTCATTGATAATCTTCGATTTTAATTTCTCTAGCACCTTATTGTAGTGGGCAGAGTAAATGTATTTTACCTAAAAATTCGATATCAGAATTTTGCCACAAATGCATGTTTTAAGATTCCTCTTATCTAAAAACTGATGTGTTCTATTCATATAACTTTCTCTAGCTGTTCCACAAACAATTTTTTCTTAAAAAAAGTATTCTTTTATCTTATTCATGTTAATCTGGATAAACATTAGCAGAATTAGTCCTATTACTTGTTCCTTGTAAGTAAAAGGGGAATAGGGGAATATAGTACCCAAAGCGATAGTCAAATCTTTTAAAAGCTGGTCGCTATGTGAAATAATTGAGGTTTGGTTCGCTTTGCATGGTCCCGTTTGAGAAAAGTTAATTAGTTTAAAATGAAACCAGTGAATATGTCGAAAACGGACAACTTTACAAGAGAAACTGGTATGTGACATAAATATTCTCTGGTATATGACATAAATTATTTGTTTTAACGAGATCTACATTTTTTGTGTAGTACATTTTTGTCTATCTCTTACGGTTTAACGCAATACAAAATTCTGCAAAACTCAACCAGAATAAAAAACTCTTCAGAGGCTATTCCCAGAAAATCAAAATATACATTTATTTGTGATGTAAATATCTTTAATATAAGGTACTTTAATCAAAATCGTTCCATGTAAAGGGTAGTTATGGGTGGGGGATTTTTTTTTTTAAATTTTCGTGTCGTATAAATACCAAGTTTGGTATTTAACGGCTTTTCTTTTTTGAGCCATGCTGTTCACTGACACACGCAGACAGGCAGACAGACACACACTGACCTTTTTCTAAAATGCTTTTTTCGGATTCAGGGACCTCAAAACATATATTTCCGTTTAAATCTCGGTATTGACTTTTTGAGTGGAATACAACACCTTCTCTATCCACTATGTATACATTGTACATGCGGGCTAGAGAAAGTTAAAAAAGACATTCTGATAAAATTAGATATGTATGCATGTGTGTACTGAAATAGTAAAACTAACATTTCGATAAATATTGTATTTAAGCATTTAGGTTGAAGCAGCGCCATGGCAGAGGGAATTGGCCTCTCACTAAGGCAACCTAGGTTCGATCCAGGGGACCGAAAGTAGGATTTGAGGTGGAGTAAGCGGCTCTAGGGGTTTTCTCCGGGTTGTCCACTATTTATTCTACCACCTACTTCAACATCACCTTTCCTTTTACTGATATTTTATATAATCTTTTTTACTCTCTTTCCAGGTATCGGGCTGATCACCTACTCTGACCCAGAGTCCAGCTACTGCTCAACAGACATCTGATCCCAGGCACTGGCTTGTAAGTCTTGGGAGTGTAAGTCCTTCATATGAGGAGGATAAATAACAAGAAGTAATTAAGTGAAGCATCTCTCAAAGATGTGAAGCCCACCTGAGTAATGTGATGGTAGCGTGTCTGCCTCACATTCAACAGGTCGAAAGTTCGAATCTCGCTTAGGGTGAGTTACCTGAATAAGGGTTTTTTCGGGGTTTCCCCTTTCCTGAGATGGCGAATGTGAATAAATTTAAGCTCTATATACCCCGAGATCATTTGAGCATCATTTCACCAATTTAATTCACCGTACGATATGACCAACTAGGTTAAAGGACGTTAAGCTAAATATATATAATGTGAAAATGTTCAAGAAACTACACTTTATAAAGACGTTTTTTCTTTGTTTATTATCTCCAAAATGCTCTAACAAATTTGACTAAAACACAGTGATTATGCTTCATATATTTGTGTAATTGATAAAATGTACCTATATGTGGATTTTATACAAATAATATATATATCACGAGAGAGATTTCGTTTAAATTTTAAATAATTTATAATGGTTTGAATTGCTAAATTCATCTTATTCATTTGCTTCTCGTGATCACCCAAAAGGTATGTGATTTTAAAGCCGGGATTCAGTGACCTAATATTTACAGATATGACTGCTGTTATACTCAAGAGTATAATCAGTGGGGCTGTGCACCCCCAAGAACTTTGTTTGGGAATTTTTGAATGCTGTTAATTATACACTCATGCTATTAAGGGATCCATGTCAACTCATGATAATTATTACTGTTTCATTTGTTTTGTTTTAGACTTTAGCTCCCTTTGCAACAATTCAAGGTTTACAGAGACGAATAATATAGCGATTATGATGAGCTCAAATGATTACAGGATTTAATGAGTTCTGCCTTATGGGAGTAAGGGGGAAACTCTAAATTATCCGCACAAGAAATTCATTCCCACATGCACACCTGTATAAAATACACACGTCAACAGAGGACGAGAACATTTCCCAAAGGCGGGTTTTAGACAATGCTAAATGTCATACTCTCCTAACTTAGCTTCTTCGGGACTGAAGAATACTCTAAAAAGAAACTCATTTCTCAGACAGACTTTGAACATCTAGAAGCATTTGCCTGGTGGTGGATATGACACGTTTTGAAATAGTGGAGTCTGGAGAGAAAGGGTTGAGGCGTAGAAGGGTGAGAGAGTATAAAGGGCGAGGAGGAAGGCTGATACTGATATATCTCTGATGCTCTGTGCGTGCGAGGAAATTTATATAATATACATGTGTTTCAAAAGGACACCAAATGAAGATGTTGATCATACCGTACGTGATACGTGAATATACTTTTCAGCTCTAAATTCACCATAAATTCGTACATAACCAAATGGCACGTGCCTGGCCCACTCCAAGAGAGATGTCGGTTGGTAGCGAAGGTTCCAGTCGCGTGGTGTAGGGGTGGTTTGATAGACACGCCGGCGCGGCACAGGTCACCTTAGCAATGAAAAACGTAGCATGTGGGTTTTATTACGTGTTTCGTATAACACATTCTAAGGCTGTTTACGGCATATGACAACCGTTGTTCCTTCGCTGCCTAATCCCAATAAAACTTTAATTAGAAGAGTTTGAAAGTTGCGACATCAAGTTTCGGACAAGTCAAAGTGTAAGCTAATCGACTGCTATCTTCGTTTGGTGTCGTTTTGAAACAGCCTGTATAATTACGGTGTCTTTCTCCGTGGTAACATGCTAGCATCTGGTTCCCAAGGTCACGAGTTCAAACCCAACGGAGGGTGATGGATTTTTTCGGGCATAAAAATCCTAAGCTTGGCTTCCTTCAGAAGGGAAGCATAGTCATTGGTTCTGTGTCGTAGATTTATGGCACACAAAAGAACCTCAAGAGTGATAAAGAGACCTCTTTTACATCCACTATAGAATGAGACCGCAGCAGCTAAAGCGCGTCCATAAATAAATAAACACAATTTAAAAATCAAATATAAGATATGTAATTCACTTTTTATGAAATACTTTTTACATTTACTTGATTGTCAGTGTTTAAGGGTGGGGCCCTTACGTGAAAATCTTTGTATTGTATCCTTGACATACTGAACTTAATTTCAATCAACTAGGAGTTTGTTTTGGAATTACGCTGTCCAAGCATTAAACACTAATATCTTTTTCAGTGGACTCTTAAACACATTTCCATTAAAATATTGATATGGAATGGTTGAACAGAATACACCAATCCCTTCACTTAAGGAGACAGAGGGAGTAAAAACTGAAATACTTTCACCATTTCATCTTGTGCTCATCCTTCAGAAAAAGTGTATTTGGGTATTCTTCAAGATAGTAAGCAGACAATTCAAGAGTGAAAAATTGAATGTGCTACACTCACATGATTTTCTCTAACTGTTCTACAAACAGACTTCTTACAAAAGATTATTCTTTCTACACCATGCTAATCAAGATAAACATTAGCAGAATATTCTTATTATTTAGTTCCTTAGAGGTAGAAGGAAACTCAAGGAATGCACTATGCTAAGGCGATAGTCAAATGTTTTAAAAGCTATCGTTATGCGATTGTCATTGAAATTGGTTTCTTTGCTTAGCTAGGAGTAGAACAAAAGGAAAACGGGCACTTTCTGACTGAGAAAAGTATAAGTATTTTAAAACTGAAACTAACAATGAATATCTTAGATACGGTCAACTTTACAATAAAATGCATATGGCATAAATTGTGCATTTTAACGAAATCTACATTTCTTGAGGAGTAAGTTTTTGTCTATCTCTTACGGTTTAACCGTTATGCAAAATTCTGAAAAAAATCAACCACGATAAAGTGCTTTTCAGAGGCTATTTCTAGAAAATAAAAATATACATTTTATTTGTGTTGTGAATAACTTAAATACACGGTATTTCTTGAAAATCTTCATGAGGCATCCTTGAAAGATAAACTTAAATACCAATTTTGATATTGATATTCTTTTCGTTTTTGAGCCTATGCTAACCACACACACACACACACACACACACACACACACATGCACATGCACATATTTTTCTAAACATCTGATTTTCTCCATTCACTTGACTTTCGCTACATCTCTGTAACAAATTATTGTTAGTAAGATTTGTACTAATCGAGATAAGCATTAGCAAAAGGGTCTGAATTGCTTGGTTCCTTATAAGTAGAAGGGAAACTCAAGGAATGCACTATGCTAAGGCGATAGTCAAATGTTTTAAAATGTGATTGTTTATGGGATAGATATCCGTTTCTTTGCGTGGCCAGGAGTTACAAGTTTCCGTATCAGAAAAGTTTTCAGTTTTAAAACTGAAACCAATAACAAGGGGTATCTGAAAACGGTCAACTCCACGAAATGTATATGACATAAATTGTGTGTTTTAAGGAGCTCTCGTTTTTTGTGCAGTGAGTTTTTGTCTATCTTTTATGGTTTACCAGTTATGGAAAAGTCAGAAAAGTTCACCCAGAATAAAGAGGGCTTCAGAGGCTATTTTCAAAAAATTCAAGATGTACATTTTTGTAGTATTTGCCTTGTAAATATCATAAATCGTTAGAGCTATTTTTGAGGAAACCAAAATTTTCGAAAGTTTTTCAATGTAAAGAGTAGTTGGGGGAAGGGGAATTTCTTGAAAATCTTTGTTTTGCATTCTTGGAAGATATTTGAACTTAAGTATCAAGTTTGGTATTTATCGGGCATTTAGTTTTGAGCTATGCTGACCACAGACACACAAACACACACATACATACACACGGACATTTTTCTAAAAATGTTTTTTTGGATTCTCTATACATATGTACGTAGTACGTCTAGAGAAAGTAGAAATTATTGAGAGCATTATTGTGACTTAATTTTCAATCTTGCATTACTTAAAAACAAAGTTTTAAGTTATTTTCTGCGATTAAATATATTTGCCAGAGTAAATCGTAACTTTCAT
The DNA here is from genome assembly GCA_030762935.1 of Hymenopus coronatus. Classification (NCBI taxonomy): domain Eukaryota; kingdom Metazoa; phylum Arthropoda; class Insecta; order Mantodea; family Hymenopodidae; genus Hymenopus; species Hymenopus coronatus. The sequence goes on from CM060888.1 coordinate 38,596,069, forward strand.
GATGGATTTCTTAAGGATTTTAAACAATAATACAACCTTATTTACGCTGTTATAGCATATATGTTTATTTCAAAACATAACATTTCATATACATAGCATAAATGTATAAATAAATACATAAATAAATAAAATTATCAACAACATTGTGGAATGTATCATGTTATATACAAAGAAAAGTTTACATGTCTATTTTCTGATAATTAAAGTAATACTAAATGAATACAATACTAATAAAATTACTGGAGTTGGTTCTAAGAGTCTGCTAAGCTCAAAAGAATTGAAACGGCAGTCCAAGGAAAACGAGGTAAAAAAGAAGAAGAACGAAAGCAATTCTTAAGTTTGGTTATGTTAATGAGGAACGGAATAAATGTAACGTCTCTAGATTTACTAAAAATAAGGTAATTCATAAGAATGAATGCACAGAAAATAAGTATTCTCGATGTTAGTAATTTTAATAAACTGTGTTTCTGAACGCGATTGCATTACAAAACTTTATCTTTCCTAACGATCGCACATTTTAAGTCTCCTTGTGCCTAAGACGCAGTTAAACTGCATGACCACACCCTCTGTGTTTTTAAAAGGTTAATAAAGCAATATACAGCGATATAAACGTTTAGAAGGCTGTGATTC